>OY720027.1:17512804-18112804 GCA_963082485.1 Eudonia mercurella | reverse complement strand
TATGATTATTAATAACCGGTATTGAGTTTTAGAAGTAATACACCTATTAATGAGTGAGAAAAAAACGCTAATTTTATAGGTGAGGACCCAATATAATATGTAGTAAATACGGAATGCACACAGTCATGGTTTCGTAATGCAAATCTTGCTCTTCTTTTAGTTGGTATATCATCAGCATTTTTATAAACTTTACAGTTGGATAGCGAGTCGGCGGTCGTCTCTTCTGTTTTTAAATGGAGGTAAGTAGGGTTGTCACCGCAGATAGTGGGTAGTCCTATGCCTTTCTAACTATGCCAGCCACACATTTTAGGCATTCTTTCATTCCTTGGCGCTGCTACATCTGCGACATGTTCTCGTGGTCTTGAGATAACTCTACCTGATCGGGCGCATCGTAACGTACAAGGGTTTATTTTTTAGACAAATGTTAATAAGTCATTTATATCACCTATATCTAAGCATTTGGATTTACAAGTTACTACCTACCTTACGGCTGCTGTGGCAATATCAGTTAATGTCAGTTAACCTCAAAAACTTGGTTCAGATCTATCCAAACAAAGAGGTTAATTTCCATCAATCTACCATAGAGATTTTATAAAACTGAATTTCACCTCCATCGTTATGCACTACGAATACTTCAAAACTCCAACGTTTATCCAAAACAAAGACAAATTGGGCGCAGGATTGACACTCGCGTCATTTCGTCGCACGTCATTTGTCGCCGCTTGCCTAAAACAACAGTATGGCCGATAAAAGCGGTTTGACATCCGTTTCCGGCAACCGCACAAGACGATGCGTCATAGATTAGAATACAAAATAGAATTGGAACGACAACCACGGTAACAAAGAGTGATAAAAAGTCTAATTTCCACACGCTTTGTATTTTATTTATAAACTAGCAATGAAGGCTAAATGCGATACCCTCTTTCTCGAAAACCTTCGTTGCTATATGCTAGGTATACAAATATAATTTGTTAAATGTTGATTGGGTTAGTGTCAAAACAACTCATTAGCTAGAATTAACATAGGTTTTCTTAAAAAAAATTAATTTATTGTTGGTAAAATCTGATTACCAACAGAAAAAATAAATGATGATATTTTTTTCACAAACAAGGCTACCCTTTCTATCATTCTGGAGCGCTGTTAGAACGAGAGCTACATCCCAGACCCTACCATATGGCTATTGTGGCAGGGTAACTTATTCTACATAATGTTGTGCACATTATATTTTACTGCTATTTATGGTTGTTTTATACTTATACAGCAGCTACGGTCATTTAATGGACCACATGGACTCATTTTGTAGTAAAGATTACATCTTCACCAAAATGAGACCATCGGGTGAAAGCAGTAGGTGAAACACCAAAAACGCATGCACCTGTAAAATCAAAACTAAAGCCTTACACTCACGTGACGCCGCGCCACGCACGTCGTCACAATCAAAAGGAGAATAAAGTCGGTGCTACACGTTTTATAAGCGAGCAAAGCGAGCATTAGGCAGGCGGCGCACGTGCGACATATTAACGTACACCGCGGCGTAGACGTGACTGCGCGACAGAGGGGCGACTCGATTCAATAATCGCTGTTTTGTTGCTCTGCTTTGTGGATGGTGGTTTTCCGAGCTTTTTTTGTCGTTGTGACTCGAATGTTTGATTGACTTTTCGGCGGATGGACGCAGCAATGTTTTCGCATTAAAAAATTTATATTTTCGATGGTATAGTTAATTTGACTAGCTTTATTGTGACGACGTAACGTGAATATGCCGGCGCTTTTAAAAACTTTATTGACTAAGGGCAGATTTCAAATATTATTATCATTCTATCTGATTTCTGATAATCATTTAGTATTAGGTACTTACATCAAAAGAAAATGTCACCTATAATAATATAACTTCAATCAATAAGGCAACGCATTCGAATACGTTATTAATTTTAAAATATATGCGAATACAACACTTTATATCCACTTGCGTTCGTTTTACTTATTATTATTATTTAAAATAAACACAGGTAGATCCAGAAAGTTTGTTCGTCAACTCGGCCGAAGAAAACTCGGCTGCATAGCCGAGTTGGCACCATTTGAAAACCCCTCCTTTTTTCGTCGTCAACTCGGCCACATGTATAAAGTACAGTCAGTGAAAACGGATTGAAACCAAATCCTGTAAATTAACTTAGATAATATTTAAAAAAACTAGTGGTCGCCCAGTGTCCGAAATTCGACCGTAAATTTATTAAGGCTGCACGGATTGTATCCTAAGCAATGAAACATTAAAAAAGATAAAATATGAGTTTGGATTGGCATTGAAAAAATAAAATAAATAAAAAATTGTTTATTTGTCTCAAACACAGTAAAATAGAATAAAAATACAACGCACATTGACCAACATAACTTGACGTTGAGACAAAAAGGTCTATGACTCAGTGGCTGCAGGGGACCCGCAGCCTCTGCTATTCTGCCATAACCAATAACAATGAAATAATTGGTGAGTATATTACTTATTTATAAAAGACGCGGACAGCATACGATATACACATTAAAAAAAACACATGTACACAAAAATCCACTTATTACAAACAGGAGCCGGGTGGCTAATCATATCAATGATAGACATATTTTAAGGCCGATGCCAGGGATTGCTTATGAAGTAGCCAATTTCGGCATTTACAGATGTCAGCCGCATTAAAGACAAACAATACGTGTGTCAAATACATGGTAGTGTCTGTAATGTTGTTTTTGTTGATTTAATTTATTTTTTATGCATAATTTAAAAAAAAATTAACATTCGGATAATATGTTTTCTCTATATAAACTATAAGTGTGCGAAATTTCATACTCATCCGTCCGCGCAATTTTCGTAAAAACGGGTACAAAGTTTTTGCTTCACATATCTTCTAATATATAAAATTCTCGCGTCACAGTTTTCGTTGCCGTACTCCTCCGAAACGGCTAGACCGATTTTGATGAAATGTTTTGTGCTTATCCGGTATCTATGAGAATCGGCCAACATCTATTTTTCATCCCCCTAAATGTTAGGGGTAGTCCACCCCTAATTTTTTATTTATTTTTTTGTTGACGTTTGCCGGGTCAGCTAGTTAATATATAGATATAGCTGACATCAAAATTTTAATACAACGAAATACAGTGCTGAGAACATGATGAGTTCTTTAAACAGGTTTATTTTATATAGCTCATTGTTGTTTTCTAATAGAAACGGTTTAAATCTCGTAATTATGGAACATTTTTAAATGTTTGGTTTGCTTTAGTTAGTCTTGTGATATTCGCAGTTTTAATACAAAACATAATTTATTTGTTTTATAGTAATACTTTAGGATTCCCTGCCTAGTAAGAAGGTACTGGAAACCTTCCAAATGGCACAATAATAATTAATAATATTTCATACAAGGTTAACACTAGTAAGTTTGTATCAATAACATACGAGCAATACTTATACAAACATTACGTGTAACTGATTACATCAAGCTGATATCCTGTTTGTTTGCTGAAAACGAAAAGATGAAAGTCCAGGCAGACACAATGAACTAAGATAAGACTACGGGTAACTGATTGTATCAAATGAGCTGGTATCCTGTTATCCTGTTTGTTTGCCGAAAATGAAAAGATAAAAGTCCTGGCATACACAAGAAACTCTTGGACAATAAAGTAAATTACTCATTTGTTAATTAAACGCAAACTGCTTAGTATATGTATGTATCGAAATCAGACCCTTCAAAGTCAGTCAGTGAACACGATTCGCACAACTCTGGTAAAACATCGGGTCATACTTAAAAGGTATACCCAGGATACCTTTTTATCAGTCTGAGATCGTCCATATAATCTTAGATTAGTCTAATATAACTTTTCTTAGTCGATACAATTTTAGTATTTTAACTAAGTAACGGATTTAAAAAAATAGTGTCGTAAACACAGCGGTGTTGGTAAGCAATCTACCGCGAAAACATGGTACACCACGCCCTTAGGCTAGTAGTCCTTCTTCATGGAGAGGTCGTCGAAATTGACCGTCGGGTTTGACAGTGGTTCCAGAGTTCTGCGAGTTCTATTCACCATTCGACCACGATAAAGAATTGAGAACTGATGCCATATAGCCATTAAAGCAGTGCCTCCTGGCTGACAACAGAGGTAAGTTGCAATTATGTCATACTTTTTGTTTTCGTTAACATAATCGAATGGAATCTTACACTCATTTTGACCTTTAAGCAGTTTGCGTTAAACATTTTATTTACAATATTAAAATTGTATACCATTACAAAAGGACCAGCATTATAAGCATTGCTCATCTAGGCAGAAGATTTAACTAAATATGCAGGGAATAACTGGATGCAGAAAGCCCAACACTCGAATAGAATGTCGAGCAAAAACAGAAGACTACACTCAGCAGTGGCTATAAGCTAAAGATTATGAAGATGAACCAATAAGATAAGATACCAATAAACTTATTATTATTAGTACATGCGCATTAGCACAATTCCATAATAAAATTGGAGTGATAAATCCATAGCACACAGCCGTTTACCAGCGGCGCGCAAAGTTCGCCGCGATGTCATTATTAATGAATTCATTAGAGTTGACGCGTGTAATCCAACCTGCTGGCATTCGATTAATTTAAATTAATTCCGTTAGTGAGCTATAGGTGGGCACGAGGATTATGTCGTCACGGTAGACTACGCCATTATGATGACGTAAGATTTGTGTATCAGTGCCTTTATGACTGCTATGGATTTTGAACTATTCGAGGAAAGTGAACTAAATTGGGAAATATAACAGTTCATTCACAATGACGAATACGGAACACGGGTGACCAAACAAGAAACTTCACGATCTCCGTGCTTAGGAAGGCAAGTTAAATCTTTGATTCAGTTATTATAAGAGGTCAGTCGTGTAATAAAACCCACCAATCCTCATTAGATGTGGTGATGGGTTATGGTTATTTGGCAGCACATTATCGGACATAAATTAAATAATCTGATAATTTGCCTGGTGCTGGTAGGGATTTTGCCGGAAACTCCATGGTGATGCAAGCGATCACGTCTTCGGTACCTACTTTCGTTAGGCTGTCCGTATACTCATTTGCCGGAAGGATAACAAGAAAAATGAGAATATAAATATAAGTGAATTTCTCCTTGAATTAAACATTCGACGATACTATACTTTTGTTAAATTAAGAGCTACTACTAGGTATGTAGGAACACGATGGTCTGCTAGTAAGAATACCTTTGTGGTTGCTACTTAGTGACGTTGCACTAAGTTACAGAAAAAATAGTAAAATATCATTATAACAAAAAAGACAAAAGGATAATCTGTCCTAACATATTGTGATTTATTACATCAAAGATAACATCCCTATCAAAGCCGCCATCTTGTTTGTCCCCGTCTGAATATTATGGTTATGATAACGTTTTGGAACGTTAAAAAAATGTAAACGAATAATCCTTGTAGCAAAGTAAGGTAACGTATAAGTATCAAGTAATCAGTCAGGTCGTGACCACGGCCGGTGCCAAGTCAATCGAAGTACCCTAACATACCGCCTCTGTGGTCTAGTGGCTAAGATCACCGGTTTAGACCCAGAGATCCCGGGTTCGATTCATAGCGGGGGGTACATGTTTGTGTACTCGGTTGGTGGTAGGACTTGTTTGTCCTCCTGGCTAGCTACCACCGTCTTATCTGAATATGTCGCCATAACATCAATGTTTGTAGCATTGTTGTGTTCCGGCAGCTAGAGATAAGATAGCCAGTATCTCACTAGTTGAGGATCCCGGGTGAAGTGCGCTTCCAGCAAATGGCTTTATCATCACTTAACATCAGGTGAGATCAAGGCACTGTGCTTACCCGTAAATATAAAAAAAATATGTAAAAATACCTACTGATACTAATGCTGCTTGGTACTAGATACATAGTACATCTAGTACCAAGCAGCATTGCAAAAGTTGCTTTTCTTGCAAGATCTATAAGAAGAATAAAATACATATAAACATTATCTTGCTTGTTTAAGTTAGACATTCCAGTAACCACAATAACGTTATATTATCATTCTAAATGAAACTGCTACACATCCATAGAGACCATTCGTGACATTCGAAATCCTAAGGGGATCATAACTTTCGTACCTATGAAATACTTTGTGGCAAAGTTTCGTGGAGGTCAGGACTTTTCGGCAAATATATTTACCAGTGTGGTACAGTCAGCAACAGATGTCCGGGCAATCAAATAGTCTATCCACTTCTAGTAAGTATTATGCTAAAAAATATACGTCCTGAATGGGTAGTAGGTAAAAAAAATTTTGGACGCTTCAAAAGCACTTTTCTAAAGTTTTTTTGAATAAAAAAATTACTTTGACTTTGACTTTGCTGTAGTACTAAAGTATTCAACGATTTTCGTTGCTGATAGTTTCTTCCGGTAGGCTCGTTTCTTGAAGGTCCCGAAGCCGTTACGGTCCGGGAATACCGCCGCTGTAATCTGCCTGGCTAATGATATTATGTTATTTGATAAACAATACATAGAGTTAATAATTCTAGTTTCTGCCACTGCTTGTCTGGAAAGTTATTTCTACTAAGAGGACCTCAGCAAAAAAGTTAGTCATTACTATTCTCAAATGAAGCAAAAAAGTGGCTGAGAATACCAGTTGAAAACCTTTTGCTAACAATAAAAAGAATACGATACACACCAACATTCAGTTAGGCCAAAGTAGTGCTTTACACATATCAGCAATCACAATAGCTACAAATTGTAAAACCGCTTCATTTGTTGCCGAAAAGTGTGCTAGGAACAATTACACGTCTTTGTCATCGGCCTCTATAACGTTGCACGAGCCACAGTCATCCATAACCCGGTTTCTTATTCACAAAAAAATAAAACAAGCACCCAACATATGCAAATAGTTTTCACATCAAACGCCCAAGAAATAGAGTTTAAGTTCGTTCAAAACGTTAACGCGACATGTGATTACATAGTTTGACGATTCAGCTGCCAAGTGTCAAACGCTCACTTTTATGATAGAGAAATATCGTCAACTTAGACACGCTTCATCGGTCCTTTTTAAGTTTGTCTGCTATTGGCCGAGAAAACCGTGCGTTCATTATTTACTTTTCGCTTGATGTATTGACCCTTTTGAGGCCTAACGGTCTTTGGGGTTTAGCATTGAATTTGTTTTAATCGACCAACATTAAATGATGACTCGCCTTTTTTGCCTTTCACGTCCGTGTGCGCTCTAAAAGCGATACTGATTCGTTTATCACATAATCTCCTGTGCCCCCAGGGGTTAGGGAAACGCGACTCACAGGAAATTTGAAATTTTAAAGAGCTGTTTGGTGTATAGGTAGGATAGAAGCACAATATGCTTAGATAAAAGTGCAGTGACAACGCTCGAGTTGAGAAATAAATAAACATTATAAGAAATCAGTGATAAAATATTGTGTATTGAACTTGTACTGAAAAGACAAGGTAATTATCATTTACTAGTATCTCCACTATTTTAAATCAAATAGGATTCACTTCAAGTACAATCAATCAGAAGTAGATATTTTTGGTTACATTTATTTTTAATTACACCAGCTTTGTGAAAGGTTAAAAAAACAATGACAAGACAAAACAGACATTACAAATGTAGCGCTTTATAGAAATAAAATTTGTATTCGTCTCCAAAACAGGGGACAAAAATCTGCGACTTTTCTCCCACAATTGTTTACGTTTACAAATTCAACATCTCGTCAGAATCCCTTTATTTTGCTCGCAAATTAAATTAAGATTTCGTGGGGCAGAGCGAGGGCAAGAATTTACAAGTAAGGATTTCCAGTTCTTAACCGGCATTCTAATGTTGACTAGCCTTGATCCTTATTAGGTTTACCGGGCTAGGGGTGCGCAAAATAAATGCCGTGACAGGGGTGCACGGTCTGTCAATAGGGGTGTTCCGTGTTGTCCCATTCATTGTCCCCCTTTGATGACGTTAGCTCGTGTCCGATGCACAAAGTCAGCTTCGGACAGAGGCATTGTCACATTTAGAGCATCAGACAAACATCCGTTGAGAGATTTCGTTTCTCTGTAGCACTTTTGTTTATATCATATACTAAGGGTTCCCGATTTCGCTTCGTTGTCTGTTGTCTGCGGTGCAACGCGGTGTAGCCATTAATAAATTGAGTCGGCAGAGATTTCCATTGGGAAATTTTTGCAATGATTTTTGCAGAAATTTTTCATCCCGGTACATTTTATTCGAGCGTTGTTTTAATCCTATCTCAAAATATTTGTTATTAAAATATATAATTTCATTAACTCTTGTCGAATAATGAAGCTGTCTCATTTTGATCTCGTAGAAAATTTGTGGATGACTATGAAATCTGTATGGGTTTCGTAACAAAAAATAATGATAAAACTTTTGATATTTTAACTACCATGTGAATATAAAAACAAATGTGATATGTTTTATATCTATGCTATCTGAAGTAAAGTAAAGCAAAATTGAAGAAACACAAAATTTAACTTCAGAGCACCCAATCAAATGGCTGGTTATATATTATTAGTAATTTATTAGATGCTAGACGTTAGTTAAGTGTTTAGACAACTATGAGTATTAGAAACCGCTATAATAAAAACACGACTCGACAGACAGCTGTTAAAATCACCAAAATCCATGATGTTGTCTCCATCACATGCTTCCGTTCTCAGAGTTGCGAAAACTTCCATAGACCTTTTGCCTACACCTGCTGCCATATAATTTTCAGCTTTATCTCATATTCCATTAAGTTTATAATAAGCTTTCATTGTAAGAGGAAAAATAACTTTTTGCAGGGCGTCATCTTTTGTAATAAGATACTTAGACTTAGGCCCCGAATGAGAGACAAAGTTGACACCACGATTGCAAGCGTGACCTTCTCAAAACAAAGTCTCGGGTTTCAACCTCATTTAGGGACGCTGCTGTTATTTTAACTAATTGGCTGCGGTACTACTTTGTAGACAGCCGTTTTAATTTAGAAAATATTACGGTAAACCTTACAAATTTATCTGTTATGAGTAAGTAGTGTATACATTCACATATGCATTCAAATATTCGTTTCAAACTTTTTGTTAACGCGGACTAACCATTATAATTGGTTAAATGTTAGCGTTAAATAATTGAACTTGTAACCAATAATGGCTGCAAAATAGACATGTAATTTTAAAAAAAGAACAAATTATTTCCCTTTTTTTTTACCTCCACATAAAATGCCACCGAATGCCACCATAAAAATGCTTTCAAAACTCATCAGGCGAAAACCAGCACCATTGATAACACCTGATGCGCCGTTCGAGTGCAGAAACCAATAAAACATCGTCAACCCCCGCATATCGAATGAAATTTATTTCTAATTTCACCCCCCAATTGTCGCGGTAGCCTGGCAACGTGCGATGATTTATCTCTTCCTTCATATCTGGATTAGTGGTGTTCCAGTGGAGCAGTAATCCGATGGTGAATTCTGTGTTTCGGATTCTACGGTTACTTGTAGTTTTGATAATAATAAAAAAGTAATAGTGTGTTAAAAAAAATTGAAATCCATAATGTCAGCTCATACAATTTGACTATAAATATCTAAAATTTGTTTAGATTTGGGTTGATGGTATAGTTAATTCTCTGTTTAAATTACTACTATTAACAACTTGTAGATTCCATTTCGTAGTTACAGCATTTACGAGAATTTACTGCAGTTCTCTGATTTAAATACCAGTTTAAAAAAAACAGAAATCAATAGTTGTTTTGTTGACAGAAGAAACAGGTAGCTAAACGGAAAAATTCCAATCTTAAAAATTTGTCTTACTTACAACATTAACTTTGAACCACTATCTACGCAAAGCTCCACTCCAACTTCTCAAAATAATCTACCTAAAATTCAAAACGCACACAAAGTGAACGACACAGTTTCAGACAAAACAACGGATATGAATACGGTACATCACTTAGCTTTTCCCGTCTATTGTTCTGATGTGCGAATGTACAAGATTTAATATATCAAATTTTCTTTTGTTGAACGCATGTTCGAGCTACTCATATCTACGAATGGCGGAATACCGTTCGCGTTTGGCGAAAAAGAGTTGATGGCTCTTTTTTGTAACAAATTTTCATCTTTTGCAAAGTAAAGTGGATTAGATCTATATTGAAACACTTGTTGTTGCGTTGTTACGTACTTGAGAAGAGAAATGCTCGAGATATTATTGAAGTAATACAGAATAATGTTAATAAACAAGCAAGTTGTATTGAAGAGTAATTATTGTAGTTGCCTCAAATAATAAATTTGAGCAATGACAAATATAATATAATTGAAGAATGTATGACTTTAGCAAAGGATGGAATTAAGAGGATGCAAAATGTCTATGTCTTAAAATTTCAGATACATAACTCAGATAAGAACCACACCAGAAACAATTATTACATTTGTAACCGCAAGCCCAAACACTGACAGTGAGTAAAAACTGTGACGAGCAAAAAGCACGTTACAAGAGAACCCGAACAGACAAACAATCCCAAACAATTTGCCAAGCGGAACACGTCCCAAATCCATGGGACCCCCATCACCGAAGAAAAAACCTCAGCTTGATGGATTACTCCTTCCCTTATTAGTGCTAGTCTATACAGATGTAGAAAATATTCAACGTTTAAGCATTTTCATGTCTGCTCACGCCAACTACGAATTTGGACTCGAATCGCATAATTTTAAGGTGCCCTTTTCTCTGCAGCAGAACGTGGAAGTGTGAAGCCCAAGTTTGCCTCAAGTACGCAACACTTAGATAGGATAAAACAGGCAGGAATTCCTTATCCCGTCAACGCCGGTAATAAATGATCTTACCGTGAACCCTTCGTTGACGACCGAGCTTTTGGACCCTTGTTTTGGCATTTCTGGGTTTTTCTACGGAACTAAACTTTGAAAAATATTGTGCGAGAAATTTGTATAACAAAAACAGGTAAGGGTGACCCACAGAACAAGTTCCAAGCCGCAATAAATGCAATTACGCGACATAGAAGATATAAAACTATATTTTATTTGCTAAACTATATATTTTTTTAAATATAGCATATAAACCTTCCTCTTGAATCACTCTAACTATTATAAAAACCGCATCAAAATCCGTTGCGTAGCTTTAAAGATCTAAGCATACATACATACATAGGGACAGACAGACAGCGAGAAGCGACTTTGTTTTATACTATGTAGTGATGATAACATTGTAGGTACCAAACCATTTAAAAAGTTTCCGATCCAGCTATGAAAGAACATTCATAGGTGTCCGATCAGTCTGCACAGTTGTCAAAACGGTAAGAGCGAGCTGAACCCTCTCATAAACAAACACCACCATTCGGCTTACACCGCTATACAGTAAAAAGCAGACCAGTCCGTCGAATCCACAAATCAAAGTCAAGAAACAATGGGTCACGATTCGCCACTCCTCCCTACTACAACGGCGGGAGGACCGACGCGACGCGACTGTGACGTAGCATGACGTCACGACTCTTGAAGTGACGTACAACAAGTTCCATTTTGACGACCGATGCGATGTTGTTTTCTGTGTTTCAACACGTTGCAAGGTGCAACCGTACTGAGTTTGGCTGCCATTCCGTTTTCAATCCTATAAACGTAAGCAAAAGACTTGCTTTTTCATATACAAAGAGAAGCTCCGCTGATGTCGTTGTCTGTGCGCGCGTCGCTTTATTAATTTAGAAGATACCTGTTTTGTATTTTATTTAATTTTTAGGACTTTTCTGTATTTATATACTGAGAACCTAGTATCTAGTTAAAACTAATTTAGGCTTCAAGATACTATTAACCAATTTTGTGCCTATAAATGTATAGATAATAAATGAAAAAAAAAGAAAAAAAAGAAGCATCTAGTGCGTTTTGGTAGCAATCGTGCAATTGAAGCAGCATTTGCCTATCTCATTGGGTTAGTGAATTTTATTAAATTATAGCCATTGTCGGTAAAGATAGTGATTTACAACAAATCAATATAACAATGTTACAAAAGAAGTCTAACTATCAGTACCGTTAGTTTTGAATGTAACCAAACTACTAAAGCACAAATTATTTAAAAAAATCTTTAATGATGGAAATATGTTTTAGTACAAAACTGCCACCCCTCATCAGACCACCTCATCCATCACGGTGATGCCGATAGTGCGAAACACAAACTCTCATAATCGCATTATTCATGATTTGTCGCGCGACTTTGTCGTATCGCAAACTGCAACTAGAGTTGTGGCTACAAAAGAGCCTTCAGCGTTTTTATTTTGTTTTAAAGCGTTACATTTTAAAGCGTAGCGTTTTAATTTTAAATAAAAGGATTCAGTTTTTTTATAACCCCAAAAAAATGGTTTGAGGTCAAGATAATGAAAAAGATTAAAGAACAAATTGCACTGTTCAACTGTTACTTATGTGAAAAATACCTTAAAAAACTTAATAAATTAGTTTGCTAAGACTTGCTTTAATTCAAAAACAACCCAAAAGTTCATTCCAAATTGAAATTTAAAATGGCTTGTGCGGCTTATAGTCACCATCCAAAAAATAAATTAAAATTATTAATATTTTAGTTGACACTGCCTAACCGCCTCTGTAGTCTTAAGAATTAGAACCACCGGTCTCAGATCCAGAGGTCCCGGGTTCAATTGGGTTGGTTGGCTTGTTTGTACGCCTGGCTTGCCACCACCATGATTTAAATATGTCGCCATAACATTAATGTTTGTAGCATTGTAGTGTTTCGGCAACAAGAGATAAGATATTATAGCCAGTGCCTCAGTAGCTGAGGATTCCGGGTGAAGTGCGCTTTCACCTTCGCAACCTATCATCAGATGAGGTGAAGGCCAAAATAAAAAACACGCTCTCTCCGCTTTAACATAGCCACGGCCTAACCCACGAGTGATCAATCACTCCGCTCGAATGTTTTAAATTAAGCCTTGGTTTCGAATTAGGGACCGTATTGAGATCTGGTTTGGTCCAGAGCAGTGGCCCACGTCAAAGCCTTAATCCGTTTTGTGGAATAGCGGCAACTTTTGTTCAATAGGATTCGATTAGTGATTTTGGAGGTTACAAAATCATTGCGTTACGCTATTTTAATACGACTTTGATGAATGGCATTTTTCAATTGGTTATCTTTTTATCTGTTATAAAACGCGCGGCTGGTCACAAACACTATTCTACTCGTTTAATTTTTCTTGTTTCAGTGGCGTTTTTTATTGTTAGAATAAGAAGTTTCCTTTTTCTATTTTAGGAGTTGTAATTGACTCGTTTATTCAATGAAAATACAGTTTTCTCAGCTTTTGGTGGTTTTTTTGCGGTTTTTTAAGCATTTAAAGTAAGAATTGGTCAAAAGATTTGTTAATCGTGAACTATTTAACCGATAACTCGTATTCGTTGTTTTGACAACAAAATCTCTGAAGGTTAGACTTCTAAGCAACAAAATCATCTTATCTAAATATGTCGCCATAACATCAGTGTTTGTAGCATTGTTGTGTTCCGGCAGCTAGAGATAAGATAGCCAGTGTCTTACTAGTTGAGGATCCCGGGTGAAGTGGGCTTCCATCATTGGCCTTATCATCACTTAACATCAGGTGAGATCAAGGCACACCCGTTAATATATTTTAAAAAAAAACAAAAAAACAAGTACAGAAGAAACATATATTTATGCAAAGATAAACAAGAGGCAAATAAGCATAAACTCAAGCATACTTACACATCAATTTCTCTCACAATTTGCGTCACATCTCTCCAATGAAAACCACGGAGTTTACGTACCTGAAACGAGAAAAAAGGACGGAACATTAGTCGAGCCGGCAACAAATGCACTGACCTACCGCCCGGCGCCCGTAAGAAACAAACGAACGACTAGGAAGGCCGGTACAAAAAGAAAAACGATAAATTTTGTTAAAACGCGGGCAAAAAGCGCGCGACGTTGAGTGTAAGGCGCGCTATTCGGTGGACTTTTTCTTTCGGATCTGCGTGGTCGCGGGTTTACGGTTCCTGTTAGTAATTTGAATCGTGATTTTTTTTTTAAATAGAAGAAGTAGTTTAATTTTAATAGTAGTAACGTATTCATATATGTATATATACGCCGTGGATCTGGTCTTGTGACGCCTTCATCAGTTTCTGGTCGCTGAGCCAGCGGAGCATGTAGGTAATGAATATAAATTTGCATTTAGAAATATTTAACAAGGCTTCCATCGGACACTTAAGTGGCGTAACGTTGCGTTGCGTTCTAGTTTATCAATAATGCGATTTATGCTATTTTTATTATATCTTAAAATTTTACCCAATCCTTTACAGTTTTAATAAGATTAGTTATATTAGTTAACTTCAATGATTATGAATGAATTCCAAATGAATTTGTAACTTTGTTTAATCAATATTTCTAGACGGATTTGTAAATATACGGATTTTTACAACAACAAAATTTATATCTCACTTTACGTGTCGTAGCGTGTGTGGGCAGTCTTAAATAACACACTAATTAACCTTTGTTTCAAAACGCATAAATCGTGTCAAACTATGTCCTTCTTTAACATTTTGGAAGAGCACATTTCTCTCGAAAAAGTTCTAAAATGTTTTGTGTGGGACAATGGACTTTTTTAGTTGTTACATAAATTTATTTTGCTCTTACATGTTTTAAAATAGTCTGCTGCAAGGCAAGAAAACTATTTAAATAACTAATTAAACATTAAAGCGGTATTACACACTCTTTTTTAACTATCACCAAATAAAATGTGGTTTTATGGCAATTTCGGTGTTTCAGTAAGTTCGCTGCGTAATCATGTCTGCGATTGCATATAACTTTACTAATTTAGTAAACTCTAGGCATGTACTCATACCAACAGTCTACAAAGTTTTGTTATCAAGGGCATAGATTTGGCGCCGTGCTACAACGATATACAAACTCGTTAGATGTATCATAAGCATATACCTTTTGCTCCTTTCAAACAATCTAAAAAACTTTGATTTAATCTAAAAAACTAATCTAAGTTAACTAAGATTGGCGGTTAAAACGGAGCCCATTCATACAAACGCTCACAAGTTATGAAGCATGAAGTCATTTAAGATGAGTTAAGCGATACACTTGTTAACCGCGGCCTCACGTGAGACGTGGATTAAGCCATTGAGTTGGATGTTAATTCGCCTCTTTACGTCGGCAACTCGGTAGCGGAAGGCGAATTACATGGAGTTTGGGCGCAACAAACAAATGAAATAGAAACGTTGGTTCGAGTGTGCGATGGGAACTGAGTGGAAAAGGTACGGGAGGTGTAGTGCGAACTTTTGACGAAAACGAAATGTAAAGCCGTAGTGACGTCATCGATTCTATGAAATGACGTAGTCAATTGTTACTTTCTGTGATGAAGGCATAGGTTTGGAAAATAATAAGGGGCTGTACTTACACTAGACTATAATTTTGATTGAATTGTAAAACGTTGGTTTACCATCGTACATAGACTATTTACACCTATATTTCCGCAACTAGTTTCAATAAAACTTTGTGAGGTATTGATGATAAGGGATACCACTCTCATTCCGAATGTATTGTGGTTTGAGTACACGACGTCGCGGCAGGAAGCTCGAGCCCGCGGCCGCAAGATGGCGGCGCTGAAGCCGACGCAATGACGGTACGCTAGCGCGCGCGTCTCGGGCGGCCGCGCGCCGCCGCTCAAGCCGCGCACGTGACGGTTCATCGCCACCACGCTCCTTTCGCTGCTTGGTGGCCTACTACTTATAAAACTAATTTTTTTATTTATAAAATATAACGAAGTCAACATCTTCGCTTAAAACAATATGCCTATGCTCAGGCCAAATTCAATGTAGAATGTTTGTAAACAAAATTTTCACAATTCTCTTTGTAAATATCTAGATCAGTCTGAGTTTTATTATTTCTTGACAGAAAGATACTATTATGCCAGGAATCGTGGTTTTCATGTAACACTCTTAAAACCAGTATAATCGACTGGCAGTAGATTTTTGTATTTAAAATCGTGAATAATTTGCTAACAACCATTGTACATCGAATTTGGTCTAAGTATAATTAGTTTCGACTCATTACTGCAAATAATAATGTTGTGTAAAGACTTATAGATGATATTTTATATTCTGTTGTATGTAAGGCAATAATAGAATTTGTGGAATATTCATAAGAAAACTATGTATATGTGCATGTATAGGGTTCCATTCGACTTAAGTAGTATTGCGTAGAAATGGTTTAAAACAAGGTTGCATACAAAAAAGTACTAGTTTGTACAGAAGGCAATAATAATATGCAAGTACCTCTCACATCGAAGGTTGTGTTTATTATCTAATAGAGAAATATAATACACTCATGTGTCCACGTCTAACCGCCCACACCGTTGTTTTCGTACAAGCGTGCTTACTTTGCGACTCTATACATGGAAGTGTCAATGCATTTCTGCAAAGATCTGTATGCTGGTGTTTGGGTTGAGCGTTCGACTGTCCAATTAGCATTTTGAAAGAGTACCGAAACCATACATTCCCCGTGTGGTGCCGGGGGTAAAGAATTGCACCACCCCATCTCTTCCCGTGGGTGTCGTAGAAGGCGACTATGGGACCATTCCAGAGGATGGGCAGCAGCGTCTCTCTGGGATTATTCTCACCTTACAGCGATCGCCAACCCGCCTGCCAAGCGTGGCGATTATGGCAAATTCCCCTCAAAATTATTTGAGGGAGGCCTTTGTCCAGCAGTGGACGTCTTTTTTGGCTGAGATGATGATGATGTAAAACGTAAAACTAATACCATAGCAGCTCAACGACAACGCGACGCGAAGCAAAAAACCAAAGAAAATTGAAAGGTTATAGACAAAATATTAACTTACGACACCCAAATTCGAAGATATCCAATAGGTGACGAGTTTACTCCGGCAACTGTCACCTAACCTAACTACAGGTTTAAGAACTTTTATTTCTTACTAGCTGTGCCCTGCGGTTTCACCCGCGTTAATTAGCGACTGTTCCACTCCTATTAGTCATAGCGTGATGTAATATAGCCTATAGCATTCCTCAATAAATGTACTATTCAACACAAAAAGAATTTTTCAATTCGAACTAGTAGTTCCTGAGATTAGCGCGTTCAAACAAACAAACAAACAAACAAACAAACAAACTCTTCAGCTTTATAATATTATTAGTATAGATAAGAATTAGTAAATTCACTTACATGAGAACTTATGAACTAACTTAAATATTAAACTTAAAGATTTTTCTCTTGAGCCTACATTATAAGGTAATACATTGAAATTAACTAAGGTAATTTAATAATTAGGACAGAACTTCATCAAAGCATTGTAGGCTAAAAACTTAAATAACATTCATATCGAAAACAATAAAACCACAATAGACAGCAAGCATTGGTTCAATGCGAAGAAAAGTTTGACAGAAAGAGGGTAAATCTAAAAAAAAAAACAAAAAGTTATCGAAAATGTTTCATCGTGTGAAAACGGGCCTAGTATGTGAAACTACTACTTACTATTGATGAACGAACTGAACAATACAAGTTTGAACAAAAAATTGGCACCAGTCCGACTGAGGGCCGATATCCATGCTGCCGCTCGGGCCACTTGACACAGTTTCAAGGGTAATTCACCAGCAGATCGCTGTAGAACATTCAGCTGCAGTAAAAACGGAAAGGCTCTTCCGTTTATTTGTGATAATGAACTCTCAGTAGAAGTGGAGGCGGGACAGAGCTTGTAAGAATGAGGTTCCGTACCTTCACTGGAAGTGGTAATTTTTGTAATGTAATGGTAATGTTTCTTAGATACGGTTATGTTAACTGTTTTATAATGAACTTGGTTTTCTTTATGTTACTTGTTACTTTAATGTTAAAAATTTAAGTTTTGCAGCCAATTTAGCCCACCACCGGAGCCGGTGCAACATGGCTGAAATTGATATACCTACATAACCCTTGCAATGGCAAGGGATCGGCTACCGGCATTTTGAAACGTCGCCGCATTCGCGCGGCAATAGTACTGGTATAAAATTTAACGCGTCTTGTATTGCGAAAACTGTTAGCCTTCTCCAAAGGTACTCAGCACATCCGCTATTTAAAAAAAATTACAGATTTCGCAGTCCCCGTAAGAATCGGAGTATTGAAAATGAATACAACAATTTACAAAAAAAAAAACATTTTATTTTAAATAACACAAATCCAACTTGAATGCACTTCTCGCCTGCATCCGCTCCGCATCTTTTAGCACCATTATTACCACCATTACTTTTAGCACCATTACCATGACGATCGGTCAATAATCAAAGAAACCACATCACTTTTTATATACGGAAATACCCGTTTTTCTACAATACCAAATCTAAAGGGACCACCTACAGGTCACAATTATTAACCGTTTGTCAAAATTTTTTCGCCATTTTGTAGCTAAACTAATACCCTAGGACCCTTTTTATGTTTTTCTTAAGTCGGTTTTTTTAAACATTAACAATTTAGTATACAAACACCCCCTAAAAAAACATTTTTTTTACATTTTTCAAAATTTAAAAAAAAAATTCCAGCCGATTTTTAAAATTCAAACGCTGACACGTGTCTCGATGAATTCCTCATCTCTTGGTACTATTTCCATCTCGATTCTCCCAAAATCCTCGGAGATATGGCCAAAAATACGTCTCAGGCGATTTTCATTTGATAACCATTTTCAGGGCGTAATAATTGAGATACCCTGCAATACGCAGGTTGTATTAAACCTCTTTAAATATTTTTTATATTGAGATTAAATAATCACCTACTAATTAGGTAGGTACAGCAAACGTGCAGCTATAAACGTTCTCATCAATATTAAGTTTTTTAATAATCCATACTAATATGCTGCTATACTAATACTATAATACTAATATACGATAACATACTAACTAATAAAGTTGACACAAATTTGTGGCGCTTTGTTAATGAAATGTAAAAGAATATAGCGTAATGCCACATCTAGACTCGAAACATCTCCACTAAAGTTACAGTGTAGAACGAAGCTGTTTCATACAATTTATGTGGCGCGATGCTAGGGCTAATTGGTCGTGAGGACGCGTCGGGTGCTCAAACACTGCCTTTTGATTGCACCCTCCAAGCGATAGGAGGCTCTCTTTTATTACTATATACTCACGACAACTCTTTTACTTACACGTGACGTGAGATAGCGTCACTTTTACAGAATACATTTGTTTCAATTACCTTCGATTTAGTAGAAGTGTTCGGCGTAGAAAGACTCAATTTATACGCAAATGTGATATCTTTACTATCTCTTACACTAGAAACTATGTGTAATAGTTTGGATTTTTAACAAATTGTATATTTTTGTACGTATACTGTTCTAGAATATTTGTGTCAGGAACATAACAAGCACTCGAAATTGATGTCTTATTGTAAGAATTATTGCCACCAGTTCAAAATCACATTCATACTGTACTTAATAAAACTAAATGGGCTAGGAGCTAGAAGTCTAAAAAAGCTATTTGGTAAGATATCAATGAATAACTCATAAGAAGTTAATATTTATATATATATTTAGCAGTTATTTTTTATATATTTAGTCTAAATTAAAAATGTTATACAAATAATTATATTAATTTGAAATAATACTATATTTCGATGACAAAAGGGTTTGGAACGTATAATATGTTGCTTTGTTGAAAACAAACACTTCTCTATTTTTATTAAGTTTATTATTGCACATATCCATTGTCTTATTAATGTCAAGTAAGTAGGGTCTCGTCGATTTCCACAAATTGATATCTACGGCTTACCCAATCATACGTCGGTCGTCCTTTCACCGGTGCATTCCCCATATCCTTTATTAATTTCCTAATATTTAGGGGACCGCTAATTTCTTCGAGTTTACCCTCTAGCTGGTATTATCCTTGGGAGATGTCTCATTTAATCAAGAATGGATATTTGATACCAGATTGCATATATCACAAAAAACACAAAAAACCAACTGGACAGCTCAAATATTTATAAATATTTTAAATGTTCAAATATTTTTTAACAAAAATTTTTTCAACATTTGTGTTTTAATAATATATTTTGTTATTATGTTTCTCATGCAACAGACTGTAACAGTTTTTATGAGTAACAAATATTATTATTCCTAAGTATTATTTCTCTATTTTGTATATTAGAAGTCACAGATGACTTTGAGACTTCGAATATGAGTAGGACAGGGTGATGAAAATTTGACAACTGTTAAAAAATTACACCTCTAGACAAAACTGAATAGTGATACGATCTAACCAGCCGATGAAACTTTAAACAAAGTATTCGAATTCACAACTGGGTCACCCAATAACAAGGTCCTACGTCAATCTCGCATAATTTTGACTTCGACTCAGTTGATCCCACAACTATGAAAACAAACTGGGCTAATCTAATCTAACGGTCACGAGATTAACGGAGTGACAATAATCTTATGGCATCACGTCCGGGGCAAGGGATAATGCCGAATTTAATCAGCGGACATGAAGCTACCCTCGCTATGAGGTTTGTTTTGAAATGTTTGAAATTTTGTTGCGTAATGAATTTGTGGTGGAAATATTTGTTATGTGTGTATTTGTAATCAAATATTCTGATATACACTTGCACGAAGTTCATACAGATATCCTTACTGTTGGGATTGGGACTTAGTCTTAAGCTGTATTGAAATTGTTAAAAAATTGTAAATTACTATCTTTGCTCCTATGAGAATCTGTACATCGACAGATAAAAACATCCTTTATTTCTTCAGTTGCTACTAACCTCATTCCGTCTCGTTAACTCTCTTTAACGTAAATATCTATTGTTACAAAAGAAATCTAATACTTTACAAGAAAGATAAATATCATAGAAAAACTAAGTTAGTTACTATTAAAAATTTGTTTTTTTTTTCTATTGAAACTTGGCATTACAGCATCTGTTCTCTTCATGGAGTCACTACAAGTTTAAGCAAAACTAAACTTTATAACAACACCACTACAATCATTATCAAAACGTTTAGAATAAAAACCCGAAACCCGACGACAGAATCGATCTAAAAATTCGATACGACCAAACAATTTCTGTGCGCAGAAAAATCATCAAAATTGTAACGTTACAAGGGGTGCTTATAATAGGCCTCGAATGACGGATCCCATTCATGAAGCAGTTGCGTAATTACGTCATGTTGCAGGGGGTGCTTTGTATTAAACATAAATAGTTACATTTCATTGTTAACAACAAATTATTGTGATTTGGCATATAGTTTACAAAAGGGCCGGCGGCACGTTAAAATTGTAATTCCGTGCTGTCAAGGACAGGGCTCTAACGAATGGCTCTATTAAAATAAGTCAATCTTGTGGCTTATGCAACAGAAATGATTTTTGTTTCTTAAGAACGAAGTAGAATGAAATATTATAGTTTGTTGGACAGAAGCCTATTATATCCCAACCTCAGAAGGTCTTGCAATTAATATGGCTGGTATGTGTCTATATTAGGCATTCTGGTCATTATAATAATCACCAGCCTATAAAATAAACTCCCACTGTTGAGCTTAGGTCTTCATTCCCTGAGACTAAGCTAACACCTTCACAGTCCGAACTCGCTAACTGCTACACCAACCAACTAGTTCCTTAGATGGACAAAGAGATAGAGCGAGAAAACAGATGTTATGTTTATTATAATTCTAAAAATATATTTTTGGTTTCTCATAAGTTTTTTCACAACTCAAACCACCATATTTAAAATGCAAATCGATAGTGGCGGGACAGTCGATATCGATGCAACAATTGCGTGGCTCGCTCAAATTGCGTCCTAGACTTAAGGCCGGGTGACACCGTACAAAAGCGCGGATGATGGATCGCCTGGCGTGTCATCGCAGCTACAAATAGGGGTCGCCCATTCAACGCCGCTCGTTATTGTGTTAAAATCAATTTGGCTCATCCCCAGCACGTACGGTTAGTGATGTGTATAGATATCGATAGTTTGGTGAGGTCAGTGCGACGCTGTAAAATGTCAACTATGTCAACTATGTCAACAAAATCGCACTAAATAATTGAATTTACATGTGTTTTCAGGCGATGGCCAAGTCTCAATATATTTATATAAAACATTAAAGAATGTTATGGACCACGATCGTGGTCTTAGAGACTGGACGTATTAAGACAGAAAGTCGCTTAAGTAGAGACTGAATAAATTAATAACCGACTTGGTATTACATGGATCTCACAACTTTTTTGAACAACTGAGTTGCGAGACTTGGTTTTTTTGACAAGTATTGTTTTTGATGGGATCTCATTTCTTTTTGTATTTTGTAGAGACAGTTCTACTTTTTTCCTTTCGATTTGGCAGGGGCACTACCATGCGCCTATATTTATATGGGACTAGCTTAAACCCGCGGCTTCGCACGCAATAATAATAATTGCCGTAAAATAAATAAAATAAAACATCGTTACGAATAAAGCCAATATTGAAAAATTTAACTGAACCTATTATTCCATTATATTATACATGAATCAGTGGATTCATTAACTGCACATGTAACTTTGTAATCCTATACATTTATATGGGATTACAAAGCTATTTATGCAGTTGGTGTATCTAGAAAACTGGACCGAAATTGCAAAATATTTTAGTTTTTCCTTGATTCATACACCAAACACTACTTATATTCCAAATTTGAAGCTTCTAGGTCTGCTAGAAGTGCCTTAGAATTTTGATGATCGGTGAGTCAGTCAGTGAGTGACAAAATTAAGAAATTTGACCCGTTATAATTCTTAAAATACTGGTTCAAATTGAATGAAATTTGAAATATACGTGTCTTTACAATGCCTGCATGGTTACTGAAAATTTCAGTCTTCTAGTTTTATCCACAACGAAGTTACAGGGGGTCGAAAATGGTCTGAATTGCTTCGAGAAAAGGATGGTACGGCCGTGACGCTTTTTTGCTCGACTTGGTGGGGGCACGGTCGTGCCCCCAGATAGCTCTGTGTTTAATATATACTTTTGATCTTCAGTCCATAAACGTTCCGTTGTTGCAAACTGGTAAACGCCCTGACCTCTTGCTTCTTTCTTAGAAAATCTATAGTGTTTTTGCTAAGCAGGGATATTAAAAATTACATACATTTTATTTATTTATCATGCAGGTTACTTTTTTTTTAAAGATGAGTAAACGCTCTCCCTATATAAACATTCAAGAACTCTACGAAATAATCGTAACTGTAATTCAATAAAAAAATATATATTAATGATTGCTGAGGGCCGGTGCAATGCGGTATAAACGTCTATTATAAGTATGCCTATACGATACGTGACACCTATCCTAGAAAGTTTATGTTTTAAGTAACAAAGACTATCGACATAATTCTGTTCTACATGTCTCAAACGCAACGTCCAGTACCAAAATAGTTTAGGGGTGTCCCCGTATATCGACGACTCAAAGTGATACAGTAACAAAAGGCACAACCCCAAATATCTGCTAATTCAACGCAAGCCCGATATTCTTTTTTATTTTTATATTTTTTGTCCTTCCTAAAGGGTGTTCGGTTGCAATTTAATGGGGATTTGTTGATTTTACACCGGGCGGCGCAGCACCGCTAAAGGGGTAATTTCGTATGATAATTTTGACTCTTTTTTTTGTTTCGCGGTTGATGAACGTTCATTTGTTTTCCATTGTAAAATTTACGCTCTCAAATCATGAAATGGAACGCAATCGTCCACTTGCCTTTATTCGGATACAAAACCATCGTTTTGGTCGGTTAGGCAGTAATTGCTTGATTTTCGAATATATCGAAAGTAAACATGCATGCTATATTGATATGTTTACTATCTAGGGATGTCTCACGAATATGTTTGTTATGTAAATTATCGGAAAATAAACATCTTTCTATACGCATCTGTGTCTAATTCAATATTTGTTCTGTTTACATTTGACACAACAGATAATTTTTAATGAATTATGAGCATTAATATAGATAATTAATGAATTAAGGTGGAGGCATGTGCTCAGTAATAGAACATCATAAAAGCTTTTATTTACACACAAATACACTGCATTACATAATAATAATTTAAACGAATAACGGTGCATACATTATTTTTAAACAAAACAATAAATTATAAAAAATAACTTAAAACACATCTTCAGTATAATAATGTGTTCTAATGGACAGCAGAAAGGGAATTTAGTTCAATTATTTTCTTTAACACAATTTACAATCCAAGCATCAATAGAATTCTTTTATCATTCCGAATCCCCGAAAGAATCCTCTAGGGGCCAGGGCACAGAGAAAAGAACAATATCGAATCGTCACCAAATTAGCTTATCAAACACAACTTAAAAGCTTTTGCCATTCCACAGATATTTCCTCTAATTGACAGATACAATAACAGTGGTGGCACGCTGATGGCATTTTGTGAAGCCATTTTCCATGTTCCTGTTGCTTTATTTGGTAAAATAACATTTGTAAGGATCTTTATTGGTTTTATTTATTTTATTTATTTATTTATTCTTTATTGCACAATAAAATAAAGTACAAAAGGTGGACTTACTGCCAAAAGGCATTCTCTACCAGTCGACCTAAAAGCTAGACAGAAAAATTGGTAAGCGGTGCGACAAAGAACGTAATTTTTTTATTTCGGTTAGAAGAAAAGATTCAGCAGCAGTCAGCAAGTGACCACGGCCGCTTGTTCAATGCGTAAGAGGTTAGTGGTAATACCAAGTAGTATTCGTTGAACCCCGCAAAAAAATGTTTATTAAATTTATAATAAATAAACGTTTGATTCTACTAACATTGAAGCGGAGGCAAGTTACCTATGGCAACTTTCATTATTTCGGGTAATTAAGATGATAAAATTAAAATATCTCTCATTCCTCCAAGCTTCGGAAGGCACGATGAGCCTTTATTGTAGTAAGATGGCAAACCTTTAAGTCCACAAACCTGCAACGGGCCGGCGGCATGGGGCTTGGTTCACGTCTCAAGGCCTGAGCCCAGTAGTGGGTCATTTATAGATTGATGATGATGATGGTATTGTATAAATTCGCAGCGTTATAGGTAAGTAATGATCTTGTCAAACTTTACCATAGCTTTTGGTTTAAGCGCCACATAATACATCGCTGCTTTAATTCGATAGTGGCACATCATCAAATCTGTGAAATTTTTGTTTTTGTAACAGTTCAAAGCAAAATATCCTTTATTATATTGAGACTAAAGATATTCGACGTAATTTGTGATATATAACATTTATACATATTATATAATATAACATTTAGTTTAGTCTTAAAGTTTTAATTAATAAAAAAAAGGTTATTTTGCTTTGAACTGTTACAAAAACAACAATTTCACAGATTTAGTGATGGGCCACTATCGAAATAAAGCAGCGACATATTTCAAATTATATTGTAAATGCAAAAAGCCAAACACTTATTTCAATATTTTCGTGATAAAACATGAGCAGGCGAAACATAACATTACTTAAGAAAGGGGATACCCGAAATTCGTAGACTGTACTAACAAAGCTACAAAAGTCCGTTTCCAATGTTACACGGCAATTTTTAACGGAAGTTCAGAATTCATGTAGGTACCTACCACGCTAGCCCGATGCTGGTTGATAGGTGAGTAACATGCGTTTTCAAAACTCAAAAGGATCAAATACGTTTAGATAATTACTAACATCATACCTATTTGTAACGTAACTTAGCAGGCTTTTTCGTTGATGTGATCAGGTGAAAAGGCTTATTGTACATGTTGTGTCGACGACTTCCATGGTATAGACAAATTTTAGCGCTAGAAAAAGTCTAATATTACTATAATTAATTTTGACCAAAAAACTATATAAGTAAATGGAATTTAAGTTACTAAACATAAACCTATTCAAATCTGTCAAATTGCTTCAAAAATTGATCAACCATACGTCATATGCATAACGTTTAAAATCGGTTGAGGAAATTTGATAGTTTGAGGTAGTCTGATGTGCAAACGTGTGTACTATTAGCGCCATGTACCAGAGTAGCTTATACGAATCCAAAAGAATAACCTCATTATGCTATATGAGTATTTACAAACTGTTAGTCATCAATTCTTTTTCATCGCAACATTATAATATAATAATTAAAGCTAGCTTTAGCTTAGCTTTTCCGACAAATAAATTAACAAGTTCATGGTCCATACATTTTATTAACATTATATAAAAATAATGCAAAACTTAAACTGCGAAAATTAAATATTACAACAAAATAAAGTCGTGACTTTTTAAACTATCATTGGTCACTTACATTAGAATAATTATTATTTAAAGGAAATATGACCATGTTTATTGTTGTGTGCGATACCACTATTACCTAATCTGTGGCGATACTCACAATAATCCAGTTAAAAAATATTATTCTAAAGTCATGACGGAGTCGACAAGGGGCACGCGCTCACCCAACGAGCCGTCTGCAAATATTTGCCTAGTAGAATCATCCGCGGGCTAAGTCGACGTTCTACGTAATATCGTGATGGATGACGTCACTTCTCCGCTATTTACCAATGGAGACAGCGTTTTTCGAACAGTTTAAATTTTAATAAAGAATCGATTAGAAATATTCAGACACTTATATACTTAAATTTATTAAAAAAAAATCGTAAAGTGAACTGAATTTATAGGACCGGCCTATGGGTTCGAAACGTCAGTATAAAATAATAATAAATAATAAAACACGCAAGAAAATTCGTAAAAATTCAAAGTTTTCGTTTCACTTCAAAGTGTAGTAATCGTGCGTATACTTTAGAAAACAATAATTGTTTAATATGGAACACGACCGCTAGAAGTGTATTAACATTTACCTTGTTCACTCTAATAACAAACAGACAAGCGTTGCATACAACGGCAGGGTATTTGGTCTGGAACAGGGCTTTGGCTTTCATTTGCAAGACACATTACGCGCGTAGCTACCCCGTCCCGACGGTAACAGAGCATGGCGTTTTGTATTGTGCCACCAGACGGTCTGATACGTTTACTCTCGCCACTTTTGCATACGGGCTTGTGCATTTCAACATTTCGCAAATTAATATAAGTAAGTAACAACTTCCTAAATAACAACAATATAAATATGCAAAAGAAGAAATCGTCATCATCGTCATCATCATCATCATCATCATCAGCCTAAACTAGTCCACTGCTGGACATAGACCTCTCCAAGTGCACGCCACCGAGCACGATCCGCGGCTACCCTCATCCAGCTCTTGCCAGCCACCTTTTGAAGGTCGTCGCTCCACCTGGTCTGAGGGCGTGCTACACTACGTTTGCCGATACGCGGTCTCCACTCGAGAACTCGTTTACCCCAGCGGTCGTCGGTTCTGCGACTAATATGACCGGCCCACTGCCACTTCAGCTAGCTGATCCGATGGGCTATGTCGATTACTTTCTTTGTCGGATCACCTCATTCCGAAGTCGAACCTTCAGAGAAACTCCGAGCATAGCCCTTTCCATAGCTCGCTGAGCGACTTTAAATTTGTGAACCAGCCCTACCGTGAGTGTCCACGTTTCGGCTCTGTATGTCATGACCGGTGAGACGGAAGGAGGAAAGAAGAAATAAATAACCTGAATAGCCCTGCTAGACAAAGTACTTCATCATCAATTCAAAGGACTAATCATTGGTACTGGCTTAATCACCACGCATGCCATATGCGGGTTGGTGACCACAAACCCAGGCTACAAATAAGGAGGACCCAAAAGGTAAGCTATTACATACCGCGCTCGAGCAACTCACACAGAATCCTGCAAGGGTTCGGACACGGGTCTCGAAACAGCTCGAAACTGTCCAAGCGCTGCTGTTGCGTGATTCCGTGCCCGTGAGTGGTTGTCATGAAGAGGAGCTCGATGGTGCAGTGGTTAACGCGGCCGGTCTGCGAGTGCTGAGGTTAAGTAACTTTCACAAAGGTCGGTTATCGGATGGGTGACCAAAAATGTATTATCTCGAGCTCCTCCGTGCTTCAAAAGACACGTAAAGACGTTGGTCCCGGCTGCATTAGCAGTTGTTAACAGCCACCAATCCGCACTGGGCCCGCGTGGTGGTTTATGGTCCGTTCTCCCTATTCTCTATAGAGAAAGCTCGTGCCCCAGCAGTTGGGACGTTGTATGAGCTGGTGATGAGAGGTTGTCTAAGCTTGCCTCAATACTATAGTTACTAAAGTGGCGATTTCTGCCAGGCATTTTTGAGGTCCCTATATAAACGAATACGGACAACTGAGTTTCTTTCGTGAATTTGAAGCAGCGCCACCTGGTGACAAAAAAGGGATGTTGATTAAGTGATTGTTGACATTGAATAAGGCTCCTTTGGCTTACAGAGTAAGAGTAGATAGTGTTGATAAATTTCACGGTTGGACTATGCCACGATTGCGCAAATGGAAACGCAACTGACCCGGTTTGTCAGAGGGTGCGGGTTCGAATCCCGCTAGTTAAAAAAATGCATACAAATACTCATTTTCGTAAACGTGATAGAACGGTGAAAACTACCTGCTATTTTGTTTTCTGTCAATCATCAATAAATACTGCAAAGTTTGTGAATAGAATCCATCAGGCTAGAATGCAAACGAACTTTTGAAATACTACCCTTCAGTGCGGAACATAACAATGGTCACAGAGGGACACAACACAACAATATAGGTTACTGTGTCGCGTATCGATGTACTCGCGCCATGAATAAATACTAGTGATGGTCACTGTGACATTTAAAATATATCACGTGACAGATTAATCAAGTATTTCGGTGATGTGTAGGTTGTTTTGTAAGCTGATTGAAATAAAGAGGTAGGTTTTGATGTCGCCTTAAACTTGTGTACTTTACTACTATTACTACCGGTTATTACGCTGCACCAGTTGTCTTCGCGTCTGGACTCCATTGCCACTTAAAATCAGGTGGAATAGAGTCATTTGCCGTGCTAACTATAAAAAAAATCTTCTTTAAAATTGGCTAACGTCTTATTTTGCTTTTTATGTTTTTCTATGGATATATATTTTTATAGAATAAATATTTCAACAACTTTATTGTAGGTAAGTTGTATGTAATTTTTTATTCCAAATTACTGCGAAAAAATAAGGCCTTAAACGATGTTCGCGTGTATGGTTTTGATCTGTTCACCTTAGGTGTTATTATTTACGTTGGAAACCTTGGACCTACGTTTATACTGATGCATCAAAATATATGCAACAAAAAAAAACAAGTGACAGTGATCGTTTCCCATCACTAGAGTTAACATGCATGCATTTTGCGGCCGATACCATTGTCAGAGACACAATGCGAAAGAGTTGTTTCGATCGGAGTGCGACGTCGAGAGAGCGCTGCCGGCGGGCGTCGAGATATTTATTTTCATTTAGTTCAGATTCACTTTCATAGAGAATATTGGATTTTCTAATTTCAGATTCACCATTTTAATACCTCGAGGAGCTCGATGACGCAGTGGTTGAAGCACTTGCTGAAGTTCGCAAAGGACGGTCATCGGATGAGTAATCAAGAATGTGTCATCACTAGCTGTTGGTCCCGGCTGCATAACCACTCGTTAACAGCCACCAATCCACACTGGGCCCGCGTGGTGGTTTATGACCCGTTCTCCCTGTTGTTTCCATGCTTAGTGGAGGCACAGGAAGGAAGGAAAGAGGAACAGTGGGAACATAAAGTACGATGGTGATGATGATGTACCATGATGATGTTTTTATATCACATCGGGGTAAGCGTTTGATTGAAAAAGCAGCCGGGTATGAAACACTCCAAATCCTTCCTAGGCGAAAACGCCTTAGGACGGAGTAAGTTCATATGCGGAGGCAGTAGAAGGCAGGCCCGATTAACCATCGGTGCCTTGACAGGGGACTATGCTACAAAACAAATGCTTAACAGTATGTATCTATCGACAAATAGCTTGTGTAGGGCATGTGGGGAGAAAACGGAGTCAATGCAGCCCCTACTGTGTGACTGCCACGCTCTGGCTAGGAAAAGAATGGGACTCCTGGGGTCAGCCTATACGAAATCGGAAGACTTCCGGTTCTTTGCTCTTAAGGACGTTGCCAAGCTTATGGCATCTATCTTTACAGAGGAAGAAGAGTGAAAGGATGGGGTTGCACAAAAGACCCCTTTGGGTCGAAGTGTTGCTGCGAGAGGGAAACCTCGGCAAGCCTCACTAAGATAAGATACGATAAGATAAGCGTTTGATTTTATCTCACGTGTCGCAACAATAAGGCTTTATTATGCAAGCAATGTAAGGTGAAAGCGCACTTCACCCGGAGTTCTCAACTACTGTGAAGGCTATTAGACATCTAGTTTTCAGAACACAACAATTGTACTACAATGTTTGCTATTTATTTTTATTGCTATTTATTTCCGTGCTTCGGAAGGCAGGTAAAGCCGCTGGTTCCGGCAGCATTAGCAGTCGTTAACAACCACCAATACGCACTGGGCTCGCGCTGTGGTTTATGGCCCGTTCTCCCTATCCATCCATAGGGAAGGCTCGTGCTCCAGCAGTGGGGACATAAAATGAACTGATGATGATGATGATGATGACGATGGTTGCAGAGAACCCACCTCCTTAAACATAACTAAAATAAAACATAAATAACACATACAATTATATGTCGTTTAGAACAATATCCAACGACGGCATGGCGAGCCAATTGATCGTAACGTATTGTAACTGACAGACAAACAACTCTCACGATGTTTAATACAGGGTGTTTGATAAAAGTTTTTTTTTGACAGAGAGTTTGTTGTTAACTCCTGGTGGCTTTTAGAGCGTCACCGACTTCGTTTGGGGGCGGCAACAAACTTTAATCATTTATTTATAATTACTTACAATTATATATACAGGTATTTTTTCTCATCCAACACAATAGTGCTGCTATACGACTAAAATGTTCTTTATTTTTTCTATTTGGTACTTAGTATTTAGTTATTCAAATGTTCAAATAATTTTTAACGCGAATTTTGTTGCGAGCAAATTACAAAAACACAAATGTTGAAAAAAAATTCCACGAGCAGGATTTGAACCTGCATGCACCCTTCTGACATACCGGGTCAAGTGCTTTTCCAATTTAGCTATCGTGGTTCTAACCAGCCCGCCGAAATTATTCAACACTTTTTACTTTAAAAGCCAAAGTCGCCCATTCAATATCAACAACTACCGTCACTAGCCTTTGGTTTATAACTAAATTACAAAAACATACATTTTGTGTTTTTGTAATTTAGTTATTATTTTAGTTATTAGCATAGCGATATTTATTGTGTATTATGTTTACAGAGAAGAGCTCGATGGCTCAGTGGTTAACGCGCCCGGTCTGGGAGTACTAAGGTTAAGCAACTTTCGTGCTTTCGTATTTTTGTACTTCGGCACGTAAAGCTATTGGTCCTGGACGCATTAGCAGTCGCTAACGGGTTATTCCCTGAGAACCCTATTCCCCGAGGATCCTGTCCCGGAGGATCCCGAACGCGATAAATGTGGTACCACCAATCCGCACTGGGCCCGCTTGGTGGTTCATGGCCCGTTCTTCCTATCCATCCATAGGGAAGGCTCGTGCCCCAGAGTGGTAATAAATTAAGCTGTTTGTGATTGTTTTGTGATGTTTACTAGACTATTTTGCTGTAATACTTCGGAACACGAATAAATAAACACACTGTATCTGTATAACCGTAGGTACTTACACAAGTTATTGTCGGAACCTTTATTCAATTCACTCTCATTGCATCGTTATTTCAAGTTGACATTTATGTTGGTTGTAAATATTCCATAAATATTCAATGCGAAAATATTTTCTCGAAAATCCTAAAAAGAGATCATTGAGGGTAACTTTACAGTGACGTAAAACTGCTGGCTTGCAGAGTAAATTAATAAATAAATATTATACAACATTACATACATTGTTCTGATCCCAAGGTAAGTAGCTAAAGCACTCGTATTGTGGAAATCAGAAATAATGATGGTACCACAATCACCCAGACCCGACACAAAACGAAACACAAACGAAAAGTTCGTTTTCGACATTGACCCGACCGAGCATCCAACCCGGGACCTCAGAGTTAGCGCCGCCCAAAGTCTGGCGTGCCAGACACTTGGCTACGGAGGTCGTTACAGATTATCATCATCATCATCTCAGCCAAAAGACGTTCACTGCTGGACAAAGGCTCCCAAGGATCTCCACAACGACCGGTTTTGTGTTGCTCGCATCCAGCGGCTTCCAGATACGAAAAAGATAGGCCAATGTGTAAATATTGTTGCTTGTAGCTGAATTGGAAGAACAGTCACCTGGAGCATAAAGACATAGGTACCTGGAGCGGAGGCGGTTAAAATTAATAATTTAATAATCTCTAGCGAGACTAACGAACAGCAGCAGATACTTAGTAGGGATGCGAAGTAAGTTTTTAATTCCTTTTAAAAACCACGTGTAAAATAATAAAAATATATATTTAGTTTTCGTTAGATTTCAGGTTCCACCAATCCAATCAGGCAAATGGACGGCATGCCAAGGAGTTTAATGCACAATTCGCGACGTCAAATGCATCGAACCGATCAATACGTTTTTATTCGAACCTCTTCAAACGAGTACCTTCCTACGAATAAACAACTTTGTTTCTGACTGTACAACGCGAATGTTTTAAGCTAAACGCGTTCATTTAGGTACGGTCAGCAATGGCTGAACATTTAAAATTGCATAATAAATTAAAGTCAATAATTATGTCTCAGTAACAACACATACAAGATTTAGATCAGATTTCACATTTTGGATCTTTTCATTTTGACCACACCTTTCTGTTACACGTTGTATGCCCTGGTAGTCCCTATTAAAAAAGCTTTTTACCTGTTCACTAATTTAAATAGAAAAAAAAACAACAATACGTCACATAAATACAATTAGAACAAAGAATGAGGTTCTTAACCAGCCAACGAGAAGACTGCCAGCCTCATTACACCAGAGGCCGAACTAAATAAATGACAAATGATCTAAGACCTAGAATTAACTTAGCAACTGCTAAACGAGCTCCCGAACTTCTGGCGGAGTTAAATGGGAAAATGTTCGCCACTCACATTGTGATAGAGTTTTATAAAACTTTTGAAATGACGTAGATTCTACTGCATGCCCCGACCGAGTAAGATACGATTTTTCCCTTTAAATTATGTATAGCGTAAGAATGATTTTTAAAGTTGCAATGTTTTTACTTGTTCCTTTACAAATATTAAAATGTACAAGCCAACAAGCATTATCAGAATTTTCAATTAGATTTAAGTTAACATTTTGCTTGTCTATAAAAATTTAAAAAAAAAATTAAGGCTTTATCTACAGATATCGTTTAAAATAAAGTTAAGTAAATTAAAATATAGCCTATGACTGCTGCTGCTGCAAACTTATTATAAACATGTAGGTACACTGGGAACCCGAAAACCTCTTAAGGCTTAGAACGGTGACCTGACAACAAGGACACAGACATGTTTTTTTTTAATTAAAGTTTTATTACTCATAACACCATCAACGTAAAGTTGTAAACATACCAGTACAGCGTTACATTCAGTGTGTATACATTGTCACAACATTTTAATCTTTTTTGAAACATCTATATATTAATACGTGAAGAATAAACTTTGTACCCCTTTTTACGAAAATTTCGCAGACGGAGGAGTGTGAAATTTCGCACACTTATAGTTTATTTAGAGAAGGATTGCAGAATGTTAATTTTTTTTTTCATTATGCATAAAAAATACATTGAATCAATAAAACAAACATTACACACAGTACCATGTATTTGACCCACACGCATAATCTTATAAAAATTTCAAAAATGGAAGAGGAGCCGCCGAAATCTGTCAATGCCAATCCAAAATCACATTCTATCTTTTTTAATTTTTTATTGCTATGGATACAATCTGTGCAGCCTTAATAAAATTACGGTCGAATGCGACCACTGGGCGACCACTAGTTATAATTAATGCGCTGTTATTTATTAATTATTTATTTTATTTTCAGCCTATATCGTCCCACTGCAGAGCAAAGGCCTCTCTTCCCTTTTTCCAATATTCACGGTATGTAGCTTTCTGGGATCAATCCTTCAAAAATGAGTCCAACTCGTCCCGCCATCTCCGTCTAAGTCGGCCGCGATGTCGTTTTCGGCCTTGTGGGACCCAATGCGCTATTAAGCAATTAACAACCTAATATAACTTATATGCATCTGTTACCTAACCCAACCCATACCGTTAGCGTCAGTAATCTAAAAAAACGGGGTTTACACCACTATTTCTTTTATTGAACCCGATTATCGGCTACCGAGCGCTTCAACATCAATATTTAAAGGCAGTAAAACAATCACAGCATCCTAACGTGCTCCAATTTCTTGTACAGAACTGATACCGTCCCGGCTCACGACCCATAACTTATTTATCAAATTGACATAGCGGCCAGGGTATGTGAAACAAACAAAGATTACCGTCTGAATGTTTGCGCAGACGTCGTTCACAAACATCTGATACTGTGTATTGGAAATGTTGGAGATACCTGCCGCTCCTGTTATTACAGCTTGCCAGTTGAATATTGATAGCTTATTAATTATTGTTGTACCTACCAGATAACACTGAGTGGAATGATTGGAAGATGTAACTGACAAATATTAATGTATAGGTAGGTAGATGAAGATTATAAGTTTGAGTGTACTTAAATATTTTTTGTGGTTATCAACTTCTAACGACTAAAGGAAGAGAAAATATTATACGTACTGAATAAATCCGGTTCTACTGTCGAATTTTACCTTAGACTTTTTAAGCAGCAACGATTTATCATAGAAATAGCTTTTTCTACGCCATTGACAAGGGAGCTCGCACATTCTGGAACACTATGTCTGTCACGTACATATATCAGATGGTGCTGGTATGAGTATCACTGGTAGGAAAACTTTTTTCGAATTATAAAAAACTGTTTGCAACAATATTTGTGTAAAATTTATAATATAAATATTAAAACGAAACAAATCGAAATGAAACACTTTTTACGAATTGACTCGCTTTTTTTTTAAATATTCTTTTTTATTTTGCCGTATCGAACCGTTTTTTACAGGGTCCGTGGTCACAGGAAGACCACCACGGTCTCCCCTAAAAAGTGTTTAATTTCAATGTATAGGTTGTTTTTTTCTAGATAGTTAGCATTGGGCTTAAACTGCCTTTAAAGCGTCACCGAACTCGTTCGGGGGCGGCGAGAAACTTAAAGGGTTCCTCAAGCCGTGTGATCAAAACACCGTCAATTAGGTTTCTAGAGAGAATAGCATCATGCAAAGCGTGTCCCCGTTCCCTAATAGATTCTCCGAGGGGTTTGAATTAGATCGGTCAATGTGTACCTAGTCACAAAATAAGCTGCCCTGGAGGTAAGCTTAATACATACCGCGCTTGAGCAACGCACTCAGATGTCGGAACAGCTCGGAACAGTCTGAGCGCAGCTGTTGAAAAATTCTATGTCCGCGAGAGGTTGTCTATGTGTGCGTCCACAGTAAATGCGCGGTGACTTATGGCCTAAGCGGCCGCGATCGCGGGAGCGCGCGGTGGCCACAGTAGCGATGCGCGACTACGAATGATTTTACCTTTCGAGTAATTCGTAACTACAAATATGACTATTCGAAAGGCAAATTAGTAGTATACTAATGTCACTATTCGAATAACGACTACTAATTTAGTACTACTAATGTCAAATTTACAAGAGCGCAATGAATAACGATAGGTTATTCATTCGTTCGTTCATCATTTGCCTTAGTTCAGTTAGTTTCCGTACGTTCGTACGTGGATCTACTATAGTCTTGTATCTGTTATTAATTATTTGTTTTGCAGTGAAAATTGTATTAACCGGTGAATTACCGGTAGTTATACATCAGTCGAGCGAGAGTCGGTCCGTCGACCGGCCTTACTCGTTAGTAATGTTAACTATTAACTAATCTGTGGTAATGTATTCTGCAGGTCGCTGCGCGCGACGCACGCCGCCCTAGATACCTTCGACTCCAGTCAAATGACCTAAAGCGCAGTCGACTTAGTCGAATGATTCGTGGAGTCGAATGATTAGTATTAGTGCTTGTCCATAGTGAGGGGCTAGCGCGGTAGCGACGGCGGGCGCGAAATATCGCACATACGAAACCACCATTTGCGTCCATAGTGAAGTGACTATAAGGCGGGCGCCTAACGCGATGGGCCTGAGCGAGATAGCACACGGAGATTTCAAACGTTTCTATCCGCGCGTTATGGGCCTAGGTAGCAAGCGATCTAAGGTGCGGGTGGCGGGGGTATCAAACTAGTTCGGTTTTGTCGCTCGGCGTACGCGAGTTTACAATATTTTTTTCGTAATAAATTCTTTGAAAATGAATCCTCATCTATGGTTTGTAATACCTGAAATACGTCTAGGCCGCACGCTAGCTCGCCTGTCACTGGCCACCGCGCGCCCCCGCCGCCGCCGCCGTCGCGTCCGCTAAGACCGTAAGTCACCGCGCATTCACTGTGGACGCACACTATAATTATGTGCGTTGCTCAAGTGCGTTTGTACGAAGCTTACCTTCTGCAGTCTCCTTATTATGTTGCTCGCGTGAACTTAGAAAACAATATAAAACTCCACGCTAAAGCGAGACTTCACTCCGCTCCGTTTCGCATCTCAGTTTTAACATTTGAATATTATAATATTTTCGCGTGTGCATTTCCCACATCAATTCCGATCGGCCGGCCGCCGCCGTTGGTTCCGCGTTACGAACCATCCATCACAGTCGCTCGCATGTGTTTGCCGTGACAAATGCCTCCTTAATCTGTTGCTCTATGAATAAACGGTCAAACTGGGCTATTTGGGTGTAGGTATAGGTAGCAATAATTGATAATGAATTTTATTAAACCATAAAATAATTTTATATTTATTTATACTAGGTGTCGTCCAGGGATCAAAATTCGACCCTAATTCACAAAACAAAACAACAATAAAGTACCTACGTTGTTCTGAATTCAAATTATTATAAGGACGTGATAAATCTAATAATTAATAATTGGTCATTCATCATGATTAATAATTATCATCATCATATTTTTATTTTTTTAATTTTGCATTCAGTCATACTAATATTATAAGGCTGAAGAGATTGTTTGTTTTGTTGAACGCGCTAATCTCAGGAACTACAGGTTCGAATTGAAAAAATATTTTTGTATTGAATACCTAGTCCATTTATTTGTACTTTTATTTGTACTAAAAAAAATAACCAGTCTCTGGAAGCTCGAGTGGAAATCGTTTTCTTTTTTAATTTCTAGTAAATTTTATCTTGTAATCGTCATCATAATTAAACAATAATTCATTCGGAAATGCGATGATTACCAAAGGCCATTAAGAAAAAAGAAGCACCGTACAATGGTGGTGAGATTACAAAATTGACTTAAATACTTAGTTGCATAGACACAACAACAATTTAGTAAAGAACTCCCAAAATATGTATCACAAAAAAAACTAATAACTTATTCATCATACTTATAAACATAATATAGGAATAGGAAATAGCATCAGACCACTATCCATTATTGCGACCGCGTTTATAATCTACAATAAAAAAAACAAAAGTCACTCCCTATCCAATTCGACGGCGACATGAAGTGACAACTGTTTATTTTTTCAATAAAAAAGCATAAATCAACATTTCTATTCCTTAGTCTCTGACTTGTGACGTCCCATCTTCATTCACAGTTCCTGCCGGCATTGGCAAAGTTTCAAGTACAGTCGCCTAAATAAATATCTTTTGTGTACGTTGTTACTCAAACTTTAAAATAGGTATGTAACTATTTTGTTTTTTTTAATATGATAAAATTATTATAATTATAACAACAACAACAACAACAACAAAACAACAACAACAACAACAACTCGTTTACCCCGACAACCGTTGGGGTAAACGAGTTCTCGAGTGGAGACCGCGTATCGGCAAACGTAGTGTAGGACGCCCTCAGACTAGGTGGAGCGACGATCTTCGCAAGGTGGCTGGCAAGAGCTGGATGAGAGTAGCCGCGGGTCGTACTCGGTTGCGTGCACTTGGAGAGGCCTATATCCAGCAGTGGACTAGAATAGGCTGATGATGATGATGATGATGATTATAATTATTTTTTTGTAAATAAGTACAAATATGTGCGACAGTATTTTAAATCACGATTTGTATTGCTGTAGGTTTTGTTAACTTTTTAATTAAGTAAGCGTTTCACCGAGCCTATAGGGTAATTCTGGTACGCAGAATTAAAGCGTAAATGTTTAAAGTTTATGCATTATTGTTTCCAACTGTACTTTGCTTTTATAAAACGCACATGTATTGGACAGTCGTATTTGTTTGTCTTTTTCTTACAATATGACGTGCGCAGAGACGGAGCATCCACAAACTCACTGGACTTATTACGAAATACAGTCTGTGACATTTCTATACCGGATGTCGTAGTGACATTGGTATTATTTATAACATTGGTAGGTACTTTTACACTGCTTGTTCTTATACTTTAACAAGAAAATTATAACTATAATTATATCTACTTGTTTCTATATTATATTCATCATCAACATCATGAACTGCTCATTTCATTTCCCCATTGCTCGGGCACGAGCCTTCCCTATGAATGAATAGGGAGAATGAGTCATAAACTTTCACGCAGGCCCAGAGCGGATTGGTGGTTGTTAACGACTGCTAATGCAGCCGAGACCAACGGCTTTACGTGCCTTCCGAAGCACGGAGGAGCTCGAAATGATACAATTTTGTTTACCCATCCGATGATCGGCCCTTGCGAAATTATTTTAAAAATATTTAGACGACGAAGCTGTAGATAAAGAGACGGAACAGTCTATTGGGCTTACTTTCATACTTCTCAATACAAATATTTTTTTTACTTGACACGTTCCATGCACGTAGCACGGTCATGGTGTAATACGGTATAAGGGGCAGAAACCTTTAAGGTAATAAAAATCGTAATCGTACTTGAAATATTTGATACACTTTGGTTGGCACGAATTTCAGAAGCATGCACATGAATCCAACCATTCAAAATTAACTCGATTAAATAAATAATAAACCATACTATGGGGTTTAATTAATCCGGCGCAACGGGAATGTGTCCCGGGCAATTTATTGCCATAATTTACGACGACTCCCGGAAAAAAGGGAATACAAATACGGGATAATGTGGAGTCTGAATTAGCCGGCACTCGGTTAAGGAAATAGGCTCTCGTTGCGGCTCGCCGTTCGTCGATTCTGTTATCAGATGGCATATTTTGTTTATTGTTTGGCTAACGAATGGAGCTCGGCATACAAATATAAAGGGGCGAAAGAGGTCGAAGATATTGCTGGTGGTTTTGTGTACACGCTCGTTGTTTGTGGTGTGTGATTGTGATTTGGTCTGATTGAAAAAACGCCTTGTGTAGAATGTAGGTAGTGTGAGTGTTTCAAAGCAAATTTTATCAAATGTTTCTAAACTTAAGTTTAAGCCGACGTAAGCAATTAACACTTAAAAATAAAAGTAAAAATTTACTATAGCGTTGTACAATATACTTTACTATACTATTGCTTCGGAAGGCACGTTAAGCCGTTGGTCCCGGCTGCATTAGCAGTCGTTAACAACCACCAATCCGCACTGGGCCCGCGTGGTGGTTCATGGCCTGTTCTCCCTATCCATCCATAGGGAAGGCTCGTGCCCCAGCAGTGGGGACATAAAATGAGCTGATGATGATGATGATGATGATGTTTTGTTATCAATTTGTGGTATTCATGTGCAAAGATGAATCTGCATGTCCATCGGTTGCAAATACCTTTGCATAGATGGCACTAATGTCGCTCTAAAGCATTTCAAAAATCAAAAAGCAGTGACAAAATTCAGCATTTACGTCAGCCTTCCCGGTAGCATAACAGTCAGTGCAGCCGCCCGGATTGCGGAAGACTCAGGTTCGATTCATGGCTGGGTCGGGTGGGCGTTTAATTTTTTCACTGTATTTTATATAAATAATTAAGCCGACGTATTTCTTTAAAGGTCCAACAACGGTATGTTGGACCTTTAAAGAAATACGTCGGCTTTTTTTGTAGCCGTGCTCTCATCTCAATTACATTATTCACTTTTCTCTTTGAAAAGTAATACTAACGACAGGCAATCATATAGAATACCTACTTACAGTGAAAGTTGAATACAGCCCGGAGGATCGCTTTCGTGGAATGTTCTGTCACAAAACTCTACGCAATAAAATATATTAACTATTTGTAATTTTTGTGAGAAAAAGAGAAAGAGAATTTGAGCACAGAAGATTGCCAGAGTAAAAAAGGAAAATTTGACTTCCTTATTTAAATAGTATTAATCGGGTTTGAACTACGATGCCTACTATGCATGGGTTGTTGTATTTGACGGACTTCTGAGGTTCTAAGACAGCAGAGGTCAGGATGAACGGCTCAACAGACCTACATGCCTAATAATCAGTGATCGGAGTAGGTAGAGCATTTTTTTGTATTTGGGATACGTTGTATTAATATGGACATTCCCGAAATATTGTCGATAAACAATTTGAATGAGACAAAAACAGGTGCGTTCTTCTAGCAGCGGAGCTCGCTATTGTTGTCTTTTGTTTCCAAAAGCCGTGTTGCGCGGCAAAATCATGCGGCAACATCGCGCGTGTGCGCAATGAAAATTGGCAACGCGTCGCTAATGTAAGTTTGACAACGTCGCGTCGTCGTGGCACCCACTGCCAATACGTAAGACAAGCCTTCTTTTATCATGTTTATAAAAAAAATTAGTTAGAATCTTGCGGAATGTCCATATTAACATCAACGTTTACGGTCAATGAACCAAAATAGCTCTACCTACTCCGATCATGCTAATAATGTACAATAGGATCTTAAAGTCATGAAGTAGGTATTTTACGAGAACATCATAAGCATAAAAAGGTTTTTGATTTGACGACATGTTGATGATTCAAAACTTAAATTACCATATAAAGTTTAGTTTCACTATTACTTTATGAAGGTATTCAAATATGATATTTTTAATATTTGCAAGTTGGCTATCCTAAAACAAATAAATAAAATAAAAAGACAGAAGCTACACTACATCGCAATATTTAGTCGCCAAATGTGTCAGCTGTCATCAAAAAATAAGCAAAGCGGCACGCAACGCACGGGCGCGCGCGCACCGATCTTAATAATCTCGGGCGTGAATCACGAATACTCGTTTGATTTACGCGGGCAATTTTAACTTGGCGGCCATTTGCAAATCCTTCTTCTGTTTTTATTAACATGACAGTAAATAAGTGTTGTGCGTAAGAGTTATGGATCAGTTAATATTATGTGAAATATTAAGTATGTTCAGACTATTTATTTTCCGGCAATGCGTAGGAACCTTTGTCAAATCGCAGTAATAACACGCATGCTGACTTTTACACATATAATAGTGAAAATAGTATAACTTCTTTATGCTAAATCTACTACTGTATTGTAGTTGTATACAACTGCAATGAGTATAGTTTTTGATACCTAATAGCCATATTGTAAATAGTTAACGAAACCATAAAAATAGAAAAGCAATATTATCGAATTTTCATCCATCGAGTGTCTTAATAGTTTTTCATCGACACCATCGATAGTATCGATACTCTCGACAGGTTTATCAATATTGTGAAGGTTATGAATGTCAATAGACTATCGATATATTTCCAGTACCGTGGTTGCAACGCAACACAATAATATTATTACTCAAACAAAGGTAGCTTAATCTAAATGCGGTTCATATTATGGGTTGCCATTTGATGCAAATGTGAAGTTGGTGCTTGTATTTAATTTAGATTAAAATATTTATTTAAATACAAACCGTTACTACGTAAATCGTATGCGATCAAAGAACACACGTTTGCAGATCGGACTACCACAAACAGTCAGATTTCCTCTTTATGACTAGCTAGCGAGGACTTTATGTATAACTAGATGACACGGAGGACTTCGTACCGCATTTCTTTGTTGTTTTTTTTTAATATAGCCTGTGTTACTCAGCGCTAATGTAGCATTCGAATGGTGAAAGAATTTTCTAAATCGGTCCAGTAGTTTTGAGTTTATTCGTTCCAAACATACATACATACATATAAACAAAAATACAAAGCTTTCCTCTTTATAATATTAGTATAGATGACATATTGTTGAATATTTATTGAAGAAATTTGAAAGTTTTTTTTACTTTATCCCACTTTATCAGTTGGGATAAAGTCATTTGCCGAGCTATCTATAAAAAAAAACCAAACTAGAGTAAGTTTACTAAAAAAAAGATTTAAAATTGATTGATTGATTTTTTAATTTCATCATCATCATCATCATCATCTCAGCCAAAAGACGTCCACTGCTGGACAAAGGCCTCCCCCAAGGATCTCCTCAACGACCGGTTTTGTGCTGCTCGCATTCAGCGGCTTCCCGCGACCTTCACCAGATCGTCGGTCCACCTTGTTAATTTCGCTATTACATAATTCAAAATATAGTTAAGTACCTATTATTTGACTTATTTCGATACTGCCTGACTTTCGGCAGTATAATCTTCTCTTATTTCTGTAAAATAAATACTTCATAAATTATATTGTAACCCATCATCCGAAGATATAAACAAATCACATAAACACACTTTATGTCTAACACACACTGGTTGTCTAGAAGAAATCGCTTCAAAGCGTTAAGACCGCCAAATTGTAACTTTGTAAGCCATTTATATTTGTGTTCATGTATAAGTTTCATAGTGTTGCAATAAAAGTATTATCTATACAACTATCTATCTACCTTTAGAATCTACGCCAACGTAACAAAAGCTACGAGTATATTAGCATCGCAATTACCACTCTCCATAACTTATGACTGTACAGTCGCGAACTTTAATTTAGGACCCACTTCCCGGAACATTTGTTTAATCACTTATCCGCATTAAGGGCGAAAACGCTAAATCAATAGCTTCGCTATTCGAAAGACAGATAAGGCATTATTATGATCTAATTTATTAAATGGCTATTCAAAAAGGTTATCACATCGAATAATCTCTGACTTATATCTAATGACATGTGTCAGTGTCAAAGAAAATAATTTGAAAAAAATTAATATAACTTTAAATATATCTTTGAATAAATATGCTTGCAGTAAATCGGGAACAGTTAAGAGTTCAAATAATCCAATTACGCGAGGAAGGGTTAGGGATACGTGAAATAGCACGACAATGTAACGTAACCAGAGCGACGGTTCGTCGATGGGCTCGAAGGTATGAAACGGAAGGGAATATCGATGACCGGCGGCAAAACAACCATCGCCCTCATGCCGTATCGGAAGAACAACGGCACCTCATGCGAAATCAGTATGAAATAGATGGTTTCACGCCTACAAGGAATTTTGCAGAGATGTTTGACGTCCACCCTTTAACAATTAGAAGACACCTACATAGTACGGAACTGCATCACAGGCGACCGGCACAAAAGATCGCATTAACAGAAAATCACAAGACAGCCCGTCTTAACTTTGCACGTGATTATTTAGACTTTGACTGGGGCTCGACTGCCTTTACAGATGAAAAAACGTTTAAGTCTTCGCAAACAGGCAGGTTACATCTGTGGCGAATTAACAACATGCGTTATACGCAAGACCACGTTATTGCTAACCATGCGTCCGGTCATATCACTGCCAACATTTCGGGCTGGATGTGTTCAGATGGTGTGGGAGAACTGGTCAACTTGCCTCCCAAAGCGACTGCTCAATCTTATGTCGATCTCTTAAATGAAAGTGTGCTGCCCACCTTGAGAATTTATTACCCTGAGCATGAAACACCAATAATAAATTTTGTGCAAGATAATGCTCCAATTTGTGAATTGTTCGGCACGGATTGTTAGGAGCTGGTTCTCTGAACACCCTCAATTAATGGTCATCCCCTTCCCGGCCAAGTCTGCAGATTTAAATCCCATAGAGAACTTATGGGCCTTGATGGTGCAAAGGTGGAGCAATCGAAATGAAAGGAACAGGGCAGCACTCGTAGAGCACTGCCATTCGATTTGGGAAGGTTTCCGTGGGACTGACATATGCGAGCGAATGGTTGGATCTGTGCATAAACGTCTCTTGGCTGTCATCGAAAATAACGGTGGATACACGCGATACTAAAACTTGAAAACTCGTTTATTTGGAATGTTACTTTATTTATTTATTTTACTCGAAGGTTATTTTGTCGAAAAGAACTTGTTTTTTTTTTCGTTTTAATGGTATTTTATGTAATAAAGATATTGATTGCAAAAATTGTTGTAATTTTTTTTAATGCCGAGTGCTTGAAACCTACTGGTTTTTATATTAATTGAATACCCTACTTAGTGCACACAATCTTTTCAAATCTTATACCAAATGCCACAAATTGAGAAGTTAAGAAGACATCTGTCAAAACCTGTTCCCGCTCTCTACTTCTATCAAACAGTCGGAAAAAATCGGAAATGATCGTTCCTCCCCGTTACGTCGGATTTTCATAGCAAGAGCAGTTGCCCCTAGTAATACATAAACAACAACGCGATTACCAACATTACCAACTGACATGATATCATATCTTAGTAGCTCTTAAAGGTTTCTGTTGCCAGACGATATTCGACCTTGGATGGGTCCTAAATTAAAGTTCGCGACTGTACACTCACCCATTAATTGTAAGCGACACAATAATTAAATTACTCTCCGAGTGGACATCTTGTCAGTGTCATGCGTTAACAAAAAATATATTGGAGACACAAAACAGTGCGACAGCTACAATTAGCTGATGACTTTATCTATACTATCTATACTAATATTATAAAGCTGAAGAGTTTGTTTGTTTGTTTGTTTGTTTGTTTGGTTGAACGCGCTAATCTCAGGAACTACTGGATCGAATTGAAAAATTATTTTTGTGTTGAATAGTCCATTTATTAAGGAATGCTATAGGCTACAACACATCACGCTATGACTAATAGGAGTGGAGCAGCAATAATTTATATGGCAATGTAACGTTTGCCGGGTCATCTAGTTTATAATATTAACAGAACTTAGTATCACAATTACTTGATTAATTAATACATATACAACGTGTAACAGGTAAGGCGCACACCCAAAAAGTAGTTTGTTATAAATCGGCTTCTCAATCGATTAAAAATATTTGAAATATAGGTAATTTTTTTTTCCAAAATTATTAAAACTTATTGATATTACAATCAATCCTTCGTTAAATAGTTAAAACAAACGAAAATAAAACGAAGTCAATGCAATAATAAGCTTTTTAAAATGCGGTAGGCTGGTAGGCTAAAGCGCTAATATGCCCATACTGTTTGCCCTCGATGAATATAATTAATAACTTAAATAAACCAATATAATTAAATAAAAGTAAAATTATTTTGCATGTTTTTTTATTATAATTAAATATTCTAATTGAGGTGTCTGAGGATGTGCGTTCATTCTGTGACATGTTGTATATGCTCACACGTCCGTCTCCCAAAAAGGGTTAGACATAGCATCAAAATCACCAATGTTGAGTAAACTCGCCGTTAGGGACCTCGACGCCATATTTAGCATAATCAAAGTAGGGGTCCGAGGTGGAACAAATAACACCAGTGATAGGTTGCTAGCCGATCGCCTGATGTGCTCACATCTTGGAACCCTTGTCTCTTAGTCGACTCTTGCGACATACACCCGATCCGATCCGAACCCTTCGGAGAATCTAGTAGGGCACGGGGACGCGCACTAGTGCGCGATTCCGTTCCCTCTAGAAAACTTCCGAAGGTGATTCGTTTAACACGGCTTGAGGGACCCTTTACGTTTCTCGCTGCCCCCAAAAAAGCCCGGTGAAGCTGCAAATGACGTCAGAGGCAATCAGCAATCGCTCTCAAAAAAAAAAATTACGACATACACGGGAAGTTAGACAGCTGATACATATTCATTTAGCATAGCATAGCATAGCATGAGACTAATAATTTATAAGAGATTAGCTGACCCAGCGGACTTCGTACCGCATTTCTATATAGCCTATGTTACTCAGCGCTAATGTAGCATTCTAATGGTGAAAGAATTTTCTAAATCGGTCCAGTAGTTTTTAGTTTATTCGTTGCAAACATACATACAAAAATACGAAGCTTTCCTCTTTATAATATTAGTATAGATTTCCAACCCAACAACAACGCATTATCACTGGCGCGGCAAACAAAAAGAAGAGAAAAAAGGAAGGGAAGCCTCCCCCCTTCCTCCGTCCTATAGTGGAGTAAAATGGCTAGTAGATTTAATACTAGTAGAATGTGTTAAGAGGCATATCACACAATGCGCGCGCTCGCGCTTTCTCAGTACTACGAGCGGCTGACGCATCGCAAAAGTAGCATTTAGTGCAGTCTGTTGTAATCACGTTGTGATTACATTTATTTGAAGTTTATTATTTTGTTATCGTTCAAAAAAAGAAAATAATTTGAAACCTTATAAACGAACGTTAATTCTGGTGTACATTTAACTTAATAATATTAATGGAGTAAGGAGATATTTACAGTTAACTCTGAACGTTTTATGGCTTTCAATGGGATTTTTTTGTAGAAATTCCATTCATATTTCGAAATTCCAAGGCCACTACGATCTTAGCCACTATTTAAGAGATATTATTATATATTTTTTATTTCGTTTGCTTAGTAACAGTAGTTCAATCTATGAGCTTGAAAATTGCCGTCAGCGTATTTAATTGAAAACTAGCTTCGGAATTTTGGGTTTATATAAATAGATAAGAGAAAATTGCAGAAAGCGAGGCCGCTACGAATTATACTAATAACTATTATCCACCATATAGTAAGTCAAAACTGTCTTAGGGTTTCAGTTTCTCTGAACAAGAACGCCGAAGCTGGGCATTTTATGCAAAAATCACGGTCAAAATGTAATAGGCCCCTTAATGAGCAATTTGCAGGTCGACAAGGCGATGACGGCTAGAAGGCATAATCCTGCTACACTAACTCCTCGCATCTGGACTCTTCTTCTGCTTAATATCTGGTAGAGCAAAGTCATTGCCAGCTCTAAAAATAATAATTACCTGCATCAAGCCAGCGTGGTGGGTATTGGCCCAGTAGTGGCACGCTCAGATGACGAATGTATGAGATTTTTAATATAATTGCTTTGCTTATAGGTCCAGATACTTTCTTGAGGAACGAAAAGCACTAGACGATTCTAACAGTGTAGTTCTAAAATATACTAAAGCTAACACTTCTAAACAATACTGGTTAAGATAAGCTTAATTTCTCTATGTGAAAAAGTCCATACAACATGGGATATAAAAGGCATGATGAAATGTCATCGACAATAAAATTTGTTTGTTAGTAGGAGGTGAGGAGTGGCGGGAATGGGAGAAGCTTTTGCCTAACATTGGGATGATACAGACACACTGTGAAAATTGTAACTGTAAAAGGAAGTAATCTCTTGAAACTACTAAACTAAAACTAAAAATTGTTTAAACATTTCACTGCGTCATACATAATGAACAATAAACAATGTTCTAAACAATCGATCAGCTACACCTGCATTCTAAGCATCTATAAGAGATGCAACATCAAAACAAAACCATAGCGTACTCCACAAGTCAACCTAAACTTACCACATTCAAAATCCGAACATCTGCAAAACAAAACACTATCCCCCATAAAAGGCCAAACAACGTCCGAACTCATCAGCTGTTCAAACGTCAGTCAATAACCGGGCCCGAGCGCGGCTGTTCGCGTCCGCCATCCGTCATCATAACACGTGCAAACGGCGCAGCCTTCACCGGCAGACTGCCGCCCGGCGTGGCGTCGGACCGCGTACTGAACGTAAATTTTCACGGCACCACTGAAAATTTTATTCCGGCTTTTCCCTCTTATCTCGAGTTTTACCGACTTCTAGAAGTCGCTCTCTTATAATTATTGTGTACGAGCCGCTCCTGACGGCTCGCTTATCTATGCTAATGCTGTGAGCATGTGAGCAGTTGCATGTCTCGAGTTGTTGGACTAACAAAATGTTTGCTTGGAGTTTTGTTATTAATGGTTAGGCAATTTGCTATTTATGACTTACGCCTACGAAAAAACATATTTGTAAAATTTATTTTCGTTTGTAAATGTGCTATTAACACATTATTAATAGACCTGTTAACTCATTCATTGCTATAGGGATTGGATCAAGATTTCTCGTATTCCACCAGAGCATCTATTCGTGTATTAATGTAAAAATAAAGTATGTAGATATATTGATGTACACTTTATAAGTATACACCGACATCAAGGAAAACCAATAGAGAACTATCTTAAATTGGGTAAGACGCTCTTTTTTCTTCTTTTTTTTAAGGTCTTTAAGTAACTAAGAAGAAGATAGAAATAGTCGGCGAATAATAATGATCATTTATGTAGTTGGAAAAAAAATCAACCGCATCTGTTCCTGTTCCGCAAATTCACAGTGGACGATCGTATCATGACCTTCGTACTATTCCTTAAAGTCAATGAGGATTTGCCTGAGTTCTGAATAGGAATGCCTAAAGGTCCAATACTGCCTGAATCTGGCAGTTGGTCAATATAATGCCCTATGGCTTAGCGGTCGACTTGAGCTGTTTTAACAAAATCTATCAATTAAACATCAAAGCTTCGAGTACCAGCATTGATAGAGATTTAGATTGTCAGTTTCACGATACTACTGTATTTGTCGCGGCTCAATTACTCTACTACCACGACAGCAGATGAGATCGTAGTGGAAAAAAAAATAAAAACTCACTATGACTGTAGAACGATTGGGGCCCATCACAATATCCATTTGTGGAGCGTACTCTACCGACCATCTGTCGATCTTTATGACAAGTGTCATTTTCAGGCGATTCCGAGGCCGCCCTCCGGACACCACCCTGCGGTACACGTCACCGCTCTAATATGTTATATCTATACTAATATTATAAAGCTGAAGAGTTTGTTTGTTTGTTTGTTTGTTTGTTTGTTTGTTTGAACGCGCTAATCTCAGGAACTACTGGTTCGAATTGAAAAATTATTTTTGTGTTGAATAGTCCATTTATTGAGAAAGGCTATAGGCTATATTAAATCACGCTATGACTAATAGGTGTGGAACAGTCGCTAATTAACGCGGGTGAAACCGCAGGGCACAGCTAGTATATAATATAATGTAGGTTTTTTAGGAGCTCGATGGTGCAGTGGTTTACGAACACGGTCTGCGATTGCTGAATTTGAGCAATTTTTGCAAAGGCCGGTTATCGGATGGGTGGACAAAAATGTATCATCTCGAGATCCTCTGTGCTTTGAGGCACGTAAAGCTGTCGATCCTGGCTGGATTAGCAGTCGTTAACAACAACCAATGCGCGCTTGGCACACGTGGTAGTTTATGGTCTCTCTACGGTTCTTGGTCTATGCCTATAGGTTCTCCATATCTATTTAGTATGAGCTGGTGATTTGTGTTGAGGTTTCAAGGGTTTGAAATGTATGAATTTTATCCACACATTTCAAACCCTTTCTAGAGTCAAGTATGACATGACGTCAGGATAAATTAATTATGTAAATTAAACGCGAGCAGATACGATAAAGTGTTTCATTTCAAGAATCTTTCTGTACCCACTTTTAAATTTATCGAGCAAATTGCGTGAAAAACCAAGTCACAACACCCTTAGCTTATTATTGGCGTGACCATTTGAATAAATTATCATTAAACTCAGCCAAATACATCCTGTCCTTAGCACCATGCCTATCGCCTAACTTATTTTTACCTCAGCTGTTCGCGTGCAAGCACCCCTCACTATCCATCACTCAGATAAAGCAAACAAATACTTTCTGAGATTAGCATAAACTCTAGAACTTCTGGAATAACAATTAGAGTTCCGTTTTGTTTGTGCAGTTTTTGATTTTTGATTTACTAACGCGGTGGTTAACGCGCAGTGGTTAACGCGCCCGGTCTGCGAGTGCTGAGGTTAAGCAACTTTTGCAAAGGCCGGTCATCGGATGGGTGACCAAAAATTTATCATCTCGAGCTCCTCCGTGCTTCGGAAGGTACGTAAAGCCGTAGGTCCCGGCTGCATTAGCAGTCGTTAACAACCACCAATCCGCACTGGGCCCGCGTGGTGGTTTATGGCCCGTTCTCCGTCCGTATATAAAATATTCAATGAAAGACAGAATGGATTCAGAAAGAATAAATCTACAACCCTTGCCGTTTACAATTACATGCAAAGCGTCCTTTCTATTATTAATGAAAAGAAGCGTGCTATTGGCTTACTTCTTGATATGAGCAAAGCATACGATAGAGTTAAATTTGATATACTGCTTTCTAAACTACAAGGGATAGGCGTGAGAGGTAACGCTAATAAGTGGTTTGCTTCATATTTAAACAACCGATGTCAGTATGTAGAGATAGAACATCACGACATTAGGTCAGGTTACACAACAACTATACGGTCTCAGAAAGCAAAAGTGGAAATGTCAATCCCACAGGGAAGTGTGCTTGGATGCGTTTTATTTCTAATTTATATAAACGACCTACCTAACCAAATTAATGTACCTTGCTCTTTGTTTGCAGATGACATATCTATAGTGATTCCCTTTGATAGTAACCAAAATAATGATTTAAATAATACATTACATGAAACATTGTCAAAAGTAAATGTCTGGTTAACAGAGCATAACTTACAAATTAACTTTAAAAAAACAAAACTAATGGAATTCAGACCTCATCAAAGAAGCCCAATAGATATTAATTTTAAATTCAAAAATACCAAATTAGAACAAGTGGATAACTACCCTCTTTTAGGAATAAGCATAGATTCAAACACAAATTGGAAGGAACATATAAATAAGGTTGCAATAAAATTATCTAGATTTTCTTATGCACTAAAAGAACTTAAAAAACTAACTAACTTAAAATCAGCAAAAAGTGCTTACTATGCCTATGCACATTCATGGCTAACGTATGGCATATTATTGTGGGGACATGGTACAGAAGTAATCAAACTATTCCGACTACAAAAAAGATGCATAAGAGTATTAGGAAATTTATCAGTTATGGATAGCTGCAAACCATACTTCGATATATTTGATATATTAACACTACCATCCCTGTACATCTTTGCCATTTGTGAATTTGTTAGGAAGCACCCTAATTTCTTTCCGTATCACCAACGTCCACAAAATCTGAGACCACAAAATAAATTAGCCCAACCTACCTGTACTTTTGAAATGTTTCGAAAAGGCCCCTTGTCAATGTGTGTGAAAATTTATAATAAGTTACCAAGTAAAATCCAAGGCATAACAGATTTAACTAAATTTAAAATAACATTAAAAAAGTATCTGAAAAATAGATGTTTTTATTCGCTGCATGAGTTTTTGAATGAATAATTTATAAAATAATTGATAATACTTATTATGTACCTATTTATATTATAATAATTATTCCTGTTGAGTGTTATTGATTGATTTTGATTGGATTGTTTTTTGATTGAATGTAGATTTTATGAATTTGTTATAATAATGTTATATAAATTTAATTTAATGATAAGTACCGTAATTTTACTACTATTTGTACTTGCTGTGCCCTTGCAGGGTCATGTTTGTTTCTTTTTATCATTTTCAACACCTGTATATGTACAACATGAATGCAATAAAGAACTTTGAACTTTGAACTTTGAACTCCCTATCCATCCATAGGGAAGGCTCTTACCCCAGCAGTAACAAAATGCATAAAATGAGCTGATGATGATGATGATAATGATGATGATGAACGCGGTGTATGAGTTGCTCGACAGATAGTGTATTGTTTCTTTAAGCCTACGTAGGTTGTTTTCCAATTAGCGCAAGGAGTTTTCGTTGTTTTCGAGTTTGCAACTTGACAGCCTTGATTTTGCTATTTTTAAACGCCAAGAATCGTGTCTCAGTGGCCTGATTGACATTTGGACAAAGATGAAAATTGAAATGAAACAACTTTTACGGATATACTCGCGTTTATTTTACACATTACTTTTTAATGTTTATCCTGACGTTTCGAACCCATTGCAGGGCCCGTGGTCACCGGGAGACTAAGGTGTTGGTCGTCTCATAATTAGTTAGTAGCTTGTATACTCTCATATAAATTTATTCAGGTGCGTTCCGTTTTACGCAGAAAGAGTTTACAGTATCTACCACCAGCCTGGGATCCCATCATATAATATATTAAATCCCAGCCCCAACACCATACTGCCAGACCAAAAGATACTGTAAGCTCTTTCTGCGTAAAACGGAACGTACCTGATTAAATTTAAACGAGCTACTAACAGTTAGTAACTGACTAGCACCTAGCAGCTACTTACCTTTGCAGGGTCGGTGGTCTCCCTATGAACACGGACCCTGCAAAGGGTTCGAAACGTAAGGATAAACATTAAAAGTAATGTGTAAAATAAACGCGAATAGGTCCGTAAAAGTTGTTTCATTTCAAGTGTAGTGTTCGCGTAAACTTTAGAAAACAATAAAGATGAAAATGCCAGAATACTTTCTACTAAGAGGACTTGAACTGAATTATTTAGAAAAATATATTTCAAAATGTAATCCAGAATATGTGCACGCTAGCACACGCGAAGCACGAAAGACTAATTTTTAATTTTGTCATCATCTGATGTTGCTGATGACCTATTAAAAATTCACATTTAACCTTTAAATTTGCAATCTACCAGCCTGTTATGGTAAAATGTTTAAAATCGAGAATTTTAGAACCTAACCTAACCTTACCTATGTATACTTATCAAACATTTATTTTAGACATTTTTTATTAGAAAAAAATTAATAAACAACCAGCCTCAGGAAGCTTAAGTGGGAATCGAACCCACGACGTTTGGATAACCGGTCCAATGCCCTGAGCGCTGAGCTACCGAGACCCCAGGAGACTCGTTGAAATTTTCTAGTAGTTTGTAATTTACGCTGTAAGCCAGCGGTATTACGTCACTGTGAAGTTCACAAATTTTATCTTGTAACTAGCATAGTACTCGTAAATGCAAAGTTCAAAAATATTTTTTTTTATTTTTTTTTTGTTGATGGCTTCGTGCGATTAGCCCATTTAGCCAGTGTCAAAGTAATTTTTCTAACAAGTAATACATAAATAAACAATATTTCTTTTCTGTATGATGATGATGAATGATAATAGAAATGAGAAATGATATATCACCCAACCCCTCGAGTATCTCAGTAAAGATGTGGGGCTTTACTAAGTCCTCGGGCGGACTTCTTAAGAGAATTTGAAAAGTGACGTTGCACTGTTTTGTTTCATTTGCCAACACTTATGCACACTCACGAACACTTAACGGTTAATAATCCACCATTATTTCACATTAATATTCGACATAACACAAATTTTAGCAAATGAAACAAAACCGCAGACATGACTCTTCACTTTCCCGCTAAGAAGTCCCAAAGTTCAAAAATAATAAAAATATTTTGACACTTTGTTTTTAATATTATATGGCAAAAGGAGGAACGCTATCATAGGCAAAGACCTCCTTCATTGAAATCAAGTCATCGTTACAATGGACGGGTACTGGCTTTATCACGACGACACTTGTCAAATGCGGATTAGTGATCAAAAACCCGGAATATGTATCGAACTTTGAAACTCATCATCATCATCAGCTCATTTTATGTCCCCACTGCTGGGGCACGAGCCTTCCTTATGGATGGATAGGGAGAACGGGCCATAAACCACCACGCGGGCCCAGTGCGGATTGGTGGTTGTTAACGACTGCTAATGCAGCCGGGACCAACGATTTTACGTGCCTTCCGAAGCACGGAGGAGCTCGAGATGATAAATTTTTGGTCACCCATGCGATGACCGGATGAAACTCACTTTGCTAGATTCATATCGGCTAGCTAACTAGCATGAGTGGTGCTACTTTGATCCGACACGTTTTCGTGATATCAAATACTAGTAAACCTTAGGGACTGTTCTGTCACCACGTCTTGAGGAACCACAACGTTTCTCACTTCCACCACCATAACGCCTTAAAGCTGTAAATTCCGTTAGAATATAAACAGCAAATTCTTGACCAACAGTAAACCTCTAGAAATGGTTCAGTCTTAACGGCTTGAGGAACCACATAGTTTTTCACCCACCTACGCTGTTAACGCTTGGCCGTAGGGAAGGTAAACCCTTAAAAAAGTAAGTAAAAGCCGGTTAAGGTAAGTAAGTAAGTAAGCAAGCAAAGGCTTCCATAATTGAAATCAAGTCATCACTACAATTGATAAGTAATAATAAATTGAAAAATTATTAGGGATCACAAACCAGTGTAATGTCGACATCTTTCATCGTTCCGATCGCGCGTTTAAGCGGTTGTGTGTGGCAAAATTTAAAATTTAATGGTAAGTAAGTAGGTTATCTGTTTTGTCATATTCTAATTTCAATTAAGTTAATCTAACTACTAAATAAGAAAAAATAATGCTGTATTCACCTGCAAAGGCATGTCTTTTGGCCTAGTCAATTATAAATTCAAAAATTCAAAATTCAAAAATTCAAAATCATTTATTAAGTTTAGGCTACAAATAGCTCTTATGAACGTCATTATGCCATCAGTTCGTAAGTCTATTCTGGGCGGGAGACCTTGTACTGAGAAGAACCGGCAAGAAACTCAGCAAGTGTCAAGCTCTTTTCTCCCTTACAGCGTCAAAAATATTGGAAAATGCCCTATCATAAAAGGACACTTTCCATCACAAACAAACACACAAAAAAAAGGACAACCACAACACCCAAAAATACAACAAAATAAAAAAATATCTAAGTTTGCAAAAATTACATCAACAAATTACAATGTTTTTTTGTGTAAGAATATGTTGTTAGTGAATCTTTTTCAATAAATAAATATATAAATAAAAATAAACCCGGGCTATGCTTCGAAAAATCCGACACACTTTGCCCGACCTGGTAATTGAACCTGGGACCCTCCGTTATCGAGCTGAGCGCTTTTCCACTTGGTCACTAAGGCATTAAAAAAGAGGTATCGTTAATTCTTACATACACAATACCTTTTCCATATACCCTACATCCCTGGTTCAACTTTTGCCACCAATACCATGCCCTTTGAGCACATACCTCGAATCACGCCACTTAATTTACGGGCACTCTACAAATATTATCACACATTAAACTCGTGCCTCAATGACCGTAATTAGCATAACTTCTATTTATAATATCAAGTTCTATGCGACTCATTTAAAATATTGCGAAGTAGCATGCAGAGGGTCGTGAAGCATATTTTCGCGTATATTAAGTAATAATTAACGTTCTTATTGGCAGGGTTATTGCTGTCTTTCAGTATTCCGAAATTTCGGCACAGTTGTATGCGCCTATGTGCTTCTTCAAGAATCCCTGAAGAACTCAGCAAGGGCTCAGTTCCTTGCCAGTTTTTCTCACTACGTCATGGGAGGCAGAAAACATTAAATTATTTATAATTAAACTCAGATAACTCTGTAGGTATGTCTTTATTTTTATTGTATAAGTAGTTTTTTGTTTATTACATTGGTTCATCACTTAATAAATAGATGTAAGCTCGGGAAAATATAAATAAATAAATAACTAATGTTTTGTCAGTTGCGTGTTGCTTCCACTGTAGGCGAGATTTCTTTTAGAGTTTAAGTCCACATTTGCTCACCATTTTTGGTACATTGTTTTCTGTTTGTGTGTTTTTGTGCAGTAGAGATTATTATATACATATATATATATATACATATTTTATATTTTTATATATATATATATAAATATACCAAAAGCAGATTAAAAATAATACATTAACAGCCATTCTCCACATAACTCTTGGACATCTTAACACAAAATCTATTGTACAATATTGTACATATATATTTCGTACAAATTTCAGCAAGGCTATTACACACTTCCACGCGTACGTAAATCATCATAGATTTACATGCAAATTTGCGACACTGGGCCATCGCTCATCGTTCACTGGTTAAATTTAATAGAAAGGCGCCATGAGTTTTGTGGCTTCGTTAAATGGTATTGTTTGAAAGCAGCTGATTTATGAAATAGTGTAATGATGATTTTACATTTTCAAAATGGACATTTGAGAAAAACTTGTTGTCCGTTTTGGCTCTAGCGTTGATGTTTCGATTGTGGACACTAAGCTAGGGTAATGCTGCGTCTCCGTTCGGGTGTCCATAAATTCCTTCCTATTTTAAAGCATGCAACATATGAAAAAGCAGTCGTTAAACACAACAACATTGGTGATAACATTCATTTTTTTAAATATAATGTCTTATGTTTTTCTTGTTATTTGAGACATTGAACAGTTCTATTTTATGCACGTTACTTAGGTGTTAAATGTTATCCTAAACACGATTCCTTTAGCTCGCAAAAAGACAAACGTAAAATTTAAAAAAACAACAACATATTAATAAATAAATAGCACAAGCAACGGTACTAAAAAACATTAAAGAAACAATTCATTAATTTTTAACTTACAGATAATAAAACGTTAATAACCTATAACAAGGTAATAATTCCGTAAAATAATTACCTACTATAAATAAAATTACTTCACAAGACTTCACATTTCTTTAAAGCAAGACATCGTCTCAAGCACGCGATATAATCGCGAGACATACTTCAGTGGCCTATTTCAGCATCGATCGCCCCGCGAGCATCTCACATTTTATGGGCAATTATGCCAGCAGTTAACAAAGAGCCGTTTGTCTTAATAAAGGCGAGCGAGATCACCACTAACCAGCCGTTAGCTCATGTTTGACAGTGATATACCCGTACTGGATATATGGTAGCACTCTGTACGAGAGTGCACTTAACAATTTGCATGTTCGCAACTTTGTAATAGATCACGTGAGATGTTGTTAAGCAACCTTGCAACATTATCATCACCCTATCAGGCGGGCGACGTTCACTGAAATCTTTAAGAGCCAGCAGCCGTAAAGCAAAGCAATCAAGCAAATAGCCTATGGACTGTCTCACTGCAAGGCAGCCTCCATAATTGAAATCATGTTAAAACATGACTTCAATGGAGGCACGGAGAATTGAAGGCAACCCATCTATTCCCAAATGCGGATTGATCGTAAGGGGCTGTTGCTTGAACCTTCATGTTGAATAAGTAAAATATCCTGTTAATCGTTGCAGGGCGACAACAAAATGGATATATAACATTTTGTTCTTTTCAGAGTGCAGCTTGGTAGCTTTTGTTCGAAAAAATGGAATCAGATAAAAAAACTAATACTTTATCACCTGATGGTAAGTCTAAAGCCTAAAAGATTCATCGAGAGAAAGATTTAGCACTTCACTCAGAATCCTCATCATATGGAGAAACTAGTAATCTAATCATAAACTGTTGGAACACAACAAGGCTGGTACCAATTTTATTATGGCGACAGAGTTAAATTCAGTGTAACAATAAGTACCCCTCTGGAAATTGAACATTGAGACCACTTGATGGTCTTGTAGTTCAACCATTGTATTTTAACCAGCAGATCATAGAAGTAAATATCGCTTTGATCCAAGTTATGTTTGCGGTTTTGTATTGATTTTGGATAACAGTTATATAACAGTGAAGTCAAATTTGTTTTGTGGTACGTATAAACCTGGTCACTACGAACCTTGATCTAAATTCCAAGAAAGCATAAAAAACGTTGCAGATCGCCCTGCATAAAGAATTTATTCGTCAATTCATTAGAAGCCTAGAACGCTCCTCGTATGGAACACAACAAACAATCGCAGTTTTGCATATAATGAAGTTATTATTCTTCACGGAGGCATACGAAACCGAACAAAAGTATGCAAATCCCATTGTAAACGGAATTAGATCTTGTTGCGTCGTTAAGGCAATAGTGGACATAACGAGGCTGTGGCACCGTGCTTGGTGGCTGGATGTTTGGTTATGTCAAAGAAGTGGGAAAGTCAGCAGACCAGAAGGATACGGCACATCAGTATATTTTTGAATGGTGTTTTGTTGTTAGCTGTAGATGGACTTATTAAAACTTTCGTGAAAATAATTGTATATATATTTTTTTATGTCTTATCACTTTTTAATATATCTATTAAGCACTTGGCCTTTATCTCACCTGATGCTAAGTGATGATAAGGCCGAAGGTGGACGCGCACTTCACCCGGAGTCCTCAAATTGTGAGGCACTGACTATGTTATCTTTAGCTGCCGGAACACAACAACGATACAAACATTGATGTTAGACGACATATTTAGATAAGATGGTGGTATCTAGCCAGGCGGACAAACAAGCCCTAGAACCAACCAAACCGAGTACACAAACGTCCCCTGCGCTGGGAATCAAACTCGGGACCTCTGGGGCTAAACCGGTAGTCTTAACCTCTAGACCACAGGCGGTTATATGTCGACTTGCGACAGTTTCTAAATATCCTACCTACAAGATGCCACTATCAAACGTTTTCAATAGACACTTAGTGTTATCTACTGACTACCAATGAAATATTTAACGGGATTTAACGTTATTTACATGGTATATTGGTCCAGGCACACCTTTTTGAGTTGTACTAGCTGCCACGGGCCTATTGACTCGGTCGCATACGTACATCATACAAAAAATTTGACGTAAAACCCAATTCAACATTGCATCTATAATAAAACCAGGGAGTTTTACAGCATATATATATCCGTGTACACCCTCTATCGCAACCTATGACTTTGTGCCTCCACGTACCGCACCAGCCCCAACTGTTGCGTCGCAACCGGCGCCACCATCGCCAGCGGCGCCATAACGCGCAGTTTTTGCCGCGTCCACGCCAGCCGGCGCGTTGTTTACGGCCAGACCGGTCCACGCACTGTTTTTAGCTTTTTGCAAATTACTTTGCGGCACAGACGAGGATAACGTGGATATGCTTTGTGAAATTTGATATAATTGGAGTGTACGTCAGGTTCATTTATGCGGAACAGTACGGTCCAAAGCAAACTCTTCAGTAAGAGTTTGCTTTGGACCGTACTGTGATCAGTCACAGAACAGTCTCGGTCAGCGACGCTCGCTACGTGCTGCCGGATGTGTGAGCATCTTAAAAATATCTCCAGCTCCTCCGTACTTATTAAGGGATGTTAAGATTTTGGTTTCAGTTATTACCGTGAGATGGTCATCACAACCCACATTGGGACAGCTTGGTTACGACTGCTATCTTACGACTACAACCAGGACCAACAAGCATACCATGCCTTCCAAAGCTGGAATCGACGAAGAACGTGTCGTGTTACATTTTGAAACCAGCATAGTAGAATTTAGTACAATTCTGATATATCGATGAAATGTAAACATTTCGGATAGTCACTAATACAGTAACATCTTTTGAATGGACCTAAAAATCCCCGATTCGAGTACCGCGCAGCAATCATGAGTGAGGCGACACTTTTTTAATCGCACCCCGATTCGCTTTTAACGATCGGCTGTTTGTAATTGAATTTTCACTTTTTCGTTTTGGAGTCGACCTTTTTGTCCAATTCTCGATTACAAATGCTGACTCGGTAAGGTATTCCCGAAAAGGGCATGTTGATTTTGCTTTTATTGCATTCGCAAATTAATATTGCACTGGTCTCGATTATAAACCTCATTAAGAGGCCTATCACAAAATGCGCGCGTTCGCGCTTTCTCAATACTGCGAGCGGCCGACGCATCGCAAAAGTAGTATTTTGTGCAGTTGTAATTACATTTATTTGAAATTTTATAATTTCTTTTCGTTCAAAAAAAGTATATAATTTGAAATTTTATAAACTAACGTTAATTCTGGTGTACATTTTACTTAATAATATTAATGGAGTAAGTAGATATTTACAGCTAGTTTAGAACGTTTTATGGCTTTGAATGGGATTTTTTTGTAGAAATTCCGAGGCCGCTACGAACTTAACCACTATTTAAAAGATATTAATAAGTATATATTTTTCATTTCGTTTGCTTAGTACAGTAGTTCAATCCATGAGCTTGAAAATTGCCGTCAGCGTATTTAATTGAAAACTAGCTTCGGATTTTTTTATTTATATAAATAGATAAGGGAAAATTGCAGATAGCGAGGCTGATACGAATTATACTAATAACTATTCTCCACCATACAATAGTCACAATTGTCTAAGGGTTTCAGTTTCTCTGAGCAAAAACGTCGAAGTTGGGCATTTTATGCAAAAATCACGGTCAAAATGTAATAGGCCCCTTAATAAAATTTAAATATTAAATATCAATAAAATCCTGTGTTGAAATTATTAATAAAGCTCCCTTAGACTTTTCATCAGCTTAAAGTTTAATAATATTCTCAGTATTTACATGGTAATTAGTGGCGTGGTAAGTATTGAACTCCAACTCTGCTAAAGAAACCTGAGACTGGTTTACTTGTTTACATACTATTAGGTAATAGGAATTCTCCTAGTAATAATATTTCTAAGAAGCGATAAATTGTATTTAGAAGCTTCTTTGACAACAACCTTTCTTATTCACGGAATTCTAAAAACGATATCCTTCAGCGATTGTTCAGTGAATACAGCTCAATTCTTTTCCAATGTACACAAATTTATTCCTCTAAAATATCCCAAACCAGGAACAACTACGATTTCATCTACACCTGAGCTACCTCAATTATTTACCTCAGCTAATCCTAGCGCTGCAAAATTATCCCCCCAAATTGTCAAATAGACTTTCGACGGACCGAAATTAGGTAACCAAATTAGTGATGCCCGTTTATATTTATAGAATGCCGTGGCATAATCTGTTGCTAGCTTAATTTCGTTTAGTCAATTACGTCCCGAGAGATCGCGAATCAGGGTCGAGCTATTCGAGGAAGGTCGACTAATTCGATGAAAACTTTACATTAATTAATAATATTAAGAGTTGAGAAGTTGTCTGTTGATTTCTTGTAACAATTGTTTTGTTCGTACCGTTGGACCGGAACTTTCGGGTGTTTAGAGTTATTCCGTTTGGAAACGTTCTCCGTAACAGTCGTGTTTATTTGTTGGAAACTTTTGATATCTAGACTCCTTGTTCATCTGTACTTCTACATCAGTGCGTCAACGAACCCGCCCTATAATAAAAACTTAAAGTAAAGTCCAATGGCGCAGTGGTTACCGCGCTCGTTGTGCGACTGCTGAAATTAAGCAGCTTTCGCAAAGGCTGGTTATCGGAGGGGTGGACCAAAATGTGTCTCCTCAAGCTCCTCCGTGATAAGGAAGGCACGTGAAATCGTTGGTCCCGGTTGCATTAGCACTGGGCTCCCAGTTCACCACAGGGATGTGGTGTTACCTCTGGGAAAGCTCATGTGTGCCCCAATAGTAGGGACGTAAACGAGCATTTGCTCATTTTATCATATTGCAAATAATGCCAGTACCAAGTTATATGATTGCTCACAGTTCACACAGTTATCTAAGAATGGTTCAGGATTACTCAGAGCGGAAAAACAGAGCTTCGTGCTTACATTTCAGTCACCTCAAAGGTGTTTGATTGCCTAGAACACCTCAAAGGTACGTTACCTATTTAGCACGTTGTTGGTTATAAGCCATTTCGTCCGCACATAATCAATAGTCCACCCAGTTCAATTGATCCAGCGAAGCGAGTTGTTGCTCGACCTTCCCATATTGTGATATTCTTCATGTGGGAAGGAAAGACCTCTAATAAAGTGAGACGTTTATAGGCTGTGCATGTAGTCAAATAGAAAAAGGGCGTGATCAACACGCTTTTTTGGTAATTAAAGCTTATAATTGTTCTCAAGCCTCGACCGAGCAAGTTCAAACCAAAAAACGCAATATCATATTGAGATTTTTTTAAGATCAACATATTTTTAAAAGACATTTCTTTTTTCGTTTCTATCACTACCCCAAAACGTGACCTAACCTATTCATGTTTTAAAACCATTAAAAACTTCAATATACCCGACAGACGAGGATGTTCTGAATATTTCCCATTCTATAGGCGCAGACGGTACAATGCAGGCTGACACAATGGTACCTGAGTCACACCAACTGGGTGCAACGGTCGCTGGCTCGGCTGTTAATGCAATTAAAATGGTGGCGTCACCTCTCTCTCTCTATGGTTTGAAATAAAAATAGTTCAAAGACCAACGTGTTTTTAATTTAAAATATGAAGTTTAATGCTTGGTTCTCAAATCTATAGAACTACTCGTACTAGCGTGTGTTTGTAGGCCAGAAATATGACAGTTTACTTTAAAGGCAAAGTCAAATTATTTATTAATTATAAGTCCGCACATCACTTATTGATGTCAGAACTATAAACAATCCTACTATCTGCTGAATCTATCACTAATAGCGATTTTAGAAGGGCCTTCAGTCGAGAAGAGTTGGCAAGAAGCTTTTGCTTTTTCTCGATTGTTTTACTTATTTCTATAATCATATTTAATAATGTAAAAAAAAAATCAACTATTTACAGTTGGTGTGTTGGTACATTACCGTTCGAAAATTATCATCTAAAACCAACTAACGAACCGAGTTTAATTACCCTCCGCTGGAAATCGAACCTGGAACCTCTTTTTCCAAGACACACACTCTAACCATTAGACTACAGAGGCGGACAAACTTCTGAAAGCTCCACCAAATTGTTTCTCATTGTCACTTCATAAAACAAAAGCAGCAGACATTTAATTTTATAAACACACGCCACTAAAGCTGTACGCGTTACGGTTATTGCCATAAAGGTGCGTGCACACGCTCCGGCCGGGCGTTAGCCGCGACGCTACGTTACGCTAACGTTAGTAATCGTGATTACATTATACAGTTGCGGGAGTCATCAGACGACAGAGATGGTGGCTGTGTATACAGGTAGTATTTTCTATAATTTTAAGAAAATTATTGTAAATATTTTTTTGCTTTTCCATTCAAAGTCTTTATGAAACAATTAATTTGAAATACAACTAACTAGTAATATAAAAACTCATAATATGAATATCAAAATTCCTTTTGACCAGCAGTGGGACACATAATAGGCTAATAAAAAAATGAATAACGAAATTTTACTAGGTTTTAAATTATATAGGTACCTACCTATTTTTGAAAATCAGTACCTTATTATTTATAGAAAAGTTGTACAATATTATTTCAAAAAAATCAAATAGTTCAACAACAGAGCTATCCGTTTGTATCGTTTAATCAATTCACTGTTTTCAAATTAATAAAAGCAAACAAAATAATTATTGCAAACACGCTGTATCTCCACAAACACTCAAAGGAATCGTAAAGGGGCAAGGAAACAACGTCGCGCCATTCGAACCGTTTTCCCGACCCGGCGGTGCAGTGAGCACTGTCCTTTATGAAGCTACGGTCGTATTCAGGCCATAATTTCTTGGAAACCTTAATGCTTTTAACAGTAGACGCTCTTTCGGTTGACCGATATCTTGCCTTCTTTTTTACCTAGCTCGGCAAATAACTCCACTCCACCTGATGTTAAGTGGAAACGGAGTCCAGACGCGAAGACAACTGGTGCAGCGTGAAAACAACGCAGCATCAGTCACCCTCACCCTGCCGGCCCACAAGGTGCCTCTTCACGCTCCGTTTGAAGGACCCCATGTTATAGGAAGGAGGGAAAACGTGACAGATAGACTGTTCCATCTTTTGGAAGTGCGACAAAGAAACGAGTCACCAAATTTCTTTGTGCGCGATGGAATGTTCGAGACTGAACAGCGGTGACTCCGTTGTCTGATGTTAGCGACGACAAAGGCAAGCAAAGGTGATTTCAGTGTTATCCATACAGTAACGATTGTTAAGGATCGATCTGCGGATCATTTCCTAGCATGAGGGTGGCTTTCCTCCAGATATGTTTTTTAGGAAAGTTTGCTTATTGTTTTCTAAAGTTTACGCGAATACTACACATTTAAATGAAACAACTTTTACGGATCTACTCGCGTTTATTTTACTTTACACATTATTTAATGTTTATCCTGACCTTTCGAATCCTTTGCAGGGTCCGTGGTCACATGGAGACTGAGGTGGTCATCTCATAATTAGTTAGTAGCTTGTATACCCTCATTTAAATTTAATCAGGTGCGTTCCGTTTTACGCAGAAAGAGCTTACAGTATCTTTTGGTCTGGCAGTGTGGTGTTGGGGCTGGGATTTAATATTTTGTATGATGGGGTCCCAGGCTGGTGGTAGACTCCAACCATTTTCTCTATTAAAATTAGGATGTTTTTAATTTCAATAGCCTCGCGTATCATCCTAGGGATGAATCGTTGTTCTTTAGCGAGCATTTGTGGTTTATCAAATCTAATGTAATGATTGGGCCCCTCTAGTTTGCTGTTGGCCTTAAACTGCGTCAGCGTCACCAAACTTTTTGGGGGGCAGCGAGCTACTTAAAAATTGCATGCCCTGTACACTGTTGAAACTCAGATGTACTGCCTTTTCAACCGCAAATTGTATACACAGTTTAAGCGATAAAATATATTATTTTCTATTCCATTTTATACGTACTCTTGTTCTACGAGTACGGTGTCTTAGGCCTATGCAAGTGTGCATTTTTAGTGTATTATGTGAATGTGTTGTGGCATTTTAAGGATCGAGCGGCAGACCAGAGATGTGCTTTATAGGTAAGCGGTGAGGTTGGAAAATATCCACCAATAGGATAAGGTACTTAACTTAATGTCCTTGTCTCGCTTGGGCGTTGTAAAATGAAGTAATACGATTGGTAGATTTTTTCCTCTTAGCTACTTCGCATAGCTGTGAAAGACATCCTAAGATTGTTGTACTCTGTATTGTTAGTGGTAGAGCTTACTTTAAGTCCGCCTAGCTGGCTAAGGCTTTGCTCTCATAATCGGAACGCAGAGCGTTGCGGTATATGGTTCCAACGCAGCGGTATGACTTATCCCTCACCGCTGACACATATTGGAAGACAAAAAAAATGCTATTTTATTTTTCATATAATTAAGCGCTTTACTACAAAACGATTGCTAAAGATAGACAATGCTTAAAACAGATGCTGTCACTTTTTACCTTATATTTTTAGACAGAGATAGGTAACCTAAGGTAGCTACTATCTTTTTCTCAGTCTGACACCAATTGCCTTGACTACCTCTCCCTTCTGTTTGCAATATTGTTTAAATCTTTTCAAACGCCAAACTGCACAAATGCAGCGAGGTCACACCGTCGAATTCAATTCTCAAAACCCGTATATCATCAAACACTACATCCTAAATAATAGGGCGCCTCAGTATTAGCAATTACATTGATGTATGGCGGCAGATACTACTGATTACAGAGGCCGATGATCGGCGATAGATCGGCGATCTATCCATCGCCGCCTATCGCCGGGCAATTTCAGATGCACCATTTGTACACGTCTGTTACTTCGGATATATCGTGTTAGGTGTGTGAGCGATCAATAAAGACGTATTGTGGGGCCAAACAATGAGCGAGCGGCGCGCGTAAATAAAATTCAAGTAGTTTAAATTTTAGTTTATAGCCTACTTCTTTCTGCCATCTTCCTCCTTTGACCAATCAAAGGAGGGGCAAACGGGACCAACCCCGTTGTTGTCATATTATAGCAATTGTCAGAACTATTTTTGCTTCGGAATGCACGTTAAACCGTTGGCCCGGAGCCCAGTGGTATGACAAGTCTGCTGATGATGATGTTGCAATTTTTATATAAAAATAAATGGAGAATTTTACAAACTGTAAGACATAAAAATACATATTGTGATGTTACAAAAAACACCATAAAACAACATAATTAAAAGCAAATTTTAAAGTTCACCACAGGTGAATTAATTATGCGTAACATAGGTAGTTTATGCATCCAGCTGACTCCTATTTTTAGCAGTAGCTGCAAACTTTTGATGAATTCTTGGAGTGGATTTAAGCATTTAAGCATTCGTTGGTGCTTCTTTCTGCTAGACGCGCAGAATTTAATTCACACTTTAACAAGGATTCGCAGGAATCATATTTTTTTCCTTATCTGTAAACAATAAAATTTGATAACTTTAAATCTTTACTTAATACAAGAATTTAATGTATATAGTAACAAAGAAGGCATAAAACAGTCCGTTCTCACCAATGTTTAAAGGCTTCATTTAAAAAAATTGAAGATCTTATTACAGCATTCAAAAATCATACTTTTATATTGCTTACATACCTTTATAGCTTGTAAAATAGTTACTCGCTTACTACAAAGCCCAACAATATACACCTCTTGTTTAACGATAAGAGATTCAACTCGAGTCCGGGCTTTAAGATTAGATATGCTAAACTTGTCACCGCCGCGTGAAGTTCCGTGTTCTCGATAACGCTTTACGACTACAACACAATCGATGCTTCGATCAATGATTTGTAATTATATCGATAATGCGGGAGACATCGATAAGGCGATCGGTCGGGGAAGGTTATCTTCAAGATGAATATGTCGAAGTAAAATTTTATATGGCGGGCTCATGAATTTAAATTGTGGAGATAAAAAGATTGAGGCATTTTACAAAATGAATTCATAGGAGTTCTGCACGTTAACTCAAACTAAAAATAATTTAAAAAACTGTATGGTTGTTATGAATGGATGTGAACAGATAATTGTAGACGAGGATATCTTAAAAGAGCTACATGGCTCAGCTTGGGGTATCAATCCATAGGACTACTAGTACAGGAGTGGTCACATACCTTAATAGGTTCTCCAGGGATTTTTAACCGAGTATCGAGAGTGGAGGACCCTTATCCTCCTAAAATCGTTAGGAAAGAAAAAGTGGTACCTACGTTGTTGAATTCAAGCAGCAAGCTTTTAAGAGCCTTTTTGAAACCAAAACGGTAGAGTCATTAGTGTTTGTTTCTTATAAGAAACTAGCTGACCGGCCGACTTTGTACCGCTTTGACAGTTTCCATGACAACAAAACAAACAAATCATTCGTCCGCTTAAGAATCCCCGTATCCCATGATGTATGTGGCCCTATGGCAGCGCCACCTACCGGGTCCAATTGTAAATCTAAACCATTCTCGAATCCACTTGAACAAACACAGAAAATTTCATCCAAATCGGTTCAGCCGTTTAAAAGGAGTTCAATAACATACACACGCAAAGAAGATTTTAATATATAAAGATTTAGGTATAATTAATTGAGAGACAGTAGTTTCCAACGAAAACATTACGTTGGATGCAAAGCTACAGTGGGGCCCACGTATAGATAAATTGTCGAGTAGACTGAGCTTTGCGGCTTATGCAGTAATGAAAATTCGTCAGATCACTGACATTGAAACAGCTAGACTTGTTTACTTTAGTTATTTCCATAGCGTAATGTCGTACGGCATTTTACTGTGGGGCAATGCTGCCGACATTCAAACTATCTTTGTGCTGCAGAAGCGGGCTATTTGAGCAATTTATAACCAAAAAGCTGGTAATTCTCTCAGAGAGAGATTTAAAGATTAATATGACATGATGACAGTTGCATCATAATATATTTACGAGAACCTAAGGTATGTTTATAAAAATATTGAAACTTTTTCTAAAAACAGTGATATTCATAATATAAACAATAGAAATAATAAAAACAAAATAGCAGTACCTTATACTAGGCTCCACAAAGTAAATAATTCTATCTGTATTTATATCTGTTTCTACGTTTTTACAATAAAGTTCCAAGTAATTCAAAAATTTGATATTAATAAATTTAAAATCACTATTAAAGAAAAGCTTTGAAAAAAAACTTATTATAAAGTGTCTGATTACATTGAAGACAAGACAGCATGGGTTTAAAATGCTCAAATCGCTCCAACAGGTATTTCTAATTTAAAATATTGTTATGTAATTTTAAACATGTATAACTTGGTAACGGCATATACGGCATAGCTATGGAGTTTCTTGCGCCCATTTTTCTCCACAGCAAAGTTTAAAGTTTATTTGAATAAAAAATATTATTTGACTTTGATTTTGACTTTGACCATTAATTATTATATGTATATTAATTTCATCTTTGGTTAATACTGGGAAACCATTAAGCACTGGGTTTTCAGCAGTAATCGCATTAAAAAAGGCTCGGCAAGCATCATATTCTTCGCTATTTTATAATTGCCGAGATGATTTTCTAAATGTGATCTTCGAACTATTTCATTTAGGATTTTATTGACTAGTCTGTGATCTGTCAGAGGTTAAAAAAATGGGTCATTGCTCTACTATTATTTGTATGTCTCAGTTGTTTAAATTGATAATAAAGCGTTTGGTATCGCATGGCACCTGGATATTACTCTTCTCCCCGAGATATGTGATTGTACCCCAAATGTCTTGGCACAAATTCTTGACACAAGGATTCTCTAACCTATGACATGGTTCTTTCCAAGACGGGTCGCGACATTTTTAAAAGCACTGAAAGTCTTTGATTTGATTCCCCAGAGTGCAGTTTCATTAAAACCAACCAACCAACCAAGTTGCCAACGCAGTTGCTGGTTTTCTGGTGTGATTTCGATATATAAAAAAAGGCATAAAAAACAAATCTGTATCTGAAAGGTAGAAAATAATTTTTGACTTTAAAGTCATAAAACTCGGTTCGGACTGATGATACACTATATGATGTTGTACATTTTTTTATTTACAATAATTATTTGCTTTAGTTTTTATAAAATTCATCGACCGCCTCTTCAAAAAAAAAAGGGCACCAATTTTTGGCAATGGCTTTTTAATCACATAAAGGCAGAATGGCGTTAGGCCTCCACCAATATCTAACAAAACAAACTCGCTCCCAGCAGAAATAACTCACGATAAACAATCATCGATTATTCAAACAACCAGAAACAGCTATTGGACACCGAGTAGAAAACAATTACTGGCTGGCAACAAATCAAAGTTCTCGTGGACGAGTTATCGCGGCCATAATCGAATGTCCGCGAGCGATGACCGCATCATTAGCCGCACGCGCAACTGTTCCACAAAAGTGGTACCTACACCTGGTTTATGGAAATAGATAAAATAATAAGAAGTTTAAGGCCTGTATGTACACACGATGGAATAAGGAGGGGGAGGAAGAATGTAGAGCAGGAAGAACTAGTAGCCACTAGTCCACTTCTGGAGGTTTTTGCTATTACCTATGGGTAAGCACTTGGCTTGATATTAAGTGATGACAAGGCCGAAGATGGAAGCGCACTTTAGACGGAACCCTCAACTTCTGAGGCACTGCCTATCTTATCTCTAGCTGCCGGAACACAACGCTATATTATACATTGATGTTATGGCGACATATTTAGATGAGACGCTGGTAGCTAGCCAGACGGAGAAACAAGCCCTACCACCAACCTAACCGAGTATTCAAACATGTACTCTCCGCTGGAAATCGGACCCGGAGCCTCTGGGTCTGACCGGTGGTCTTAACCTTTAACTGTGGTCGCGTGGTCTCACAGACCACGGCCCCTCTCAATTTTGGGAATTACCATTACCATTACCAGACCACGGGTCCATAGTAGTGTTTCAATTTCATTATCTTATACATTTTTGTTGTATTGTTCTGTTTAAAATGACGTCTAATAACCAACCAAGTGGTTTGGGATTGAAGCGTACATCCTTTGGGATGTACGTGCTTTGGCACGGACCAACGCTCACAAAATAAAATGTTAAAGGTCGATGAACCCTCTTTTAAAGAATTGGTTACATTTACCATTCTTGCTTGCAAAATGAGCTAGAAGGAGATTTTGTACCAAAACTTCATGTTCTTCAGGTCCATGAAGTTCAGGGAGATAGTGAAAATTACAGTTCTTCTGAGAGTTTAGACAACAATGTGCCATTATCAGATATTCAGAAGATCTCGGCGTAATATTTCTATGAAAAAAATACAGATACAAATGGTACAATTTGGCTTATGACAGACCTGATGTCAGAATTTTTTTAGAAGATGTTTTTAATTTGTTTGTATTTTTTTGTATTCCTAATACATTATATTTTAAGAAAAATAAGTTAATTTTGTATCGAAGTTGTTTAAAACATAATATTTAACCTCATAATTGATCTCATGTCAAATTAAGACTGAAATGCCCAAAGCAATGTTGATGCTTAAATAACTAATAAATATAAATAAAAGATGATTATCATTCAATGTTTTTTAGTTCATGTTAATACCTCTTCAACATATGTATAAAATTCGCAGTAGTATAACAACTCATATATTAACTAGCTTCAAGTTAGTACCTATAGTGGTCTGTGAGACCACGCGTCCAGGCGAGTGTAATAAATAAATTACGTCCACAGTTAAAGGTTAACTAATAGACCATTCTCATCCAACTCTTGCCAGCCACCTCGCTCCACCTAGTCTAACCAACCTTGAGAGGATGGGAGATCGTGTAGTGAAGCGAGCCTACGTGAGACAGGTTCTGAAGCTGCAGGATGAGGTTGGTAAGGACTTGCGTAAGATCAATACGGTTGATTGGATGCCAAGACTCACATAGGGTCACTGCGCCAACTCAAATAATAACTACTAGCTTTTTATTTTTCTAACTGTCGGATCCCAAAATACTACTAACATTGACGTGATGACACTTCAATGTCTATCGTAGTTACTAGAAGCCCTATTCATTCCTTGGTTGCTCCTAGTGCATCACCAGGTTTCAATTACTCTACAATATTATGTGATAGGTACGCTATTTACAATAGCGCTCTACAAAAGCAACTGGTTTTATGTACATATTTCGCAATGCCTTTTCTGTCAGGACAGGTTGGATACAGCCTTCGATCGAACAGATAAATAATAAAATTGTGTAATTTAGCTTTTATTATTAAGGTACAGTAACAGTTAACCTTATTACATCGATAGTTAAGAAACCATTAACCAATAAACCAACCAAGTCAACCAATTAACAGCTTACTTATTATTAACCAAAACATAGGGTAAAAGAAGACACGAAGGATGAAATAATCAAACGTTACATAGTTATAGTGCAGTTAAAGTAAAAATAGCATATACAATAAATTAAAAGGCAATATTGGGATCAAGCTCTAGGCACCTGATTTGCACATTGAATAAGTATTCCAAAAACTTATTTTTTTTTATTTAGGTTCATGAACATACTGCATGGGATCTGAGTTTTGAAAAAAAAAATAATAAATAAATAAAGAGAATAATAATATTGAGAGCTTCCAAGTTCTTATTACCAAATTTTAAAAAACCTACAAAGAGAAAATACCTCACTTCCGTAGGTACACATGATAAATGCAATGTTGTCTATTCCAGTTATTTAAACCATGTAACACGAGAGGACACAATCAATTTATATTAACTTTAAAAACGATAAACTCCTACGGCCGACAACGTTCATTAATATAATAAATCTAAATGCAACATCAATTCGTAAACATGACAAACATATTTACAAACAAGTTTTTAAACGTTTCATCGGCGCACGCGCAACTCATATTTCCGTTCACTGGTAATAATTCAAAAAGAGAAATAAACGTTTATTGATCACGACAGATGACGCTACTGTGCTAAGAGAAAGGTTTTACACTGATACAATTTCGACTTAACATGGTCAGTTTTAGAGTGGCTTTTGAATTGACAAGTCTTTTAAAGGAGATAAAAGAAATAAAAGAAAATGGAATCCCTTTAATTAACGACGACGTTTAGGTGACAAGTGCAATGACATTGTTGCTGGTTGTAAAATAAGTCAACATCAATACTAATTTGGCTCGGCAATTGAAATTCATTCTGTAGTAAAAACTCTCCATGTGACCACAGACCTAGCAAAAGGTAAAATAAAAATTTGGACGTAGGACCTTTTACGTACGTTTTGGATAGCATGGTTTATTTATATTTAAATTTAATAGTGGTCACCCAGTGGTCGAAATTCGACCGTTTCAAAGTAATTAATAGAATCAGGTGTTACTTCGCGGAAATCCATGGCACACCAAAATGCAATAAAATAATATGTTAGTGTTATAAAATGTTCAATAAATTTTTAACGCAAATTTTGTTGCGAATTTATTGAACATTTTATAAAAATAGCTTGCTTACTCCTTAACTGATCTTTAATATTTGTAAAAATATTATGATCGGATGTTAGTGACGGTAGTTGTTGACATTGAATGGGCGCCTTTGGCTTTCAAAGTAAAAGTGTTGAATAATTTCGGCGGGCTGGTTAGAACCACGATAGCTCAATTGGAAGAGCACCTGACCCGGAATGTCAGAAGGGTGCAGGTTCAAAACCTGCTCGTGGAAATTTTTTCAACATTTGTGTTTATGTTAGTGTTAATTCCGCTAAATCAATTCGGGCGGGAAGGCGGTGCTTGCTTATTTCATCTAAGCTTGATGAACGAGTGATTTAGCGGAATTAACACTACATATTGTTTTTATTGCATTTTTGCGTTTCATAATAAATAACTGTACACATCCTATCTTATCTTATCTTATCTTAGTGGGGCCTGCTGAGGTTTCCCTCTTGCAGTAACACTTCGACCCATCGGGATCTTTTGTGCAACCCCGTCCTTTCACTTTTCTTCCTCTGTAAAGATAGATGCCATAAGTTTGGCCACGTCCTTAAGAGCGAAGAGCCTGTAGTCCTCTGGTTTCGGATAAGCCGACCCCAGGAGTCCCATTCTTTTCCTAGCCAGAGAGTCACAGTCACACATCACAGTAACACATCCTAACTAATATTATAAATGCGAAAGTGAATTTGTTTTTTGTTTGTTGTTTGTAACGCTTTCACGCGTAAACTATTCAACCGATCATCATGAAGTTTTGTACACATATTCTCAAGAGTATAAATCAAAGACATAGGGTACTTATTATTTTAAAAAAATAAGTTAGTTTTTTGTTTGTTTGATACACTTTCACGTCTAAACTTTATAACGATTAATTTGTTTTGTTCTCATATAAATTGTCAAAGCGGTGCGAAGTCCGCCGGGTCAGGTAATTTACTCATGTTCAGCTAGTGATGATATACAAATATTATCTTTGGGACTCCTTCTCTATAAGCTTTAACGATACCAATTCTTACACTCCTTGCGCGCAATGTGCTAAAAAGGGGCACAAAGTTATTTCTTAAAAATATAGATGATGATAATAATAATAACATTCTTCTTTCTCTCCACAATCAACGATAAACAATGTGCTAAGCCTATAAAATCAAATGTAAATATTTGTGAGAGACTGGAGTCTAACTAGGCATGCCTACTGGTATTTTAGAAATCCAGGCCTCCGATCCTCGTTATACATGTCTTTATCAAAGGTACAACATTATTTAACACCTTGACCGACAAATAATTGAATTTCTATTGTGTCTGGGCCCGGCGGCGGTCAACCTGTTAAATGATGCATTTAGAAGAGAAATACTAAAAATTAACCATATACTCGTATAAATAAGAAACTATAAGACATCAAAAACCTCATCACCATATATTATGTTCCCACTGCTGGGGCACGAGCCTTCCCTATGGATGGATAGAGAGAACCGGTCATAAACCACCACGCGGGCCCAGTGCGGATTAGTGGTTGTTAACGACTGCTTATGCAACCGTAACCAACGACTGCGTGCCTTCCGAAGCACGGAGGATTTTTTTTTTTTTATATTTACGGGTAAGCACAGTGCCTTGATCACACCTGATGTTAAGTGATGATAAAGCCAATGATGGAAGCGCACTTCACCCGGGACCCTCAACTAGTGAGGTACTGGCTATCTTATCTCTGCCTGCCGGAACACAACAATGCTACAAACATTGATGTTATGGCGACATATTTAGATAGTCGGTGGTAGCTAGCCAGGCGGACAAATAAGTCCTACCACCAACCAAACCGAGTACACAAAGATGTACCCCCCGCTGGGAATCGAACCTGGGACCTCTGGGTCTAAACCGGTGGTCTTAACCACTAGACCACAGAAGCGATTAAAAATAGATTAAGGAGCTCGAGATGATAAACTTTTGGTCACCCATCATCAATATCACTTTCAATGCTATTTAAAGATACAACTATTTATTCCCGTACCTTAGAATGAATGAAAAGCGGAGCGCCCACGTTGTCTCCTTATCATCATCAGCTCATTTTATGTCCCCACTACTGGGGCACGAGCCTTCCCTATGGATGGATAGGGAGAACGGGCCATAAACCACCACGCGGGCCCAGTGCGGATTGGTGGTTGTTAACAACTGCTAATGCAGCCGGGACCAACGGCTTTACGTGCCTTCCGAAGCACGGAGGAGCTCGAGATGATAAATTTTTGGTCACCCATCCGATGACCGGCCTTTGCGAATGTTGCTTAACCTTAGTACTCGCAGACCGGGCGCGTTAACTACTGCGCCATCGAGCTCCTTGTCTCTTTATATTTATTATAAATTAGTTTTCACCCCAGTTGAATGAAAAAGAAATCCCACGGGGACGATCACGGAGAACGGAACAGTGTGAGGTTATCTGTGGAGCAAAAAACGCTAAAAAACAAGCAAAAGATCCCGGAAAACAAATTGAGATCGCCCGATATGTTCCGCCGCATAAATCCGGGCTCCAGAGGAAATTATCTTGTTCTGCTTTCTAATACGAGCTTAAATAAAGCGGTGAATGTGTGAGATACAATTAATAACTTTATACACGAATTATAAACAAGTTGTTTACACACGTACCTATAATTGTAACGTGTATTTTGTGAGGTAGCGTAGATCAGGTTCGAATATTCTCAGTACGTATCTGAAAATACGTTTGAGCAAAAAAAATTGCCAAAAAATAAGTATAAAATTATAAGCTAGTTTTTTTAATTGATTATGAGTAGTAGACCTGTCCAGGTCCTGACAGTTAAAAACTATGTTACTAAAGTTAAAATCTATGGTGAAGAATGGGTGCAGGAAACTCCACAGCTTTAATCAAAGAAACGACATTTACAAAATTATATGCCGTTACCAAATTATACAAGTTCAAAATGACTTAAAATACTAATTAATCATATAACTAAACTAAGTTGTTTAAAAGCTTTATTAAACCTTTATTTATCCGAATACACTCCAACGCCATGTGTGTGCAGTGGCGATGTTGAGGAACTGCAGTGTTTACTCGAAACGCTAAGAGATGGCGCTAGCTACTAGCGAAAGAAGGGAAAAGTAAACAAAAGCAAAAGTTTTAAGCCTTTTGAATTCAAACAACGACGTCAAAAGATAAGAAATAGATTATTAACTTGAAAAGCTTAAAAAATCACGCATTTTTTATATCTTAATGTTAAATACTTGGCCTTCATATAAGATGGTGGTAGCTAGCCAGGCGGGCAAACAACCAAACCGAGTACACAAACATGTACCCCCGCTGGGGATCGAACCGGAGACCTCTGGGTCTAAACCGGTGGTCTTAACTACTAGATCACTGAGGCGGTTAAAATCCGTATATCCGTGTATACGCGTGGTATTGAGATCCGAATAACGAGATGACAGTTAAATTGTAATAATAATAATAATAATGAAATAAAAATGAAATGTAATATAATGTAATGTAATTTAAAATTCATAATAATAAAAACCTGTTATAATAAACAGAGTACTTTTAAAGGAGTAAGCTTCAAATTATTGGTTATTCCGTGTTGTGTCTTTTTTGCTCTAAATTTTATTTGAAACTAGCTGACAACAAAACGAACAAATCATTCGTCCGCTTAAGAACACCCGTATCCCATGATGGACCCCTACAGCAGCGCCACCTACCGGGTCTAATTGTAAATCTAAACCATTCTCGAATCCACTTGAACACACACAGAAAATTTCATCCAAATCGGTCCGGCCGTTTAGAAGGAGTTCAATAACACACACACGCACAGAAGACTTATATATAAAGATTAGCATGACGGAAACATAAGAAAGAATATCTTTTCTAAGCTTATACTCTGTTTATTAGTAAGGCACTTGGAAACTAGTAAAGATACTCGAGGCGTACCTAGGTATAGTAATTACTAATCTAATTCTTAAGTTTGTAAACTGCAAGAAATAAACTAATTTTAAGTTAGAATTAATATTGGAGTATGAGATCAGTAGTTCGATAACTATCATCAACCAGCCTTTAAAACGTAACAAAATCAAAACTTAAAAAAAAAACATATTTTATAGCGTAATTAAATCACAATCGAGACTTCTTGGCGGGAAAGTGAAGAGGCATGTCTGCGGTTTTGTTTTATTTTCTAAAATTTGTGTTATGTCGAATATTAATGTGAAATAATGGTGGATTATTAACCGTTAAGTAATCGTGAGTGTGCTTAAGTGTTGGCAAATGAAACAAAACAGTGCAACGTCACTTTTCAAATTCTCTCAAGAAGTCCGCCCGAGGACTTAGTAAAGCCCCACATCTTTACTGAGATACTCGAGGGGTTGGGGGGTATATCATTTCTCACTTCTCATTTCTATTATCATTCATCATCATCATACAAGATGGATAAATTGTTTATTTATATTTGTATTACTGTAAGAAAAATTACTTTGACACTGGCTAAATGTGCTAATCGCACGAAGCCATCAACTAAAAAAAAAAAACACAATCTTGCAGCACTCTAAGGCAAACCCTTCAGGAATTGGGCCGCAACCGCTGAAACATTAAAGTCTAATTCCACAGGTGATTCCTCTGACGACACCATCAAAACTTAATCTTGAGTAACTCCGTTTTTCCAACCGGCAGCGGCGGTTCTCAAAGTTCGCCCCCGCAATTTAGGGTATCTCGCATGAATATGTATAGCCACCTGGTTGGGGACGGAATACTTGTTTCTCAGTTTAAATATTATGAGGTAAAGATGTATACTTACATTATAGGTTATAATTTTAGCGAGCGCTGAATTTGACTGTGACTTGTCAGTATAAATCATATTTTAATATGTGAAGAGATAACTTTCCTTTTCCCCTTTTAAGGCGAAGGGTAAGACACACTAGCGCCACCAATTGATAATTTGACAATTACTAACGGACCGGATCTTTTTTAAACATTGCATACCGTCCGATAACAGGAAAGCATCTATAGTATTTATTTAATAATTGTGCACTACTTTTTGTTGCGTGGTTTATTCACAAAACGGCCTATCGCATTTATTCACAAACAATGGCCACTTTTGGTGTTAGCGAATGAATACGAAAACAAACCTAAAAGTAGTGCACAATTATTAAATAATAGATGTTTGCCTAGTGTCGGAAGGTCCGCAATGTTTGAAAAAAAATCCAGTTTAGCAGTTAACAAATTAAATCCATTAGCGGCGCTAGTGTGCCTTACCCTTCGCCTTAAGCACACTGCGTGCATGGAATAGTGTGAGATTTTATATAGTTGAAGTTTATACGTAGAATAAGTATCAAAGTGTAATAATATGTATGTATAATAATATCTGTTTGATTACATTGTATAAAAATTGTATATTTTGTGAACATGTGAATTTCGACCACTGGGTAACCACTACTTAGATAGATAGTTAATATGTCACTTTATTGCTTACACTACACTCGCGAGCAATAAACTTGAATCACTTATTGCTTCGAATATTAAGGGGGTGCAGCGCGGACGCAAAACTGCGAGTTTCAAGTTTCTTTATGATAGCGAGCGATCGGCGCGTGGCAGTGGTGTGACAACGGCGCACGACTACGAATACGCACGCACACTAATATCTGTACAGAGTAGGCTGGTGATTTAATTAGAGCAATGTTTACTTTCGTAAAATCATAGGCGATTGGGAAAAAATAAGAAAAGTCTTAATATTTTCATATTCATGTTTTTTTATTGAAAAATAAGACAACAGTGACCTGCGGAATATCAATACAAACATTTTGATGTCGGATCATTGTTTCATTTGTGCTATATTTACAAAGTTTCTGAAGAAATAAGTTTTTAGATATCATTATTTTACGTATTGTTTATGCAGTTTCTGGGTATTTGTTTCAAATTCCAAGACAACCATGACCTTGTGAAAGGATCAAGCTAACCTATACCTACTAGTCCTTTTAATGTATAAGACCTATTCAGCGTCTAGCACCAGTGACTTAAAAACACGTAAATTTTCAAATTCCGCGCTGCACTCCCTTAAGCAAACTGAATATTGAAACTATGAAGTACCAATTAAAAAATCTGTAAAACCTTAAAATTGAAATTATCATGCCTCGGTAGCGTAGTCGTTTAGCTAAATAGCGGACTCATCGCTTGCGCTTTACTTTGGTTTCACCGATGTGAGTTAGGAGTTACAAGCGATTTTGGTTTTAAGATAGCGAACATAGCTATAACAACGATAGCTATAGAATCGACTTTGTAACAACAAAACAACAGTAAAGTCGTAATAAAGATTATACAGTACATTAAATTATATAATATTTTATTATATCTGTATTTATTTATTTTTAAATACATGTGCTCGACGTTCATAATATGTGTGTTATTGTGCTTAAATTGAATAAAGATTTTTCATTTCATTCCAGCTGCTTTAGATAGTAATTTAGTACAAAATAGAAAAGCTAATATTATGTTTTTATATAAAGTTTTTATTTAATTTTACAAAGGGAAGCTGCAGTTTATCTCACCTAATAGTGATTGGCAATGGTAAACTTCTAATGAACTGGCTATGAATCCATCATAAAACAAAAAAAATATTATGATAAAAAAATATGCATCTGACAACATACATGCAACATACAAAACAGAAATGGTTGTCACATTTTACAATAAAAAACGATGTTATTTTGCAGATAACAACACAAAGCCTACTGCCGAACAAGTCCAGGAGTAGAATACATTTTACTATAACAAATAAAAAATAACAATTCATTTTACAAATATTAAAGAAGTGTGTGTGTATGTGTGAGTTTGTGTGTAGAACGACTTATCGCGCGAGCTTCCTACTTCTAACATCAATTAAAATTTCAATGACATTTTAGGTACCTACCTATATTATTTTTTGTTGATGAAAACTGGTGTTCAACCCTTAGCGTCGTACCTCTCGAACCTTGCACTCCACCCAGCCAACCTGAACCTGGAACGTTGCCACTGCAGCAGGTTATTAACAGTGGCCGCGCACTTGGCAACCGCGCCGTGACAAATGAAGCCGGCATTATGAAGGAACTCTCATATTTAGGATCTGCAGCCCACCAGATGCGAGCGGTGACTTGGAGTGCAGCAAATGCTCTTATTAAGCTGGTTTTAGAGAAAGCAAGAAGTATAACTGTTTTGTTTTTTATTCCTTACAAGACAGATTTATTGATTAAAACACGATAAACTTTTTACAGGCACGAAACCGCTACGCTCGTTAACCGTGACCCATTTTTGCTTATTGTATATTTTTAAACAATATTATCTATTATATTATTTTTATCCGCACTGGGCCCGCGTGGTGGTTTATGACCCGTTCTCCCTATCTATCTATAGGGAAGGCTCGTGCCCCAGTAGTGGGGACATAAATGAGTTGATGATGATGATGATGAAACAAATATGAAAAGATTAAGGATTCTCTGTAACTAACAACATTAATCATAGCAAAATCACTGAGTGGCTAATATGCCCGAATTAAAACGGCCATCAGAAGCCAGGGCACATTCTTAACTGCACCCGGGATTAGAAGCGGGATCCCGGCGCAATCCCGCAGTCGCGTTGAGCCGCCTGATCCCGTTTATTGACCATTAGCAGTGGCCCGGCGTTTTGCACTTAAACTTAGTTTAGCCATAGTTAGCTTAAATCGTGACAGGGTCACACTATACATTATTCCAGGTAGAGATAAGTGTCAGAAAAAAATTTTTTTTCAAATGTCTATCAAACATCTTCCACAACTTAGCGCTTGATCCTCGCACTTCTTCAGGTATTCACAATTAACAAGGAACTGGATATTTTATCAAACTAACCCCAAGTGGCCATCGCTCGCTCGTCGGATCAGTTCGTGAGTGGCGACCGCGTACCGGAAAACGCAGTGTGCTGGGCAGGCCTTAAACAAGGTGGACCGACGACCTGGTGAAGATCGCAGGTAGCCGCTGGATGCGACCAGCACAAAACCGGTCGTTGTGGAAATCCTTGGGGGAGACCATTGTCCAGCAGTCGACGTCTTTTGACTGAGATGATGATGATGATGATGAGTTTCTATCGATTATCTTTACGTTCTAGATCTTGAATAAAACCTTTTTTTATGCAACCAAAATAATATTATTATTTTAACTGATCCTTGTTTTTTTTATCATTGTAGAAATCGTATTAGTTTTATAAATTATTAACAAATCGCAAATAGGTTGCATCGTCGTTTGTGCCTACAATACGTATATTGTAATCTGCAGGATTATTTTTTAATACATCACATTATTCGTTAAACTGCTCTACAACCATAACAAATATGTCTGACACTCATAATCTTCACAATTATTATCATGGAGACTACATTAAAAAGTTAAACTATCATGGTACGAGCAAAGCGGCCTAGTAATCAAATGGACGTAACATTTTCGAGATAATCCCTACGAAAACTTACTATACATCTTCACACATCAAAGTAGAAACACTGGAAGTGGCGTCTTTATTAACACGTAACGTTAAAAAGAAATGTTAAATAGTACCTAAGTAGTAGAATATACCTACTTTAGCAGATTGTTTATTAACGACGACATTAAAATGTTTAATGCAATTTCCTTAGTAAAAGTATCGTTAGCATACAATTTTTAGAACACACAACTGCACATGAGACTACCACAGACTGTCAAATTTCATTAATAGATTTTAAACTTTATTTAAATGACATAATATGGATGAATCGGTCAGCTCAGGATAATATTACTGAGGAGTTCGCATGTAATCTCGTAAACATTATATAGCAGTATTAAGAAAAACTAAAAGCAAAGATTATGTATATGAATAATAATAAAAAAATATATAAAGACTATTTTCAAAACAAATTCGAAATATAACCGTTGAGAACAAGAAGTGTTCTAGCCGTTACTTTAAATTAAAATGTTTAACTAGCCTCAAATGCCACATCCAGCACCGCCACATTTTATAATGTAACTAGTCCAAGATTATTGCAAGACTTCCTACTCTATTTGCGGCCATGTTTATGGCCCATTAGAGGAAGAAAACTCGTCGTTATAGTAATGAAAACAGAGTGGCCAGCCAGTTCATTACCATGGGATAATCTGACGGAACTTTCAGGGGGCTTACGTCTAGTAACTGGTATTATGTGGAATACTATTATTTCAGACTTGAGGTTGTAATGAAGGTCTAAGTTGTAATTGACGTCAAAACTTCAATGCCCGTAACTCGTTAGGAGTAGTGTTAAGGTTTTGAAAGAAAGAAAGAAAGAAAGAAAAACATTTATTAACCTCACACAAAACGAAGACAATTATAAAAACAAAGCAAATAAGACTCAATTAAGACTAAAAACAAACAAACAAATAAAATAGAAGAAAAGAAACCGTTTTGCAACTTTGTGTTTCAAATTATAATACAGCTTCATTTATCTTACTTATTAAGTAAATTTTTAAAGAAAATATCCATAAATTGAGCGAAAATTTGATATAAAGTTTTATTATAGACAAACAAAAACAATACCAAGTAAATTAAACTACATAAAATTAAACTTATAAAAACTATAAACTATAATTACTACTAACTATAAATTAAAAAAATGTCCTAAATCATCCCTAACGATTTGATTGAAAACAATATATAAGGTCACTTTTAATCAACTGCAAGTATTTTGACAAAACATTTAATTACATCAGCTAATTAAGGCCCTAACATTTAAAAACAAATGCAGGCTAGTTTTTTTAACTTTTCCTAACACAAAAATAGTAATCTTTTTTTTGGCGATTTTCTTGAATTTGGCGTATAAAAATTTAAGGTTTTTTCATAAAAATAGTTAATATATGTTGTCGAATTTATCCTCAAAATATTTGCAGTTAATAAAATGTGACCTTATATATCGTAACATTGATTCAGTAGTTACTCATCTGTGTCAATCGTTTGGAATCATTTTTTATATTTTAATAAACAAGGTGAATTTATTATTGGTACTGATTTTTCCTTTTGTTTATAATTAAATATATAAGTCAGGTTGTGTGGAAGAAGTGGAACGTTCTAGATGGCTATGAAATTATGACAGAGAGAGTAACCTGCGTAACTGCAGTCTCTATCTCTGATATGTCAAAGATAGAGACTGCAGCTATGGAGATAGAGAGTTACCACTACGGATCATGTATACATGTTACCAAAATAAGCTTATCAGTTTTTCCTACACATAACTTTGTTACCTACTTAATTCGATATGTTTTTGATTTTGGATTGTTACAATCTGTTTATTGCTAATTATAGAATAAATTATTTCATACACCTCAATGAATTCCGTATTCTTATGAATAGACAGCTTCTTTAAACCCACCATTGGTTCTTTACTCGATGATTGCACATAAGTAACTAAACTAAGGTAAACTAAGAAAATTACCTTTGCAGCATTCATCGCCAACATTTCATTACCCAAAACAAAATCCCTTTGTATCTCGTTAAGACCCGGTATCGTATAAAGCCGCAACTGGTTAGCTGCAACCTTATCTGCAGTAATCCTAGACCGCAGTTCTTGAACCGGGTCTAAACGCTAAAATATACTGGGAACTCCACGAAGACTTAACTCGGATTCCACACTCCGAACGTGCGTTAATTTCTGTTTAACGACCAAATATTTTGCTAGCAAAGTGTCTTGTGCGATCTCGTAGAATCCTATAAGGTTGCGCTATAAGTAGTTAGTTTCTGATGCCTTTTCTCGAGTAATTGTTCGGTCCTTAACAACGTTTACAGTTAACGTATTTTAGCTGTGTAGTTGTTATTGCAATGCAACCGTTGAACGTTGATTTTTTTTTGGAAATTTATTACTTGCAAGTGTAAGTCTTAAGGCTAAAAAAATATCTTATAGTTATACGTTATGTAAAGACTAATCGATACTGCAGCTGACCTGGTACGCAAGAAAGAGCAAGTACCAATAGGGATGGTACAACATGTTTTTTTTTATGTTAAAAGGAGGCAATCGAGCAAGCGAGTCACCTGATGGAAAGTGATCACCGCCGCCCATAGACACCCGCAAAACCAAAGTAATAGCAGATGCGCTGCCGGCCTTGAGGAAGGAGTTGGATCTTGAGAAGGGAGTAGGAATTGGAAGGGGGGAGGGGTGAGAGATGGGCCTCCGGTACTTTCACTCACCGGAATATATTTACCGGATAATATGAATTCACGTGATACTTCAGTAGGTATAATTAGCGGGCCACCTTACGTACGACCGTGCGTACATATGGCGCGCGAGGACTTAAAACATTAACCAATTTTTTATTTGATCAAAGCATCAATTCCTGTAACCAAAAAATAAATTAAATAAACACTCAATTGACGGAACAAAATAGTGACGACACAGTAGTATTCTTTCCGATACAATTTCTTTTGGAAAAAATCGTTTTGCCAGTTGCTAAAAAGTCTCTCTATTGACTAACCAGTCAACCTCCCAGTTGTAATTGGTCGAAATAAAATTTGCGTAAACTATTTATACCTTTTATATTATATAGTCATGGTTCAAAACATTCCTGAGTAAAAACCTTACGCCACAGTAAAGCATTAACTGAACAGTGACAATGCAGTAAGTTCATAAATCTTGAAACTGGAATAGTCCTTCATTATCTTAATCCGAACTCCCATAAAAAGATTCCTTGTTTAAGCAAATTACTGGCGGTCCGACCACCAACTAGCATAATGGAATTAGTAGCGATCCGAGGTTAAGATAGAAGAATGAAATTATAGCTGATTCCAGGCTCGACAACTTTTTGCGCTGGATAACTTTACGCTTAATTATAAGACTTGTTAGTTGAGACCAATGAATCAGAAGATAAGCACTTGGGAGCATTATTACGGGTGGCATTTTAAAGTTTCCTTGGGTCAGTCTAGACATTTTTACGGTGGAAAAAAAATGTTTTGTTTAGATTTCTTTATTTCCATATTTATACAACAAAAAGTAAAAGTTGTGTTGTTTAAATGCGTAGTGTTCGCGTTAACTTTAGAAAACAATATATTTCCATATTGTTCAGAGTGAAATAACATAACTCAATCTAATAGGACTGTAACTGATCTTGATAAAATGAATATAACCAAGTCATCGTAATAAATCAAATTACGATATTTTGTTTTAGTTTTCATTGTAAAAAGCTTTTACTTTTGATAGGTATTGCAACTAACAAAATTCTGTCCCGAAATGTCGTTTACGCATTCCAGTACAATACGTGTGTTTTCAAAGCCAAGTGTGTCTAGAACTAGTATTTTTTTTCGTAATGACATCATAAAGTAGATACTTTATTAGGATAGGAAGATTCCTACCTAAAATACATTTTCTCAGAAAACTAAAGCCAAGAGCGTATAGAGTTTGAGTGACTTTAGAGTGGGGTTAGTTAGACAAATGAGATTAGATATCAAATGTTAAACAATAAAAGTCACAGCAAGTAAAAAAAAAACATCCCATAACTTACAGACTCCTTAACAAAAATAATAAACAAAACAGTCTGACGTTAGTCGAAACTCGAAACTGAAAATTATAAAGTCTGCGTCCAAGTTTCGGAGTGCACCGACAGATGGCACTGTACAATCCCTCAAGCGAGCGGGACAAACACACAAACTTGCGTTGCTGTTATTAAATTTCTCTAGCGGGAGTTTGAATAAATGAAGTCAAAAATTTTCGGAGGGAACAGCCCGTTTATTTTGATTAAAATTATCTTGCTCGCGTTGAAGAGTTTCAATCATACGCACTTAGCATAAAGTTCGGTGGATAACAAGTTTTTTTAGTACCTACATACCACAGTTTTCATTATAACGTTAGATACTATCAAATTTAAGGAATGCATGGGACAAGGCGTCTCTACGACTGTAATAATATTGAATAAAGAATATTTTGCTCTTCAAGAAAAGACATCAACTTTTTTAGAAATTGAAAAAGAGAAAAAAAAACACCATTTATTATTAGCGCACCAAAACTGTAAGGCCATTTATCCTTGGTTCTATTTGAGTAAAAAATTTGATATTTTCATACGTTTTCGCTTTATTGAACTAAGAAAATATAATAGCTTTATATAGAATCACTTAAACAATTAAAACAACATTATGTATATCAACTGCAATTGACAGACTAACAAAAGGCGACAAGCTTGAGAAGGCTCAACTGAGACTAAACTCAGGATTTCTTTGCAAGCCCTTTTATCCAGAAGCTCATACATTTCACAAAACCTTTCCATATTCAGACCATTCAAATCTATTGAAACCAATTCAGCTTTTAACTCAATATAACAGTATAATTTTCAACTCAGGAGTGAGATATAAAAGTTCAAGTTAACAAGTACTTAACCAGTTACTTTGGCCTCTGTACTGTTGCGGTTACTATTGCCAACGAGGTCAGGCTACGATTGTGAGCATTACCTTTCCATGAAACCCAGCTTTGAACAGTGTAGTTGGCTTAGCTACACTAATTACGTTAAAAAACAGGACTGCTTTCTCAAACCACGAGGCGAGTGAAGTGTTGACCTATATTCGGATCGCAGTATTTTTATAGTACTTTCCTAAAGTTATAAAGAAAAATTCATAAAAGAAAATATTTTTACAAGAGTTGTTGTTTTTATTTATTTTTTAATTTTTACTGGTGGAATAACGCTGGCTATTTACTACGCCCATTATAAACATGTTGACACATTACTTGGAAACTCGTTTGTCAGTCATCGCGAAAGTTAACAACAAAAACAAAATTAACACTTAAAAATGTATGAACCCCTTTTGCAATCCCACTTTAGGTTGAATCTTTATCATCATGTATGCAACATAGAACCTTTTTTAATCCAATGACACCCTTGTTACAGAAAACCCGAGGCGGCCATTTTCGTTTTAATCAATCGTAAGTGTCAAAGAAAAAAAAAAGAAAACTCTCTGCTTGCGACGCAATTAGAAAATGCTTTGCGAGCACGGGGTAAGCTCAAAAACCTTTACGAAATTAAGACTCTTTGATATTTAATTAATTCATTTTGTTTCTTTTCTGTGTAGGGGCTGTGTAGTGGCGACTCATTTTGTAAATGAATACCGCTATTCTGTCTCTTTCCGTTGGAAATGACCGTTGAATAGAACCCTAATATGTCCCCAACGTAAGTCCAATTTTTACCACAAATCATTCACAGTACCTATATCGCTCGAATGTCCAGTAGACTGCCTGCCAGCATTCCTGAGAGTTCATCGGTAGAATCTTTCAAACACAAGCTCAAAGAGCATTATCTGTCTACGGCTAATCAGTGACATCCTGTTGTAACGTAATTAGTTTTTATTTTAATATGTATAGTTTGTTTAAGTATATATTTATAATATACCTAATGTTTTATTTTTAATTAGTTATGTCCTTGGCAATTAGTTGAAATATATTTGTTATTATAGTATTTATTATTTATAATTTATAAGTCCCGCATACTTGTTTATTACACCACAGCTAGGGTTGGCTGGAAGAGATCTCTTCTAGAGATAAACTCATCTTTGTACACCGTGACAGGTTAGACGACGGACACGTTTAAGGAGGTAAACTAGTAACTGCATCCCTTTTAGTTAAAAAGGTTGTAACTAATTTTAAAACGCGAGTTATTACGCATTTTTTTAAAACCGGCCAAGTGCGAGTCGGACTCGCGCACGAAGGGTTCTGTACTTTATGACGTATTAAAAAAAAAACTACTTACTAGATCTCGTTCAAACCAATTTTCAGTGGAAGTTTGCATCATATATTTTTTTTAGTTCGGCATTTCGCATGTACTACACGCACGAGTTGAACTAATTGTAAACACGTTTCCTTTGATACTGAATTTATTTATTTTTATTTAATACGATAATATTTTTCAATTATATCAACTTAACCGTGACTGCATTTTTGGCATTTATTGGTCGGCGCACTCTTAACGAAATGGTTGAAAATGTATTGAAGAAATTTGACAGTTTGGACAGGTAGATGTGCAGCCGTCTGTGCTTTGTTTATAACCTAGCTGGCGATGACAATCGGGACAGATTGACAAACATGTCTTTAGAAGCACGATTTACTTGCATGAGATCCGATCAGGGTGCCTAGTGTGAGTTCAAATGAATTTGACATTCGATCACGTTAACGAAAACGAAAATTAGTACGGCATCGAAGCAGCGCCTCCTGGCGACATACGAGAAGAGTTAACATTTTGCCATACAAATTTTCGTTTTCGTAAACGTAATTGAATGAATACGAATAGTAAACAAAACTCACACTACGCACCCTGAACCCCTCGGATATTCTAGAGGGAACGGGGACACGCTTGCGTAATGGCCACCCGCTATCTCAGCAAAGTAAAACTTACTTAATTTTCAAGATTGCAATGATTGTAGCACGAACGAGCTAGCCTCTGGCATCACCGAGCTCTTCGTAAGCAATAAGATTTTCAAATAGCTTTTCCTTGCACAACTCTCGAGCAAATCAACAGAAGTCTCCAACGTGTCAGTAACGGATGCATTTCTGAGGTTCGACACTCGAAGCCTCTCGCGATGAGACAGAGAGGCGTCATTCGAGACGAGAGTGGGTGACGCAGAGGCATAGCGTACTGTAAAACCACAGTGCAATGGAATTGCGAATCTTTGATTCTATTGTTGGATAGATATACATAAATAGATAATACTTTATTGCAACTAGAAAAAATATAAATAATTATAGTAGATATATTTAATATCAAGAACATGCCTTTTAATATAAATAATCATAATGTTTCCTAAAGTTTACGTGAACACTACACATTAAAATTAATCACTTTTTACGAGGTTCCTCGCGTTTAATCTCACGTCTATATATTAATATCTTCACTATATAGAAGAGAAGAAAGAAGATATTTCGTACCCCTTTTTAAGCAAACGCGCACGGAAAAGTGTGAGATTTGGTTTATGTAAAGTTTATATAGAGAAGGAGTTACGAAAAATAATGTGTATGTATAAAATATGTGTTACATTACATTGTTTAAACATTACATCTATAATATAAACCTTATAGTCATGATAAAGCTACATGTTTAGGTTTACAATCTAGCTTTAAGCCAGTAAATTTTATTGCATTACTCTTTTTAATTGTAATCTGTTTTTTTTAGCTTTTTGTTAATTTGAAATAAATTGTATATTTTGTGAATTGCGGTCGAATTAAGACCGCTGGGCAACCACTATATTTATGAGACGACCAACATCTCAGTCTTCTTATAACCACTGAGCCCGTAAAGTGTTTAACATGATTCGCAAGAAATGTTCATTTTAATAAATTATTATACTCAAAAAATATAACTTTTTGTGAGCTCACTCTCTCTCTGTCTCATAGCCCACATCCACCAACAGCTGGGTATAAGCCTCTTCTAAAAAATAAAAAAACTAAGATCTAGAAATTTAAGAAAAAAAAGAAAATTCGGTGCTTGCGACGCAATAAGTAACTGCTTTGTAAGCGCGGGTTATGCTGAATCAAATCTACGTGATTAATACTCCTTGATATTTCATTAATTCATATCGTTTTCCTTTCTTTGTAGAAAAAAAATAGTTAAGAAAAGAAACTAAGGCATTTCTTCATAATATACACAAAGATCTCAAGAAATTAAAACCTCACACAGAATGAATAACATAATGATTCACCACCGTGATTTCCATGCAACGCTCAGCCTCCACTGAATGGAGCATATGTAACGCAAGCGAGTTCTCTAAAGCCAGCCTGAAAGGCCGCAGGCTATGGCTACACATAAAAAAACCTTTTTATACATTTGCGTTACTACTAAGTTTCCAAACATGCTCGGGGCATTTCATATAGAGAGAAAATGGCGTTACTAAAATATATTTTTATGCGCCATTTTATTTAGTTTTCTTTTGCAACGATAACCCTTCATTGTCAGGAAGTTCGTTAGTGCGATGTGCTTTTATTTTATTTTACGACAGATATTCTAACAAGTATCTATTTTTCACATTATAAGTACACAAATAAGACAATGAGAGACGAATGAAAAACGAGATCTTTTGGTAATTCGTGGCAGCTGAATCTAAGATAAAGATACCTGTTATAAATGAAACCAAAGAAAAGAAGGATGGATTGTGTGACGTATGATATGAATGTAGGACAGACAAGGTGGAGCGAAGATTTCCGCAAGGTGACTAACAAGAGCTGGATAAGGGTAGTCGCGAGGATAGGGACACACACACATACACGTGACAGCTGATAGAGAAGAATGACGTGCTGACCCTTAGGAACATTGGACCAGAACAGGAACAAGAAGAATGTTTAAGAATCTTAAATATTATTTTGCATTTGCAATCTTTATTACCTATATCTTTATTTATGTTTATATCGACTATAATTTATATTTACATCGTTTTATAAGGAGCTTCATATTAACGCACCATGGAGCGATTGCTGACGTTAAGCAACTTTTGCCGGTCACCGGATGGGTGACCAAAAATGTATCATCTTGAGCTCCTCCGTGCTTTGGAAGGCACGTAAAGTCTCGGCTGCATAATCATTCGTTAACAACCACCGCACCGCATTGCGTGCTGGTTTATGACCCGTTCTGCATATCCATCTGTTTCCAGTTAATATTAATTGGCACACAAATAAACAATCTCTCAGCTCTCAGCTCTCGAAACTATAGAAAACATACTGGCTGTTTATGAACAGCCAGTATGTTTTCTATAGTTTACTACCCATAGGAAAGGCTCGTGACCCAGCAGTGGAGACATATTATAAGCAGATGATGTGATTTGACGCAGGATTAAATGATAATTTAGTCAAATGGGAGGATGCAACTTTGTTTGTGGGATGTAAATATATATATAGCACTTGGAAAAGGATACATGCGTCATGTTGGGGTCAAACCTACGTCATTACCAATTTCGGACAAGTCTTCCAACTGAGCTTTAGGAAAAAAACTTAAGACACATCTCGTAATATCTTCAAGACTCAACTACCACAGAAAGTGCATTTGAATTTAAATAAAATAAAATTGAAGATCTAAGAAGCTTTTATTACATTTCACTTAAATCGAAAGTGATTGAGAGCTTCGGGTTACTCCACAACTTTGTCAAACACATTTCCAATCTTCTTATTGGGTGGCAACCTTAAGATTAACTATTTGGTTGAGTTTCTCAAACGGCTTATTTGAAATGTTTATTACATTTTATGTTTTTTTATTTTACATTGAATTGCATCAACAGTTACGTTGCAAAGGGGATGTTATGCAATTTGCTTAAAACTTACGGTTGAGCACTTGGCATTAATTCCATCTGATGTTAAGTGATGATGAACGAAGAAAGGTGAAAGCGCAATGCACCCGGAATCCTCAACTAGAGAGGCACTATCTTTCTAATCTCTAGCTGCCAGAACACAACAATGCTATATTAACACTGATGTTATGGCGACATCTATACTAATATTATAAAGAGGAAACCTTTGTATTTTTGTATGTATGTACGTTTGTAACGAATAAACTCAAAAACTACTAAACCGATTTCAAAAATTCTTTTACCATTAGAATGCTACATTAGCCCTGAGTAACATAGGCTATATTAAAAAAATGCGGTACGAAGTCCGCCAGGTCGATAAAAAAAATATAGATAAAATGGTGGCTAGCTAGCCAGGCGGATAAACAAGCTTTGCCACCTTCCAGCCACCAAAGAAAATTAGACATCAGAAAACAAATGGCAGCTTGACAGACACTTGCAGATAAAAGATAGTATGTAATAAAAATATTGAGATGGTCGTAGTAGTATTTGGTTTCACCAACGGCAGCTTGTAAAGCAACGAATACAGTCAAAAAGATGTCTTTGGTAACCCACCTGGTCCCAGACCGCACCTAAAGTAACTTAACTATCGCGCGAAAGCATTACGTCACCAACCTCACAAATTGACCCTTGACCCTTTCAATGATTTTCAGAAATATAGCAAGAGCTTACATTGACACATCTTCCCAGACAGTTCCCGCGTAAGTAGAATACAAAATTGATAAGCAACCCTTCGCTGCGTCAGCGGCATCTGTCGCGAGTTATCTTCATAACCCGTCGCCGGCCGCCTTGGCAAAACCGTCACGTTCACAATAATTTTGCGGCCGAAAAGAATTGCGCGCGCAATTGTTGCGACCGATCGGAACGAAGCGAGATGCGCCGTCGGAAATTGTAGGCCGCGACCACCGAGACATTAGCCGATTTAGAGATCAGCGTTTGAATGAATATTTCATTTAAATATTGAGTAGGAAATACAGCTGTTTTGTCTGCTGTTGAACGTTCATCATCACTGGCTCATTTTTATGTCCCCACTGCTGGAGCACAAGCCTTCCCAATGGATGGATAGGGAGAACGGGTCATAAACCACCACGTCGGCCCAGAGCGGATTGGTGGTTCTTATAGACTGCTAATGCAGCCGGGACCAACGGCTTTACGTGGCTTCCGAAGCACAAAGCTCGAGATAATAAATTTTTGGTCACTTATCCGACCTTTTAACCTTTTGAACGCCACGGTCGGCACTGGACGACAAATGAAAAAGTGCCCAACACGCCACCGTCGTGTATAGCCGACGAGAAAACGAAATTTTTAAAATACAAAATAAATATACTAAATTAACTTTTTTGTGTTTCTTTTTCCTATTATTTAAAAGTACAGTAATGATATATTGTAAAATGGCACGAAGATATATCCATTAGTTACATTTCACTAGCAAAAATTATCATTAAATATTGCTAATCGAAATCCTTAAAAAAGGTGTTCTCCTCACGCCACAGTCGGCAAGATACGACAGCTAGTGAAGGGTAAGTTAGGTAAATTTATTGAATAGTGCAGAATAGCTATTGGCATATAATAGTTCGTAGCGGCCTCGCTTTTTGTAAATTTTGCTTACCTTTTTAATGAAAACCAAAATAGTAGAGAAAGATTTTCATAAAATGCGCGAAGGCACTTATTTGAGCTCCTAGATTGAACTACTGTTCTAAACAAATGAAATAAAAAAAATAGAATGTTATCTCTTATATAGTCGAAGTAGCGGCCTCGGAATTTTTAGATATCATTGATTTTACATTTTACATTTTTACATTTTTAGATTTTACAAAACTTCTAAAATCGCTTTAAGATCGATGTGAATTTCTCCTATCTACGATAATATTATTGAGCAAAATTTATACCAGAATAATTGTTACTTCATGAGGAATAAACATTTAATAATGAATTTATAATCCTATTTCGATAAAAACGATAAATACAACTGCAAAATTACTATAAAATGCGATGCGCCGGCCGTCCGAACTCAGCTTTTTCTCGCAGAGTGGAAATTTGTAATACTAAGGATGAATTTATTATTCGATAAAAACGATAAATACAACTGGAAAATTACTACAAAATACGAAACTGGGCATTTTACGCAAAAATCACAGTCGAGATGTAATAGGCCTCTTAATAATTAGTACTCTAATAGACAACCTTTTCTTTACCTTGTTGTTTATAATTTTTAGTTTACTTGAAATGTCACATCCCTACCTCACACGCGAGAAAGTTGTCAAAGGTCGTGCCAACCACGCCATAGTCGGGTCTTCCCGACAGCGGATGACTTCACGAACGAGATTAGTGATGTACCTTATTATTATCTGATTTATTCGTTTGCAGTTCTAATGTCTACTTTTACTTTGTTTAGAATTTTGTAACTGCTGTTAAATGATATGAAATAGTGTCAAATAAAGATTGATATAACGAGTAATATTTTATATCAAAAATATGTGACGAATAGCAATTATTAAATTGGTTATTGACAAATTATCGATAAGATCGTTGGCATTCCTATTTTATTTGTAGGTATTTGCTCAGAATTTGTGGCTTGGCGTGGAAGGGGCGCCAATGCGTTTGCGCTCTGGCGTTCAAAAGGTTAACCATCCAGCCATCGAGCTCCTCGACATTGGTCAGTGGTTGAACATTGCTCTCTTCTAATGCATGCTACTGCACTCCATCTTCGGTTCTTTAAATCCTACTGCTGTCAGCCACTTTGTGTATATCGTCTTTCTACCATGACGGAGGGTAATTAGCAGTACGTTTGCCGAGTCGCGGTCTCAACTATAGAATACGTCAATCTCAGCGGTTATCGGTTCTGCGACCGACATCAATCAGATGTTAATTCTATTTTAAAACTGAGAGTGTTTCATATACCTACATTACATATAACGGTCAGTGTACCGGCTGCTTAATTGGAAAAAGAGTAGCCAAATATTTTAGATTTTTGTTTTTTTTATATATATTACATAGTTGCGTAAGGTGAGAGTCCCTTCCAAGGCAGTCATTTGTGTCTAGGGTAACATAGGCTTTTTCTACTTTTACTAAAAGTATTCGGGTTCAGATATCATTATAACAATAAATAGATACATTTTTACCATTACTATGGAAACTACGATCCCGATTTTAGTTTTAAAAACGGGGTAAAGGAACGATAGTTGATTCCAGAAAGTATTAACTCTCAACCTAATTTAATTTTATTATTGCTAGGTATATTTTTAATTGTGTACTGTGTATATTTGCGAGAGGGTCCTGGTAACTTGTATTTTGCAGGTTTCTTACGAAACCTACTTCAGGCATCAGTCTCTCACAATGAGGATCTTAATATATATTTCATCATCATCAGCTCATTTTGTGTCCCCACTGCTGTGGCACGGGCCTTCCCTATGGATGGATAGGGAGACCGGACCATAAACCACCACGCGGGCCTAGTGCGGATTGGTGGATTTCCTCACGCTGCACCATATAACAGTGCATTGTGCAGAGAGAAAAAAGATTTAATTATTTTTCTATTAACCGCAATCGGATGTAAGTAGACCATCACAAAACTTGTTCGTAAGTGAAAAATGTCCGCATTACATACGAACGGAACCGTACATTAATAAAGCGGTCGCCCTAAGCCGCGCCGTATCTCATTGTTCCACGCGGACTGTTATTACCCGGCCTTTTGATTTGTACCTCGAGGTACGTGAAAAACGTTGCATGACAACAATAATACATACATTTCTTAATCTATTGAAAAGTGTATGGACGCCCAGAGACGATGGATCGGATGGGACGTAATTCATAATACGAAAGGCAATCTCAAGGCAATGCGCCAACGTAAAACATGAGAAATGCTGAATTAAATATATATATGAAATACAGTGAAAAAATTAAACGCCCACCCGACCCATCGGTTGCAAATACCTTTGGATAGATGGCACTAATGTCGCTCTAAAGCATTTCAAAAATCAAAAAGCAGTGACAAAATTCAGCGCTTACGTGTCAGCCTTCCCGGTAGCATAATGGTCAGTGCAGTCGCCCGGATTGCGGAAGACCCAGGTTCGATTCCTGGCTGGGTCGGGTGGGCGTTTAATTTTTTCACTGCATTTTATATAAATATTTAATTCAGCTTAAGTGTAGCAATTAACATTTAAAAATAAAAGTAAAAAATGAGAAATGCTGTTTGACATTTTAATAGTGTTTTTTCATACAGCACGGCAATTGACTCTACTCTACCTGGTTTAAATGGATAGTCCAGATCTGAAGACAACTGGTGCAGCGTAAAAACGAAGCAGCATCAGTCACCCTCACCCTGCCGGCCTACAAGGTACCTCTTCACGTCTCGTTTGGAGCTCATAGAAAGGAGGGTTACTTAGTAAAGTAAGTGGAAAAAATAAACGTAAGACCTACTGGTAATCGTTTAGCGCAGCGCCATTGAGTATAACTCACGCGTCGCCAACCCTGAGGACTTATGCCTAATGATTTAACTAGATCTATATACCTAGCAATATAATGCTGCTTGGTAGCAGAAGTTGAGATGAAGTTAATAGACATCCAGACGGGATCTGTGCTGCCCCCATAGACAAGTTCCATAACGTTAATAGAATAGAAATGGAATGAGACTATTATCGTATGGGATTGACATGACAAGCAGAACGCGCATAAATGTCGTTTGAATTACTATAGGGTCAATCACATACGTTTATTCATTTATTTAATTTATTTTCTTCTTTTTTCATGTTCTCCGGGTAAGCACTTGGCCTTTTGATAAGGCCGAAGATGGAAGATGGAATTTACTCGGAATCCTCAACTAGTGAGGCACCGGCTACCTTATCTCATACTGCCGGAACACAACAATGCTACAAACATTGATGTAATGGCGACATATTTAGATAAGATGGTGGTAGCTAGCCAAACAAGCCCTACCACTAACCAAACCGAGTACGCAAACATGTACACCCCGCTGAAAATCGACAATAACAACAATGTTATACCTACTTGAATACGACATAAAAAACATTGCAAACAACCAAAGAGCTACGTTACAAAAAGGTTTTTATAGCTTTCATTATTATATATTGTTATAACAGTAATAAGTATCCGGTAAAAAAAAAAACAATAATTACATACCAAGAAGGCTGGATTCTGCTACGCTTACCTGAAAAAAAAAATACATTTTCGTTAAAATGGGCTGATACGATGTTGAGGTTAGTTAAAAGTTTTGCAGCTTTAAAGTTAAAAATAGACTATGGCACTCTTCAGACTTCAAACTTAATCTGAGCGAAATATTACGCCGATCCTTTGATCCTTTTTTACGTGAAAGAAGACCCAAAAACATACTTTCAATTCTATAATTTTTAAGTTATTGACTTCGAGTAAGGCCCACGTTTCGTGCTTCGGAAAGCCTGTAAAGTCGTTGATAAAATCCACACTGGGCCAACGTAATGGTTTATGGACCTTTCTCTCTGTGGTACTTCAATCGATTGGCAAGGCTTGTGCCCCAGCAGTGAGGGCATAAAATTAACTGATGATGATGATGACAAGGCTCACGTTGGCTTCCAAATAACCACTTGTAGGCCAAATGCAACTGACCTAGTCTACTGGTCAATATACTCCTGCCGAGAATGCCAGAATTATCAAACGGGTGATTTGAACCAGCTTTAATTTTTTTTCAACACTTATTCTATATAATAATAACAAATGCTGTTTGATTGTAAGGCATTTATGTGTATATTAGCTGTATAAGTCACAATTATACCACGAGTGTATACATAAATAATAAATAAGTAATATAAAATGTGTACAATAAAAATGCTAATACACTTGATGAGTTGAGATTTTAAGCTTTTCCGCTTAATGTTTAAGATCTTAAAAAATAAAATCCCAGTCACTTGTAAACCCCAGTGGCGTTCTAACCCTTAACTGCCGGCGTGCGTCCCAAAAGACCCCCAACTCTTAAAAGTCCGTCGAACTTTCGCAACAGAATATATTTTCCTCTATGCCTTATTAATAAGGACGGTGATTAGTAACTTTTGATTCTGACTTCCAACTCCGATGAGAAGTAATTATTCGACACATTGATTTATTGTTCCGCCCCCAACTTTGAGACGAATCGTCCTTAGAAAGTTCCTCTGCTCTGATGTCGTATAAAATATTGGGAGACGCTTTGATAACTTTCGCTGATGTTGCGAAGTCTATTCAGATAGGGCACGGTGTTCACGACAGAAAATCGTTCTGATTCTTTTAACTGTATCCAGATTGTTCCTGACGTTGATAATTTATCATTCTTAGTAATTGCTCCTGATTTGTCAATTCAGGTAAATTATGTTTAAGGTAAAATTTGTTTTACTTTGTCAAATATTTTAAAAATAAATCAAAGTAAAGAGACTTCCATTACCTGGTATAAATCTATCATCATCCTGAGCTCCGTTTTAACTGTATTAGATCACTTCTTTCCATCAATTCTCCATGTAATTTCGTGTATCATCAATAAGAAAATGATTTAGATATGAATGTTGATCTATTTACTCGTGACAAAAGTCAAATCTTAAGCAGCCAAAAAAATTATGTTCATAATTTAATTTATCGATTGTAACGGTGTGTGAATGACAATGCATCTCTGTTTTCATTGGACATCGAACCTACGCCTACTCAAACATATTATTAATCGTAATTATATGTTTTACACGGTGCTAGTGAGGGTGAGGAGAAATATTGATTCAACACGTAACCAAGTTTATGCATAGTATGTGCGGTTGACGCGATTTGAGGCGTGGTGCGCTTTGTACAGTATCAATGCATTGTTGTTAAGTGGAAGTTGCGTGAAGTCGACTATAGTTTATATACATTTAGCAAATAAAAAGATAGTAAGTCTGGCTGCCAGCTGCCAATTTGAAATTCATTTTAACATGAGCTCGTTTAACTATAACAACAGCTAATCGATTTGTGACCACTAAGCACTTATAATCATTTTTAAAACATTAATAACCTTAAAAAAAGTATCTACTTATATTTTAAGGTACCTTAGTAGATTTCATTCAAACGAAAAAACATAGATCTTTATTAAAGCTTTATAACAAAATGTAACGCTAACTACGGTTTTAATCACAATTTTAAAAATGATGACTTTGTTAGGAAGTAAGGAATATTCCTTTAGAAAGCTAACCGGAAAACGTCTTTGCCTTAACCAGACACGCATCCGTCCAAGGCGCGGGGCGAACAATGCCTCGCATTATCTATGCAAGACATCGCGGGTCAGCGCGGCCCACAGAACGAGCAACGCCAGGCGGCGCAACTTTTAATATTTTTGAAACAGGCAACAGTGTACGCGACGCCTACGTGGAAAAGAGAATAATTGTTTGCAATGTACTTTTTTTTAGTGATTCTATTCGGCTTCGATAGTAATACGTTGAAGATTTAACACATAAGGGTTCATTATGCACTATTTAATGATATCCATCATTCTATTGAACTTACGTCACGTGTAAAAAATATATAAATTAAGCAATATTAAATTTTTTAATAAATAACTTATTTATTTTATAATACCTACTCAAAGTCCCTAATACAGTTATAATCAACGACTTAAATAAAATAATGAATGAATTAGATAAAAGTTTTAAAATTGCTTTAAACACTGATTAGTAATAGTCACACAATAAAGTGATGATGCAATATTTATAATACAGTATAATATTTATTGCCAACAAACACACAACAAACTTAAAACACCAATCATACTCCGCACAGAAGCGACAACTAAAATATGATTTGAGTCGCAAGCGAATGTACAATGAGAGACAAAATTGGACTTTTCTCTTGTCGGTTAAGAATGAAATAAAATCGTGCAATAGCAGTTTTGCTTTAATATTTCTCGGGCGCAGTGTAAAGTGTTATATCTCGGAATGTAAGAATTATTCGCGCTCACCGTGTATTTCTTGAACTATTTTACCCACTGCGGTGTATGATATGAATCGTATTAATCTTTTAGCTTTAAAATAAAGTGAAACAAACATTATTCTGCTGACTAGTATGTCACATCAAATAGAACTTGTTTCAAATAACTAAAAAAAGTGAAATCGTGATTTATATGAAAATGTGTTAGAAACAAATTAAAATACTGACAGAAGGAAGAGGTAATATTTTCCTAATAAAAGCTTAGTAAAAGATGTGCACTTACAAGGCTATTGTAGGACGATGATGCAAGTAAGAAGATCAGCTGTTAGTATAATTTATTCTAGCATATGGTCATCGTTTATAACTAGTTGAATTAACATATTATTATAATAATGATCATTAAACTATTAACGCTCCACTGCTGCTCAAGCCTTCACACATTTCAAAAGCACATGGGAAGAATGAAATGGAATAAATCTTTTTCAAGTTAACTTACTAAGATTTTTGAATCGTCATCAAATCAAAATATCAATACAAAAATTTCAAAATTCTAAAATTTTGTCTACCACCTATTAATGGCGTCTTTTAGCTGCGGAAAAGAATGGGCGCAAGATCTTTATATAAAAGTAACGAATTTACAAATGCAATATACAATTTTACAATTAATTGAAAATTTGATAACTGTTAGTTATTATTATACCTATGTATTGTATTAGAGTAATTATTAACGGAATTCTTACAATGTTTATTACATTTGAGTATCCGATATTTCGGCACAGTTGCATGCGCCATGATCAGGGAATTACTGAATTACGGACTAACGGAATTACTCTACTGCAAGTGACCATGACTAGTTTAAATAGTTATATTTATATATTGTTTTATAAAATATAGTTGTTACAGTTACTTTTAAAATTAAAAGGCGATGGTAACCAAAATCGCATAACCGTAGCTTAACATGACGAACGGCAGGTACGTCGCAACAAATTGTCGCAACGAGCTTACTAATTACCGTGCTTTTGCGACCCGCCCCGCAGGTGAAGGGTTAAGTCCCCTATTTTTTATGGGGCTTTGCGCACCGGCAACTTTCATTGGGGCTATTTGTATGATGTTAAAGTAATTAATATCGTTTATTTATAGCCGTTTTGGGCATCACGTTCTGGTGTCGCGATGGTAACGAATGATAAGCAGTTTTAATGGTGTACCTACGCAGATTTTTAATTTGGTTAATTAATTTGATTTTAATTAATTTGGTGTACCGTAGTAAATAATAAGGATATTTTTATTTATTGAATTGTAACGCAAGTTGATGAGTCGCGAGTTTAATGTGGAGTGAATCGAATACTTATATAAAAATGATGACTTAAAAGAAATGAAATGTAGGTTGTCACGTAGACCTTACAGCCCTCCTAGACAAATGGCATAACGCTAATACATAAGTCAACGATACGTATAAATGACGTTTATGTCAATTCCATACTATCAATATATTAAAATCATTCCATTTCATTTTCTATTCTATACCACTTACCTAGGGGGACAGTTCTTATATTGTGTAAAAGCAAGATGTCAGCCGTATGACGTTTATAGGCGGGTGATGGTAATAATGATACGTAATACATAATAAATAAATTCTTCATCAACTTTAATTAAAATTAGTTACATTTATAAATTCTCACCTGTTTATCAAAGTCAGTGATGATCACAACCGTGTCATATTTCAGTCAGTTTCAAAATAGTAGCCTTTTAAATTGGGAGTGATTTGTTATGACTCATTTATAATAAACGATGCGTGCCAGAATCTCATGAGTGTAATAAATATAAAGTATGAAAAAAGATAAAAGACTTTAGACTACGTGGCATTTTGTTGCCATTTGGCCACACAAGTTATAAAATATTTTATATAGGTACTATAATTAATTATTCAATAAATTACATAAAAATATTACGAAGTTTAAGTTTCATAGATAAAATCTTTGTAAATGGTGAAATAATAAAAAGCATTGTGGATGGAATAACAGCAATTTCAAAAATTTCTCTACAACACAAATTAATGCACAATTTATTTATATGAATCATGACCAAAACGTTAAAAATTTTTTTTCTAAATCACTTCAACAATTTACCATAAAGTCAGAGCAGTCCTTAAAATAAAAATTTCGGTAAGAACTTTTTAAGACGCAAATCTCATTTAATTATCCAAACTTGTTCACTTAAATTTTGTGTATTGCGTTTTCATGTTACCTACAAGATAGAAGTAGCAGATAGACAATCATCATAATAGAACTGACTACGACACCAAAATGACTGTTCCATTTTTAGAGGTTACAAAAAAGAGGACAGCCATTTTTTAACATGTACAAAAAGTAACTAATCTTTCCCTGAGGCTGAGTTAAAAACGTATTAAAAAACTAATGGCCGCGCGTGATGGATAAAATTGGACGATGCTGAGGTCACCACATTTTAATAGAAATTGCGGACAATGTATTTATTTGTTCAAAAAACAATAGGTAACGCACACTGTTTTCTTAACTTTACGCGAACTCTATAAAGCGAGCGTTTTATTTCAATTTTGAGTGTTAAGCTACTCGCTTAATTCTAACGTTTAGTTAGAACTTTTCGCATGGGTCGACTATGGCCCTATTGAGGTTGAGGTGTTGGTCGTCTCAAAATAATAATTAAGTTTAATTTAGAGTTATGCCCCAGTATTCTCATGCGATTGTGTCGATTTATTGTATGGATGTCCACGTGGGAAAACCTTAGCCCAAAAATGGGCTTGATAATGATTTCGAAGCATCATTAATTAGTGTAAGGTCTAGTAAATAAGGTAAGTTGCCGAATTCTAAAAACTCAGTTAAAGGACCAGCAGTTGAAGAACGCAGAATAAACGAAGAATATGAAAAATAAACTGTACACACATTAAAGTATTTCTGGGTGTCAATAGATTCACACCTTATCAAATAACTTATAGTGTTGTGTTAGTACTCAATCAAACAAAATCATGGTCACCCTACGTAACCCTTTCAAAATGGTGTCTCGCTGCTCCGTGTTTATAATAACCTGCCCTTTTTACACATCCTCTTTGTAATGATCTATTTGTTCGGGAGACAATTTCTTTTTAAGTTTCAATGCATAAATAGTTTGTTATAATATAAATGAGTAAGTCTCTTATGCTTTCATACATATTTATTTAATAAAAAAATATTTAAAAACATACGAGCAGTCGTGTTTTTGTCGACGTGTCTGATTGTAAATCTTGCTTTCCAGCTCTATTGTGTCCTGACATCATGTATATGATATGACACATTATATATATATATATATATATATATATATATATATATATATATATATATGTACATATATGTTCTGAGTGCCATGCGCTTCAATCTTCCACGGTATCATCTCATTTAAATAAATTATTAAAATAACTTTGTTTTGATAAAATGATAAAAACGTACAGGTGAAAACAACACAAAATTCCCTACTCCTCATCTTCCCCCCGTGCGGGCTTCTGAGTTTCAGTAAAGATATGGGACTTTAGTACGACCCTACGTGGACTTCCTTAATTAATCACGGTTTGATAATGAAAGTGACAAGGCTTGGGTTCACTAAATACTTAAATACTTATTGGGTAGTTATAAAACTGCTAAATTATTGGAGTGCATACAATATATGTAATTTTGTTGAGCTGCTTCACTTGTTTTCGTTTGAATTCCGTACACTTGTCAAAGAAAAAAAAAAGAAACAAACCAATAGAGAGACGACAAATGAGGATCGCTGCCGAGTAAAAAAGTAAAAAAACATTTAATTTAGAAACAACTCGGCAAACGCCGAGTCGGTTTATTGCAATAATTTACAATTTGAATGAATAAAGCTGTCGAGCTGTCGTTACATTAGGCTTTCGACAAATTATCACGCCGTCCGCCAAACACGACGCTGCTGTGACGAAAATGTTAATGAGATGCGAGGGAGACCTTAGTTCAGAATTCTAAATTAAGACTTTTTGGAATTACGTTTTTTGCAGTAATTAATAGGGAAGTATTCGAAATTCAAAAATACATTTTTTTTTGTTTTGGTTATCAAGTTGCCACCACACCATTGCTGGTAGGTAAGTAAGCATTACGAAAACTGTTGTATGCCCTGTCGTGTTTTCAGGAAGATTCACTGTCCAAAGACCATTGGGATTTTATTGTTACTAAAAACAATGTAACTTTACCTATTTTTAAAAACATTTCCATACAAAATTACTAAAAATATTCTCTCAACACAGATCATTATTACATTTAGCAACATCAATCTAATCTACCAGACTTAAAGTTCAAAATCGCTCCAAGGGGTTACACAGCAAAATTAAAATTACCATCACGTTTACCCTTCAATCAGTCCGTTGAAGCCTATCATTATAAATCGACGGTCAATAATTTTGTATCAAATAATTATGTTTATGATAATAGCAATGATTACGTCTCCAAATTATTAGTTGTTAACTGGCTTTACGACAGGAAATTCTGACATGCCCGCAGCCTTACTCATCGGGCTTAAAAAACAAAGAAGTGTTATTTTCAAGCTTAATATCCGAGTCCGAAGTGACTCCTTAGTGTTTAAAAATTCAAAATGAGGTGCGCTTCCATTTTCGACTTTATTGTCATTTAACATCAGCTAATATGAAAAGGCTGAGTTCTTCTCTATTGTGGAATAGTAATAAGCCTTATATCGTATTTCATAAGGCTCTCGTCAATGAAATCAAGTCATCGCAAAATTTTATGGGTTTTGGTTTAAACACCAGCCAGCCCAAATAATGCTGATTGGTCCAAAACGGCGGTTTATGTATCGAAAAATCTGAAACAAACATGGCTCGATCTTATTGAGAACAGTACCTTCAGATTTCCAGGTTGCTATTGCCTCTCGGCCGAAACGTACGGAATGGTGTATTAATCTCGGACGCACAGCTATGTTGCTATCACGTCAAGCTTTGTTAAGATGGCGGTAGCAACTAAGCTTCCTATCTGACTACTTGGGCTTAGATCAAGGCAAAACGTTATCAAAATCAGTACAAGTACATCCCTGCTGTGAATCAAATACAATACTTAAAACAAGGTGTCAAGAACTTCGTCACCAACGCATTTTATGTCCGCTATGGATGGATTGAGAGAAGGGGTCATATATTTCCGGGCTGGCCCAGTGCAGTGAAGCGGGCTTTGTATCGGGACTCCGCTTCTGCCTCACATCAGGAGTAGTGGAGTTATTTGCCCACATTATCATCATCATCAGCTCATTTTATGTCCCCACTGCTGGGGCACGAGCCTTCCCTATGGATGGATAGGGAGAACGGGCCATAAACCACGACACGGGCCCAGTGCGGATTGATGGTAGTTAACGACTGCTAATGCCGCCGGGACCAACGGCTTTACGTGCCTTCCGAAGCACGGAGGCTAGTGATGATAAATTTTTAGTCACATATCCGATGACCGGCCTTTGCGAAAGTTTCTTAACCTCAGCAATCGCAGACCGGGCGCGTTAACCACTGCGCCATCGAGCTCCTCATTTTGCCCACACCTAGATATATTTACTCCTAGTACAAATGCCAGTCACTGCAACCATTACCACAGATGACTGATTGCGTCCCAAAACTTATTCCCATAAATTATCAACATACGAGTTAGCAATACATTACTCTCTCAATTCTGACGCACGTTGCACCCGTCATTGCGACGTCAACTGAGCCGGCAATACGCATCGTGTCTGCCGTAAATCTCGCCGCTGGACGAAGATCGATCGTGACACTTTGGCGTTGCAACAGGCGTTTGGGCGAGGTATAGATCACGGTAACTAGTGTATTGGCTTATAAGGGGGACACATTAGTGTACGTAGCTTAGTTTAGATGAAAAGAATTGAGCTTACAATATATGTATTTTGGCAGTGTGTGTCGATTTGGTTATTAATAGCTGCTTCTAAAGTTTAGCGGGTAGACCAGCGCTATCGGACCCAAAAACCAGGGATTGTACTTCCAGCGTACGTCTCAGGGTACATAGCAGGGTACAATAAAAGGACCCGAGTTTTTTAAATTTAAATTCAACAAATTCAACAAGGAAACACTTGGCTTTCTGATTGAATGGTATACATTCCGATGGTTCCGCATATCGCACCTTCGGTGCAACAAAGTCACAACAGCTCATTTTGTAGTTTTACAGGAGAGGACTTTTAAGATTTTTTCGCCAAAAATTTTCTTATTACTGCATCATTACATGGAGTTAAAATCTTTAACAAAATGTATTGTTTATTGTTATTGCTTCTGTTTCTTCTGTTTCCCCAAATAAAGACAGGGTTTGCAGGGTTTGCAGTTCTCAATGCATCAAAGTCACAGATGGCCATATGTGACTTTGTTGCACCAAAAGTGCGATATGGAACCGCATACAATATGGCTATCCAGAGTCCCAAAATTTGAGCGTATGGGTAATCATGATTTTTTTAATCTTAAGTCTTCGTCTTCTTGTAAATGTTCATCTGTTATATGTATTTTTCATAGTAAATTAGCTTACGTGTCACCGAAAACAAACAGTTGCAGTTGCCAACTGAACAGTTGCAGAGAATCCACAACCTTTTTCATCTTGACATAATTTCTAACAGATACAAATACGCATAGACGTACATGACACATAAAGCTATTCATTACTTTTTACATTATTTCGTTTCCAACACCGGAGCTGAACATACCTTTATTAGAGAAACAATTGAACAATCTCAATTGACCGCACAAATCACAAAGTCATTCCGGCGCCAAGCATCGCGTCCACATTTTGCAAACATTTCGCCGCAAATTGTACAAACCAAATTTGAGGCAACAGCATGTGTTACTGCAAAAATATTATATTTGGCATACGTTACCTGGAATATATTTTAAAATTTCACATGCAGCGACAATTTGCAGCCGAATCTGCAATCGGGACGGGTCGCTCGGTAAATAGAAATTCATATTCGATATTTGAGAGGCGTATGTGTATATGTGCTAGTTTTTATTTGTTGCCTTGCAACAACTCTGCTGGCGGCGAACAGTGCTTAAAATATAACGATATTGTCACGACATGTTATTTTGGACGACATTGGAGATTTTGATATTTAAAAAAAAAACCGAATTTCGACATTTAAGATTTATGCACTATTCAATAACGAGCCACAAAAAAAATTGTTCAATTCCCAGGTCGAGCAAAATGTATTTCGGATTGTGATCACCAGCCCGCATTTGGCAAGTATTAAAATACTCACTTCTAAGTAAAAGACGATGTAGGTAATCAATGTAAATTTTAATAAACCGTTTTACAAAGCAAGAGAAAAACACAATCGTCCGTTAGCTGGCTACCGATTGCCACCTTTTCTTTCTTTTTTTTTCTTCCTGTCAATTTCTTTTTTTTTTAATGTTGCCATACCTTGTTTTTAATATTTGTGCTTATACTAAAACTTATTTAATACCTATTAAACTCTGATTAATTGTAACAAAATAAATTATGATATATAATTAATGCTAACAGACGGCCGTCCTGGTTATGGAATGTCCCTATTCCATTCCGGCCATTCGAGTAACTTGTGTGTCTCTAAACAATTTTATCGAATCATAGCTTTTTTCTTCTACAATATTTTTTGTCTACACAGTTACAATCTTGTAATACATGTCATAATCAAGTAATGAAATATTAAAGATTAATTATTAAATATTAATTTATACATATATTGAATAATAGTAGTTACTTATTCAATTCATTTTAACAAGCGGACCTAGGTACTTCCTAATCTACTCACATTTAAATAATATTAGATTATACTTATATTATTTATATGTGTATATGAATTTGATGTAGATAATCATAGTTTTCACTCGCGTCTGCTTGCACCACTGCCGTTTGTAACAGCCTGTTCAGTTTTTGAGAGACCTGTAAAATATAAAATATTTTAGTGAATACAATGTAGTTTCTTTTTGTACCTTATATTTCTTAACATTATATTATAATTAAATTATTATCTTATTTATATATATTTTCATATGTATATTTACACCTTAATAAAAAGTGTTTAATATAACAATATAATATATCCTTCATGTGCATGGTGTGTGAATACTGAATAGAATATCACTTATATGCAAGGTGAGCACTACAGTGAGTAGCATGTTTCACATAATAAAAGGAGGGGTGATAACCTCATCAACCATAATAATTCACAAATAAGAAAAGTGATCACTACACTATGTAGTATATTTCACATATGAGTAGAGTGAGCACCACATTACGTGGTATATTTCACACATAGTTTAGGTGAGCACTACATTACGCAGCATATTTCACACAAAGTGTAGATGAGCATTAATATTTCATTCGTAAGTTGAGTGAGCACTACATTGTGTAGCATATTTCACATGTTAGAGAGTGAGCACTACATTACGTAGCATATTTCACATTTTATTACTAAAGCATTTTTATACATCATAACTGGTTTCTCAATGTCTTTTTTTTATTATTACTATTTAGCATTATAGTTTGTTATAAAATACAACACTCACTTCAGTTTATTCTCTTTAAGGGCACAGACATTAAATCTTTAGCTAGTGGCAGCAACCAGGCTGGCTCTTAACCTGTAACAGTTGCTTCTGGGATCGGGACTTTCTAAATTCGTACCAGGGAATTATAGTAAATTTAGGGATACTAGGTCAGGAAGTAAAATTAGTAGAGGAAAATAGCAAACCTAATTATTGTCTGTCTGTGTACACTCGTCACTGGAGTCATCTGTATTTATATTCTCATCCGTGTCATTTTTATCTGATTGAAAAGTAATCCATTTTTTTAATGAATCAGCGGGATATACGCTTTTATATCTTCGCTTAGAAAGTCCATCTATACTTGACACTTCATACCGATCGTTATCTAGTACAGCGCTTACTTTAAGCGGACCTCTAAACTTAGGACATAACTTTTTACTTTTACCATTTGCCGGGGCGTGATAGTTTGGGATCATCACAAGATCACCCAATGCAAAGAATTTAGTAGGTGCCTTTTTATTATCATAGTGCTGTTTCATAATACGTTGATTTTCTTTGGTGTTTTGTTCGACCAAATCACGAATTTGATCTCTTGTTAGGTCTAATACATCACTGCTACTTTCTGATTGGTTGTTATCATTACTGACTTGATCAGCCGTATCTTGAATGGAATTAAGGATAGGTCCCTCACTTGGATTTATTGTATTTCGTCCAAAAACAACTTCTGATGGGGTTTTGCCAGTACTCCTGTTCAGAGTATTGTTAAGACTCCACTGAACTTTGTTAATGTGAGTATCCCATTCCCGTTCATCCAAACCATGATTTGACGCTGCCAATGATTCTAAAATTGTACGATTATATCTCTCGATTTGTCCGTTGGCGCGAGGTGTGGAAACCGCATTTAAAATGTGTTTCACACCGATAGATTTAACGTAATTTTTAAATGTTGTTGATGTGAAGCTAGTCCCTCTATCAGAAATTATCACTTTTGGACTGCCTATAACGCTAAAAATATCTGCTAATATTTTTATCGTGGTTTTACTCTTTAAGTCTTTAACCGCCTTAACAAATATAAATTTACTAAAACCGTCTATGATCCCTAAAATATATGAATGGCCAAGTTTACTTCTAACGAACGGCCCAAGGTGGTCCATGTGTAGTGTGTGAAATGGGACATTTCCTTTCGGTATAGGATGCAAATATCCACTACTTTTATTGGTTGAAGCCTTATTATATTGACAGTTTAGACAGGCTGCAACGTACTTGCGCACAAAACGATTCATTTTGGGAAACCAATAGTCCTGCTTAATTTTAGTTAAAGTTTTATCGACAGAGAAGTGACCTGCTTCATCGTGGTTAAGTTGACAAATTCGCCACCTAGCATTATTTGGTACTACCCATTTCAACTGGTCGCCAATTTTTCTGTAGATTTTTTCATCCTTTAATACGTAATTTTCTATTATATCTTTAATGTCTTTACTGTCGCTATCTAAAATTGATTTCACTAGTTTTAATTTGGGATCTGTCATTTGAACTGACTGTAACCATTCTACAGTAGTTGCAATATTCATAATTTCGAAAACGTTCACATCGTCAATATCATTATTTATGTTTGTATTAGGAATAGGGTTCCGACTTAGAGCATCCACATGACGCATACTTTCACCTGGTCTGTACTCGATACTAAAATTATATTCTTGAAGCAGAAGCCACCATCTCGCTATCCGGGGGATTAAATCCCGTTTGGTTAAAGTTGTTCTCAAAGCGTTACAGTCGGTATACACTTTAAATGGGATTCCAATTAGATACGTACGAAACTTTTTTAAAGACAAAACAACAGCGAGTGTCTCTAACTCGTACGAGTGGAGATGCTCCTCATCTTTCGTTGTTTGTTTGCTAAAATATGCAACTGGTCTGAGTGGATCCTTCTCATTCGGCTTCTGTAATATTATACCGCCTACGCCTAGTTTACTGGCGTCACAGTGTACTTCTGTTGCATATGTTGGGTTATATAACGCTAGTATCGGTCTTTCTACGAGTTTAGTTTTAATTATATGAAAAGCAGCGTCCTGTTCTGATCCCCATTTCCAAGGGATATTTGACTTTGTAAGCATCGTCAGTGGTTTCGCAATATTCGCAAAGCCAGGAACAAATCGCCGAAAGAAACTGGCCAGCCCTACAAATTGCCTTACCTGGTGTACATTTGTAGGGGCAGGAAATGATGCTACAGCTTCAGTTTTCTTAGTTCCTGGTCGCAATCCTGTGCTAGAAACCTCAAATCCCAAGTAGTCTAACTCTCTTTTAAAAAAATAGCACTTTGTTATGTTTAGTGTAAGACCAGCGTTACGTAATGATGTAAGAATTTTGCGAAGTTTACCTAACCCTTCATCAATAGTAGCTGACGGAGAAAGCAGATCATCCATGTAAGGGATAGCCAGGTCATATCTGTCTTTACCTAATGCCTTATTGATCATATGCTGGAATACAGCGGGGGCATTAACTAAGCCGAAGGGCATACGAGTATATTCGTAATGCCCGTCGGGTGTTACAAATGCTGTAAGGTGCCTAGACCCCTCGGCCATCGGAATTTGGTAGTAGCCTGATTTGAGATCAAGACTAGTGAAGTAGAGCATACCACTAAGACGGTCAAGTTGATCGTCTATGACGGGCATAGGAAATGAATCTTTTACAGTTTTTTTATTCAAAGCCCGATAGTCGACACATAAGCGATGTTCTCCGTTCTTCTTTTTGACTAATACTATCGGGCTTGCATAACACGAATTGGACTCCTGAATTATATTCGTATCTAACAACTCATTTATGATGTCACGCACAACTATTCTTTCACTGTAAGGTAATCGATAAGGTTTATAGGATACTGGTATATCGTCTTGTAATTGTATGTGCATTTCCGTTATATTAGTTAAACCTAATTCATTCAAATCTAAAGCGAAACAGTCTCGAAATTCGTTAAGTAAAGTCAGAAGGTTCTGTTCTTGTATCTGTGTTAAGTTACTACCTATATTTAACATATCTAAAGTTAACTTAGTATTATTATTAGGAATTTTAGTACAGTCGGTTAGTGTAACACTGTTTACCTGAAATTCAGCAGGAGGGCGTGACGTTAATGAATCAGCCTGCAGGGGCAATAGAGAGGCTCGAACTAAGAGCTTATTCTTTGCAAGGGAAACACTTTTATTATTAAGACTTATAACGGGTATAGCGCCTCTGCTTTCTTCAATGTAATATATACCAGGCATAGTCATAATTTCTTCATCATTTTTGAAAGAAACACTTCCAGTCAAGTAGATGTATCCAGTGTAATCTGTATCACAGCGTACTGTAACGGTTTGCATACCTTCTATAATCACGTCATCCAAAATGAACAGCTTTATTTTGTCAACTATTGATTTATCCGAGTAAATTACCAAGTTAGAGTTGGTTTTAAAGACAACAACGTCTGACATCTCTGTAACATTTTGCCCTACAAGCACATCCGTATTCAAAAATTCATCTGGTACTACATAAGCTTCAACTTTAGCACTAACGAAATCTATATTCATGTCAATTTGAACTTTCCCTATTGGTGTTAATGCGCCAAATGCAAAACCTTTTATTACTGGCAAATTCTCGTAACTTAACGATAAATTTAAATTATCAGCCACGCTCCGTTTTAGCACTGTACATTGACTCCCAAAATCAACAAATGCCGTTTTTGTTTTGTCATTAAGTTTGATATCTTTGTAATATATATTATTACCAGGTTCTTTTTGAGCCACAATTTGCTGTACCTTATTTATAATATTGTTATCAGTGTTGGAAATATTTTTCTTATTTTCTGTAACACCCTGTCTACAATATTCGGTTAGATGCCCTAAACGGCTACACCTAGTGCATTTTTGTGCTTCTTTGCGACACTTAGGTGCTGTGTGCCCTGGTTCGGCGCAGTTGTAACATACACGAGATGTCGCAATAAAGTTTCTATTATTATTGTTGTTTTCGTTGTTTTTTGAAGAATGGGGGTATGTTTTTAAAGATGAATTTGGCTTTCTAGTATCTTTGTTAGTACTGCTTTTAACAGTAATACTCCGCAAATATTTGAGTAGTTTGTCAGGCGTTTTAAAGTTAGCTCCCTGAGCATTCAATTTTATGTTGTGATCAAAAATTCCATGTATTATGCAATCAACTGCATCTTTTCGTTTTATGTTACAGTGACTTACTAGTTTTGATTTGTCATAGAAGTACTCTTCAAGAGTTTCCTCTCTTCGACTCCTTCGTGACAGCATCTCGGTTAATCTATCTGCATAATTACGGTCATCTGGAAAATGCCGTAGTAATTGCTTCTGCCATTTTCTCCATGACAGATTTACAGAGGATAAGCCTTCATACCATCGACGTGCCAAACCAGTTAGTTTTGGTAATGAATGAAAAATCGTTTGCTTATCACTCCATCGATATATAGCTGCAGTTTCGTTGACTTTTTTGAGCCAAGACTTAGTAGACTGACTTTTTTGACTGGGATCAAAAACAGGAATAACGTCGTGAGCGCCAACGAATGTATTCCGACCATGATTACTGATCGCATCGATGAAACGGTCCATTATGTTTGTCTTGCCGTGACTATGACGATACTGTCGCTGTCGGGTACGACGTTTAGATCTTGAACGTCTCGATCTTGATCGAGAGCGATCTGCAGCTAATAATGAGATGTCGGAATTCTTGGTTGGCCTTGATGACACAGTGCTACTAGAACTGTCATTGCGTGATTTGCTTGTGCTAAGGCTTGAGGACTTATATGATTGGTGGCGATTTCTACGCAAGTTGTTCGGGCGCTTAGTGCGCGAACGGTTTCGGGACAGGCGTTTGTTTTTACGACGTTCCCGTTGCGAAGAACCACTTCTAAATCTACGCCTCATTTTCCGTTCACGTGATGCACATCTAGATCTCGATCGCCCCCTTGGTTCCCGTGACTGGTATCGTCGTCGTTTAGCGCTTGGTGAAACTGTTCTACTAACCCTGTTTCTTTTCCGAGCATCATTTGAAAGTGGAGTATATGCACTACAGTCAGAGTCTGGCATTTTTAAGTCAGTGTCTTAAGCTAAGGTAGTTTTATATAGGATGTTAAGGGACAATAGTTACATTATTCATAAGTATTGAAGTTAGTTTATCGGTATTATCACACAAAGAACGACATCAAATTAATGGAAAATCATCCTAGTACTGATAAAACAATATGTAGTTGAAACTTAGTTTATTTATTCAATAAAGATATTTTCAATGTATCTCATGCTAGCTTTTGTTCGCATGGGCTACACGACTTGTATTTATTCGTAGTAAAATTATGATGATGATGAACATGATAAAGCTTTTTTTTTTTTAAACCCATCCATACGAGCTGGAGTTAGTTAGGTTTCTAACACCAAACAACGTAATAAAGATCACACTGTTTAAGTAATTGTAGTTGTAAAATAAAACAAGATAAAGTAAGTTAAATGAAATAAAAATATTCAATGTATTTAATAGATTATTTAATAGAGTAAAAATAAAGAAGAAGTGACTAAGTCGCTTCGTAAAATCACTTTTGTTTCACTAATTAGTACTACATACCTTCACTTTTAAAAATTCTTAATTGATACCTGTTTTCTGTGTATTTTGTTTATAACAATAACAGTATGATGCATCAAACATTTCATACCTTTAATGAACAGGGGTCGAACCTAGCTGATGAATCTGATGATACAAATCATAGTAGTATTGATTTTGTAGGTATTAAATACCATCACTTAGAGTAGAAAATTATTCCCATATTATATTATACAACAAAACTAAATGTTTAATTAGAAATCAATGTTCATTATTTTTAACTATCATTGTAAATAGCAATAATTAATAGATGCTATTTGTATTTGTTTCTTCAAAATATTAAATATCATACTATGCCTTTATAATTATTATGCTCACATAAATTACATTTAACACAATTACAAGTAAAATTATTCTACAATAATAGATATTTTATATGCTAATTAGTCTGAGCAGGTACTTCTTGTTTTATAGTAGTAAGTAAATTCATAGTTAATATGTTTTAGACATTGTTTTTGATTAGAGAATATTTAAAAGGCATGTTTGTAGTTCTTGTTTATTATCTTTGTTTATTTGACGGTAACCCTGATCCTGAATCCACAGTCACGGGCCCGATATCAAACAAAACAATGTTTAAATGAACATGAGCACCTGCAATCTTGACACGGATGCCAACATAGCATGTATTTAAGTATGTTTATCCATAAATTCGTTACTGTTCTACGGAACTGAGATTAATATATTTCAGTACCAATGTTATTTTCGGCAGCTATGCATTAATATAATTGTCAACGAATACTAAGTGACCAAACACTAAGAACACAATATGAGCTAATTGTAATAAAAACATACCTGTAGGTGTTTGTCTTATCCCACTTCTGAATTATTAAAATACTCACTTCTAAGTAAAAGACGATGTAGGTAATCAATGTAAATTTTAATAAACCGTTTTACAAAGCAAGAGAAAAACACAATCGTCCGTTAGCTGGCTACCGATTGCCACCTTTTCTTTCTTTTTTTTTCTTCCTGTCAATTTCTTTTTTTTTTAATGTTGCCATACCTTGTTTTTAATATTTGTGCTTATACTAAAACTTATTTAATACCTATTAAACTCTGATTAATTGTAACAAAATAAATTATGATATATAATTAATGCTAACACAAGCGTGGTGATTAAGCCATTACCCATCAATTGTAGCGATGACTTGATTTCAATGATGGAGGCCTTTGCCCAGCAGTGGGACCATTATAGGCTGTTTACTTTTTTACTATTATTGTGTATTTTATAAGAAACTTATAGTAAGTATAAGTTATAATGAGAAAATCAAATCATTTCAACCTATTAATAAAAAGCAATACAAGCCTAAAGAATACTGCGCCTAAAATTCTTGATACTATAATTCCATGAACTCAAAAAAGAATTGCCAGAATTAAAAAGAAGCAGTAACAGTCAGTAAATAGTGCATTCTCTGCAATAATGTGCCAAAGAGCTTGCACCTAGGGAGGCGTGTGTCGGAGGCCGAATTGAAACTGCCGCTTTGATACCCCGGTCACGGTGGGCGGCTCGGGTAGCGACAGCAAAACAAGGAACGAAAAACTTACAAAGACAATTTAGTAAGAAAAGTAAATAGCCGAAACTGTAGATAGTTTCTGCTGGGCAAAGACCTCCTTGAAGTCAAGTCATCGGTATTTTTAATTTTAATAATAATTTATTTCACCAAAAACATTTACAAAATGGAAACACCAACTTTTAAGTCTATAACTAATGCTATGTAAATTTGTATACAGTAGCCTCTGCTGCCGAACTGGGGTGTGTTAGATAGGTCTTTGGAACTTACAACAGAAACTCCACTGTATTTAATAGAAGTTTATTATCCAAATACTGAACACTCAATCACTTCTTACGGTAACACAGTACACGACTTCACTCAACGAATGCTCAGAACAGAATGCCGTGTTCCAACCAACGACCACTGACAAGTTGTCTCATTACATCGTCGGTGACAGATGACAGGTGTAAATACTTTATACTAACCGGAAGTCAATATGGAAACCATAATTAAAGTTATAATAAGTTTGGAACACGGCTAGTAAAACTTAAATGGATGCATGTATTCCTTACTGTTTTAAACAATAATTAATTAAGAATTACTATACAACAAATATTTTATTTGCTAACAGTCGGCCTTTCCTGAAAATTTTCACGCCTCGTGAAAAAAAAATAGTTTTAACAATACAAGATAAAAAAAAAATCCTGAATAATACATAAACTCATTACTTCATACTTATTACTACATAAACTTTTAACTTATTAGATGTGTAAGTTCTAATCACACAAAGCGAAACTAATTCATCATAACATTTGAGCTTTAACGCTTAAAATGTTTTAAACACAATATAGTAAAAATCAAAAAAATTAATTAGAAAAAACAAAAAACAAAATTTACAATACATTCTAATTGCAACAAAATTAATTTTTACATAATTATAAATAACTCAGATCATAGCCCCTTCATGTCTTGATCTTAATAACATTAAATAAAACGCTGTAGCCTCTGCATATCTACAGCGAACAAAAGACTTTAAATTACTGACGTTGTAGCCTCTGCACATCTACAACGTCATAACTAAACTTTATTTTCTTCTTTATACTGAATAGTATATACATACAACATTTTATTACATCTACTAAATGTTTACAACAACATCAATATTAAAGCCCCTAATAGCAATATTAATTCAATATTAATATTAATATAATATTGCTATTACATTACAACACTGAAAGATACTCATACTTTTAATGGTTACACTGTAATTTAGTTAAGTAAGACTGTAAGTACACTGTAAATTATTAAAATTATTTGATTTAATGTTAATTATGATGAACTGTTGAGAAACAAATCAAAACAATAACTTAAACCTAATACTTCTTTTTATTAATTCGACCTACATTACAATAGGCTTATAAGGTAAATAGTTACACTCACCGATAGTACACTGTGAATGAAATAATGACATTTGATCAATATAATATGTAATGTGTGAAAATTGTTGTTACATAACCAGACATAATAATTTGTCGTTTGCAGATTAATGTAATTAACTATCAGTATCATTATTAGCATCTTCATCAGATTCATCCGAAGTTCTATTAAATACTAACCACGGGTGGATCTTATCAACTGAGAAAACCCCTTTAAAAGGGCGGTTACCCTTACGGGATAAGGGAGTGTCCTCAACCATGTATCTGTCGTTATCAAATACTTCTATTATGCGATATGGGCCTCGTAGTTTGGGCACCAATTTTCTACTTTGACCGCAAGAAGGAACTTCCCTTTCAACCCTGACTAAATCACCTATGGCATAGCTTACCCTTTTTCGATGTTTATCAAAGCACTCCTTTTGTTTAGCCTGACTGATAACTATGTGATCTGATACTTCACTACGAATAGTTTTCGTTAACGTGTCATCATGCGACTCAATATTATTGGTATTAAGGCACAGGGAAGAGTCATTAGTTCCAACCAAGTTAATCCCGAATAGAATTTGAGCTGGTGTTTTTCCTGTGCCCTTATTGACTGTGTTGTTCAATCCCCATTGTATTTCGGACACTGACTCATCCCATAAATTTTCGGGTTTGTTAAATATGCTTGCACTAAGAGCAGAGAGAACGGTGCGGTTATACCGCTCTACCTGCCCATTTGCCCTTGGTGTGGCGACCGCGTTTAATACATGTTTGACTCCCAATTTATCGAGAAACTTTCGAAAATTCTTGGAAGTGAAGGATGTTCCCCTGTCAGATATTATTCTCTGAGGTACACCAAAAGTATGAAAATAATTTTTAATTGATTTTATTGTGTGAACACTTTTGGTACTTTTTACGGGAACTAATATAAGATATTTAGTAAATGCATCAATAACTAAAAGGAGATAACAATTCTTTTTCTTGCTACGAACAAAGGGACCAAGATGATCTATGTGTAATGTATGGAACGGTCGATCAACCTTAGGTATTGGATGTAACTCTCCAGCCTTTTTACCAGCAGGGACTTTGGTATGCGCACACTCTAAGCAAGAGTCTACATATTTCTTTATAAACCGTCTCATCTTAGCGAACCAGTAATGTCCCTTTATTTTATCTAATGTTTTTTCAAAACCGAAATGTCCCAGTGAATCATGATTTGCCCTAAGCAAATGCCACCTCACTCCTTTAGGTACGACCCATCGGTCGCCCTCAGTCGTTTTCCTGTACAACAAACCACGTTTCACAGCAAAATTGTTTTTTATTTCAATAATATTATTAGTTTCCTTATCGTTAAGAATATTAATTATTCTTTGGAGCTCGGAGTCATTTTGTTGAGCAGTAGTTATCCAATTTGTATCGATTAATCTAACTTCCGTATAACCATCTTGCGGTACAGGATTTCGACTCAGAGCATCGACATGACACATACGGGACCCCGGTTTATAGATGATATTAAAATCATACTCTTGTAAAATATCCCACCACCTTGCCACTCGTGGTAACATGTCCTTTTTCTCAAAAGTAGCGCGAACTGAATTGCAGTCAGTAACTATTGTAAATTTTAGCCCTAAAAGGTACACTCGAAATTGTTTTACTGACATTACAACGGCTAAAGTCTTTAAATCGTATGAGGTGAAACGAGCCTCTTCGGGAGAAGTTTGACGACTATAGTAAGCAACAGCACCGAATGGTGAATCTTTATTGGATCTCTGTACTAAAATACCAGCAATTCCTGATTTTGATGCGTCCGTGTGTATAGTTTTGGAAGGGATAATTACATCATCCATATAGGCGAACGCGTCTTTAAACCGTGCATTGCCAAGGATATTGTTAATGGCACGTTGAAAATTAGATGGAGCATTAGCTAAGCCAAATGGCATTTTATTAAATTCAAAGTGGCCATCTGGAGTCACAAAGGCTGTAAGGTGTTTAGAAGACTCTGCCATATTTATCTGATAGTAACCAGAGGCGAGATCGAGTGTGGTAAAATATTTAAAGCCCGATAAATTATCTAATTGGTCATCAATTCTTGGCAATGGATAATGTTCTTTAATTGTTTTTTTATTAAGCGATCGAAAGTCTATGCATAGTCTGTAATCTCCAGTCTTTTTCTTGACTAACAGAATTGGGGATGCATAGTTTGACGTAGATGGTCGAACTATTCCAGAATCCTCCAATTCCTTAACCATACCTCTAACTACTTCGCGTTCTGAGTGAGCTAATCGGTAAGGCCGATAAACAACTGGAGTACTATCACTTAGATTAATCTCCATTTCGATTTCGTTAATGCACCCAAGGTCTTTGGTTGAGAATGCAAAACAATTCCTATATTCGTTAATTAACTTTAATAACAAAGACTTGTCATTATCATTTAGTTCTTCGTCTACATTTATAAGTGAACTATCTATATCTATAAGGCTTGGCAAGCCCTCACTATAACTGCAAACTCTATTGACACTACACGTGTGAATTTCTGATAAGGGGGTAGCACGCACTAGCAGACTACCATGTTTTAAACTGTGTCCTAATGCACTTAAACCCTTCAAAATGACACGTCCTCTACCATCCGTTAATGTAGTTATGCTTTGAATAACTTCGTATTCTTTATTATATTCCCTACTAAGACTGGGTTCTATGAGTACGTCACAATTAATCTTAGGGTCTGAATAAACATTGACCCACGTACAACCCTCTATATTTGTATCACTAGAGACACGCAATGCTACTTTACCAATCTTTTGAATAGACTTATCACAAATTCTAAGCATCTCGTTAGTCTTAATAACTACTACGTGGTCTTGTTCTGTAAAAGATTGACCCAACAACAGAGGAACCTGCAGTAAGTGATCGGAAACGATAAGGACTGTTACTGTTGCTTTTACGGAATCAACTTCAATTTCAACATCAAATTTACCGAGGCAAGTAACTACAGAATCTCCAAATCCCCTTAGAATAGGTAAGTCAGTAATTGACCATCTGCTAGTTAGATTTCGAGCAACCGATTCTCTTAACATGGTACACTGGCTACCAAAATCAATAAAGCAATCAAGGGTAACACCATTTACTATTGCTGATTTAAAATACTTATGATCATTATTATGTTCTCGTGATACGTGTAAAACCGTTTTAGCAGTTATATCTCTTTTGGTGGGGCAATCATTGACAACGTGTCCTACTTTATTACAAGTAGTACAACGTTTGATTGGTTGCTTACATTTGTAATATGGATGTCCTTGTTCACCGCAATTGTAACATTTAGATTTAACGTTTGTGTTACTTATAGTCTTAGGTTTAAAATGCTTATTGTCAGTTATGCTTGCCTGTCGCGAAACATTATCTGTCCTTTTATTCAACTTAACCCCTTTCAGATATACTAATAGTTTATCGGGTTCTGTATACTGTGCCGCTTCTGCACTAGTTCTTATAGAACGATCCTCAATACCAAACAATATGCAATCAATAGCATTTTTCTTTGAAATATTACATCTGTTTAGTAAAATCATTTTTTCATAAAAGTATTCTTCTAATGGTTCCCCAAAACGAGCTTTACTGGCAAGCATATCTGTCAACAACTGTGCATAGTTCTCGTCACTAGGAAAGGCTGAACGTAATTTATCTTGCCATTCAGACCAAGAAAACATTAGGCTAGGAAGACCTTGATACCATTTTTGTGCAAGACCCACTAATTTAGGTAAAGAGTAGTGGATGGTCTGTCTTTCAGACCATTTATAGATTTGGGCACATTCGTTAACTTTCAGAAGCCACATATCGATTGTTTGGTTGCGCTTTGAGGGATCAAATTCCGGAATGACATTTAGAACAGGAAAACGCTCACTGCTACCGTCAGTTTTCATGGTCTGGACAAGATCTTTTAATATTTGAGCTAGTAACATGTTATTTGAATTGGTTACTTTAGAATCAATTATGGGGCTAGTTGACGGCAAAGGTGTAGGAGTTGTGCTGCGGGCAGCCCTGCTGGTCCTGCTGCGGGCAGCCCTGGTCCTGTTGCGGGCCGCCCTGCTGCTGCTGCGGGCTGCCCTGCTGCTGCGGGCCGCCCTGCTGCTGCTGCGGGCAGCCCTGCTGCTGCGGGCCACCCTGCTGCCGCTGCGGGCAGCCCTGGTCCTGCTGCGGGCCGCCCTGCTGCTGCGGACCGCCCTGCTACCGCTGCGGGCAGCCCTGGTCCTGCTGCGGGCCGCCCTGCTGCTGTTGCGGCTGCGACTACGGCTGCGATTGTGGCTGCGGCCACGTGTCAATTGCCGTTTGCTTTGTTTACTTTCCATATGTGTCGCTGAAATTTTAATATTAACAACAAGTAAATGTTATCCAAACATGCCTGTACTTTATGCCTAATAAAAAATCTCACCTTATGTTGTTTTATTTGTAGTGTAATAGAATTATTGGATCTAAAGAAAGCTTGGCAATATTATAGCTATTCTTTCAAAATTGCTAAGAAATAACGCTTGCTTTACAAAAAAGGGATCTAAAATAACTTCATATAACGAAAACCAAATTGAAAAAGTATAAAAGCAACACTAAATAGTAAAAAAAAAACAAATACTTAAAAGTATAAGTAGTGTTCTTCGTTAGTGTCTTAGCTTATGAAATGAAACAACAAAGCAATCGCAAAATAGAAATACACTAAACAATTAGGGTAATAGTAGATTAGATTGCACTATACCTTGATGATTTTCTTTCCACTGGGCGTCTGGTAACACCAAAGTTTCACAATATTGAGATTTTCTTTAGTGCTATCCCACTTCTGACTTGTTAGATAGGTCTTTGGAACTTACAACAGAAACTCCACTGTATTTAATAGAAGTTTATTATCCAAATACTGAACACTCAATCACTTCTTACGGTAACACAGTACACGACTTCACTCAACGAATGCTCAGAACAGAATGCCGTGTTCCAACCAACGACCACTGACAAGTTGTCTCATTACATCGTCGGTGACAGATGACAGGTGTAAATACTTTATACTAACCGGAAGTCAATATGGAAACCATAATTAAAGTTATAATAAGTTTGGAACACGGCTAGTAAAACTTAAATGGATGCATGTATTCCTTACTGTTTTAAACAATAATTAATTAAGAATTACTATACAACAAATATTTTATTTGCTAACAGGTGTTAGTCCCGTATTTCAGCGTACAGCGCCTCTATCTTCGCAGTAAGTATTACACATTACCTATAAGCCACAATATTACAATTATTAGTTTACCTACAGGTACCTACTACCTAAGTATGTAACAAATAAATTTACTGTGAGTCCTCTCGGTGAGTAAGATGTGAATGAGTGGATATATATTTAAGAGGGTGAGTAGGTGTGAGAAGATTAATTTACATTTATATATACTTATATACTTGATGAGTAATGGCTTAATCACCACGCTTGAAAAGACAATTTAACTATAGGTATATTAACAAAGACATCATCATCATCACCACGCGGGCCCAGTGACGATTGGTGGTTGTTAATAACTGTTAATGCAGTCGCCAACAACGACTTTACATGCCTTCCGAAGCACAGAGGAGCTCAAGATGATATATTTTTGGTCACCTATCCGATGACCGACCTTTGCGAAAGTTAACTTCAGCAATTGCTAACCGGGCGTGTTAGCCACTGTGCCATCGAGCTCCTCAAAGATAACGATAATTAAATTGTTCCAAAATATTTCAAATAAAGTTTACATAAAATTAAATAGTTATAGTAATTTACATTAAACTAACTGACCGGCGGACTTCGTACCGCTTTAACAGTTTCCATGACAACAAAACAAACAAATCATTCGTCCGCTTAAGAACACCCTTATCTCATGATGGACCCCTATAGACGTGCCACTTACCGGGTCCAATTGTAAATCTAAACCATTCTCGAATCCACTTGAACACACACAGAAAATTTTATCTTAATCGGTCTAGCCGTTTAGAAGGAGTTCAATAACTCCTTCTAACACGCACAGAAGATTTTTATATAACGATGGTAATCATTTCTTGATTTGACCTAATTACAAATGTATATAGCCTTAACGTGGTAAGTAAACACTCTTTCAACTCAAAGCGTTGGTAGACGAACGGGTATTCATCAGGAATCCTCAATTACTGTGGAACTGGCTATTTTATATCTAACTGTCGGAACAAAACAATGCAACAAAACAGTACAATTACTATCTTACTATTTTCCTTAATGTATTTTTTGAAATGTCACCTAAAAGTTTCTTTTTTTCTTTCTATCTAAATAAATATGTGTGTTCTTGTAAGTGTATTGACGGTTAAAACTTCTAAATCATAAAGTCTTAAATCAGTTTCGTTGCTGTCCCTACCGACCAATCGGACAGTGTCCAGCAGAGACTGGCGCAGGAATTGGCATGCATTGCGCCAGGGCTTTTTACACGCCTATTCCGAAGCCTGGCAAGCTGCCCGATGCATGAGGGACGGGCGATTTACGATGACTTACTTTATCTATTAAATTAGTACCTACCTAATTTGTAAAAAAATTTATTTAAATACAATGACGATGGTGATTTAGTTGCATTGTGCATCATTTTGTTTACTTACATAATAAGATTCTTTGCCTAAAGTTATTAGTCTACCTTGCAGAATAGCTAAGATTTCTGTTAGAATTAATACTAATACGTAATACTTTTGCCGCTGCCGTAAACATTTAAAAAAGATTTCGTTAAATATGTAATTGTTAAATGTTTTTTGTGTCGTTATATATTGTGCACCGCGCACTGATAGGCTTCGCTAGAATACCAGGGTTGTTGCGACACGCCTTGTTCGTTCGTTAGAATGAATACTAATTCGTAATACTTTTGTCGTTACCGACCCCGTAAAACGTTTAAAAAAGATTTCGTCGGATGGACTGTGTGACTTATTGATTTTTTATTTTTATTTATATTAGTGTGTATGATCTATAAATTAATGTTACTCTCTCCCTTTTATAGGAACCTATGTTGTACTTCTTGCGTGATTTTATAAGGTGATGATGATGATGATAATTATTTTATTTTACCAACAACAAACTCTTTATAAGACTTACTAGCGGCCCGTTCGATTCAATTTTGTCCGCTTGAGTGAACATACTGTACCCATCATGGTGGTTTTAAAAAAATTCTAGAACCTTATTGCAACGCCACCTATCGGGTCCAATACTAATGAATCGAAACCATCCGGGGATGTCTCAACACGCACTCAAAAAGTTTCATCTAATCTTTCCAGTCCTTTATTAGGAATTATAGTAGGTACGGAAGAATTATATATTAGATAATAGGTATTATTGTATAAAAGTGAGCGAGTATAAGATGATTTAGGTGTTACAAATGACTATGAAACTGTTATTAGGACTTTATGTTCACGGTTACAGCTACTATATATATATTTTTACTATATGTATACTATAGACACACAATATAATAATAATACCATACATGGTCACAGATTTACATATGCGTTAACAAAAAGATTGAAAAATAAAAAAGAAGAAATTACCTCTGTACTGGTACCAATTAATTGTTAATGTATGTTGTAATGTAATAGAATCGGGCGGCGGCGCCGCCGCCACGCGGCACTGCACTATTTGTCACGCGCACACGCACATTACTCACACTGCACCGCTGCCTACAAAGCAGCGCAGCGTTCTCGTAACACGTACAACAGTAACATTGTGATTTTTGAGTCAATGAGGGTATCTCAGTTTAAATTCGATGGACTCGTTCGGTGATCTGGCTAACAAATTACTTATTACAAAAAACTTTTTACCCACCTTTTGTTTTTGTTCTGTTTTTGTAATATTAAAATTATGTATAGCTTATTATAAATGCATGTTTCGTCACAAGGCAATATAATTACTTTTTATAATTATTAATCTCATGTAAGTGAATTCTGTATTCTTATGAGAATAAAGTTTCTTTAAACCTATATAAAGTTTCGTGGTTGATTCCCCCCCTTGCTGATTCCCCCCTGAAATATGTTTAGTTAAAAAAGCGCGTTTTATCACGCGAAATCAAAGTGGTACAGTTAAGAAAAAAAGTACTCAGCTTTTTCTAAAAAGGTTTATTTCAAATCTTGTCACAAATAAAATCACAGCTTTCGTCAATTTTTCAATTACTTTGTTACATCTATGTTTTTAATGAGACGCTGAAAAAGTATTTAAGTCAAAATACGTATAATTATTATAGGTAAATCAACAATCAATAGATATAAAATAATAGGCCTACATTATCACAGAAATCAGATTCCTACAATTAAATTTAAATTCTAAGAAGTAACTTTAGTAGAAAATCAAATAAAAAATAGCTTTTCAGTCGTAATTAAATATTATCTACAAAATAGAATAGCTATAAAATATAAAACTTTTAAAAGTACTATAATTATTTATCCGATAATTAAACAATCAACAAGTGTAAACGTGATAATTGCAACGTAATATAAATATAAAAATTAACAAAATGACAAAAAATTACTATAATTATGTAAATCAACAAGAAATGAACCTAAGTCTACATTATTAAGTCTACATTATTAGAAAAATCACAGATTTCTTCTATATAGAAAAATACGCTTAATAGGTACAATAAATACCTGCAAAACGTTTTTACGTTTAAACGCCGGATACCATAAATTAGAGATTTTATAAATCAACAATTAACAAGTTTTGGTTTATATAATGTCACAGTTAAAAATAATATAGATACGTAGTTTTAAAACAAATCAACGAATCATTGAAAATATGAATCAACAAGTCTTAATTAAAAATAATAATTATTTTTTGTGCATAGTAATCATTGAGCTGATTTTTTGCAAGAAGAAATGCACTGAAATTTGTTTCTTTTCATATTGCTCTGTTAATCTGGTAATTAGTGCGTCGTTTAATATACTTCTTTTTTTCCTTTTATGTACAGCTTTTCCTTTAATGTGGAATCTTTCTTGAGCCAAGTCATTGGTTGAAATATCCAGTGCAATCATTTCAAGTAGTTGTATAAAGCTGGGATTCCTGTGTACGAATGCCCGGAGTCGCTCATTCCACGCTTCTACCAAGTTAGTGCTTCGATGGTGTTCTTTGTAACAGCACCATAAAGAAATCATGTCCGAAGACTGAAGCCATTGGTTGACAAAGTAGTCATTGAATTGGATTATTTGTTCTTCCAAGAAACTATTTTCCATGATTGCCAACCACCCATCTTCTATATCTTCTTTTGGAAGAAAAGCCAAGCTTATGCATGACTTTACATGTTGCCTTGACTCTTCATGATCCAGAAGTCCTAGAGATTGTGCTCTTCTTAATATTGATCTTTGAAAATGCACATAGCAGCCGTGGATGACGACATCAGGAAAAACATTTCTTAGTGCATTTATAGCCGACGTTTCAAAATCCACTGTAAATTTCCTAGGATTGAAGCTAGGTTGGTTTTCTTTTATTTTTGTCAACATAGTTTCGTACGTGCAAGCCTCTTTATTAACAAGGAGCACGTAAAATAATGGGACTATATTAGATGCATTTACGTCACTTCCAATATCTCCTTGGATTGAATATATTTGTTTGAACGGCTTAGCACAGCAGTTAAATGTTCCATCGCCGAAGTAATGTTGCACGTGGACTAGATGATTCTTTACTTCTTCTGAGGCAAAGACAATAATTCTATTATCGCCTTCGATGTAATCGATTAATAAAAACGATTGAAACGCCTGTGGAATAACGACTTCTTTTGGTTCATTAAAATGTGTCTTCGGTACATTGAGATGTTTTTTTCTACTTGTGTAAAGTTGAGTAGAAACTGATCGAAAATCAGGAACATCGGCGAATGAACTATTGTGTCCTTTTTTTTTCATCTCACTTTTCATTTTCATTACATTCGTTTCGTAAATTTTCTGTATAGAGTCAAAATTACTGCAAACGTCTTTTTTGGATTTATTTATTAAACTTTTAACCTGGATTTTCAAAAAATTTGGCACACAATCTGAAGAATGTTTGTTTTTAAAATGTACAATATCTGTTTCCTGCAACACTGTGATAGCACCACTGCACTTTGTTTTTCTTTTATTAACACATACCCACACTGTCGTTTTTTTATTTTTTCTATGTAATACATATGAATGACCCGCGTGCAGTAACGTTTTTCCCCGTTTATTGTCGATTATTTCGAAATTACGACCCGCCGATGATGAAGGACCTTCACCTGACATTGTAAGGGATGAACTAATAGTTATTTTTTATCAGTTGCACTTGCACATGGCTACAAGGTCAACATGAATCGCCTACGAACGAGTGCAAGAGAGACATCATTATATTCTATGCATGTGTGAAAGAGACAGAGACTATCTATTTATATTACGTTGTATTGTTCCTATTGTAAACGCATTATAAACAAACACTGAGGCTTAGGATCATAAATATTTGTATCTGTCTATCTCGCTCGCACTCACAGGTCTTATCGAAGTGCATATCAATACAATAATTTTTAACTATAAAAATTATAATTAATAGAAGCTTAGAAAAAAGATCACGCTCTTTCTTACTTCATCATAGTAATCATCATATCACCCGAAAGACGACCACTGACTTTCTTACATGACTGTTCTTAATTCTAAAATTCGGGGGGAATCGGAAATGAAATTAAACAATATTTTTATAAAATCGTTCCGGGGGGAATCAGCAACGGGGGGAATCAGCAGAAACCCCTATATAACAAGAAACAATAAACATTTCCAAACAGCGTCCTCCCTTCACTTAGACCGCACTGTCGTAAAACAGTTGCCTCCGTAATAAGCACGTCTCCCGAAAACGCTTTCTGCAGCTCATCGTAGTATTTATATAAGTTATTGTTTGTTATTATGTTTGACTGTAACATATTTCTCGATTTTAGCGCCGTACGCTTTGGGGGATACCGGCATCTGCTGTGGAAATACGGATGTAACGTGACAATTGATAAGAATGACAAGTGTAACAGGTATAATCAGGTATAATGTTGATGATTGGAGAAATTGCTTCTTTATCATCTGATAAAAAAGCAATTTCTTAAAAAAAAAAAAAGTGAATGTATATGAGTTATACATATAAAAATAATATTAAGATTAATATATATGATTGTTGTTTATTTTCATGCAAGTGTATTTAATACGGAATTTTGATTTTACATTTTTACTTTTCGTTTATACTGCTGAATATCTAAATCACCTATCTGCTTTAGTAGGTAGACTTCCGGTCTCAGATCTAGAGGTCCCAGGTTTGAATCCCAGCGAGTATCATTTTCTTTCGAGTAGGTATATTTTAGTTATGCAATATAGGGCTATTTCAGAGTTAAGAATTTTGAATGTCACTTCTTTACTAATTAAAATTTTGATTTTTTAAATCTTCGTACCTATCAGTTATCAGTAATCTCTTTTTTATCACTCAACCTTAGGATCATTATTTAATTGCCTACATAGAAAACAAAGATCAATAGCCAAAAAAACGAAACCCCGAACGAACGAACGAATATGATTAGGTATATGAATTAACTGAAATAACAACTTAATCTCATCTATCATAATAATTATTATGCAGATATAGCAAATCCAATTATAATGACACGTACGTCATACACTCCTCTAGACTACATAAATAGCCGAGTCGACATCAAACAGGCATTAGGTGACAGCCCCTTAGGGATTGTTCATACCATAACTGTATCCAACTACAAGATAGTGCATGTAAATATAGCAGTACGAATATAGTTAGAGTGATTGATGGACTGAAGTTAATGAAAGCAGTGTCGTCTTAGTTATTGAGATAACATAGTTTTGCTGCGGCCGACAAATTGCGGTATATCAAAGACAAATCCAAAGTTGAATCAATAAGGCTTAGACAGGCACGTATTGACGTCAACAATTATTGCAAAATAATTAACTTAAATTTAATTTAAAATAAATGAATAAATCTGCTAACAGTTCGGATTTTGATAAGCCTTTCCAACGAGAAGAACTGGCATGATACTCTGAAGATTTGTCTTTTCATCTCTATCCAAAACCAGGCATAGGTCATATATTAGCGTCAGTTTCCATCAGTTGAGATGAATGTCAACACAGCGAAATAAAAGAAAACTCTCAAACAATTATAAATACAAGAATAACGATCCTCGTTACTCGGTATTCCTATACGAGGAATCTACGCACATATTTATTACATACAAATGCGTATAATGTCTTTTCTCTATTTGGTTCTTTGTCTATTTGGCTTACCATGTGATTGGTTCGAGGTGTTTGAACTACGAGATACCTAGCCTTCGACTATTGTAGTTAACAACGTTATAATTTTCTTATAACATTTTTTACTACCCTTTTTTCTTGCACCAAAATGGCAACCCTTAAAAAAATTGCAAAATACCCTAAAACAGGTACTCAGTCACTACAATATGTGCTGGCAACACTCAACGCATTCCCGATTAACACAAGACAGGCTCGCATCCCCCTCTACTTGATTGCAAAGCGTTGTTCCAGTAAACGGGACAAAGCGCCATTTAGTGCAATCACAGGATTAATTGTGCGGATTAGAAGCCGTCACTCAAGCCATTTAGTGGCAACGTGTACTGCGGGTCAGGTGAAGCCACCGTTCTATACGTGATAGTGTCACAAACTTATAATATACCTTATGTGACGTAACAAATGCACACCCTGAAAGTAATCGGTAATCGCTATCGCCATCGCTAAGCCATATTCCTAATTTCATTTGTTTTGACTGATCAATGGAGAAGAAACTATAATTTACTTGAGGATGTGCGTCTATCAAATAATACTTTAAATGAAACCAAAATACATTGGATAACACACCCTGAAAATTAGAAGTAGTGAAAGTAGTTTGTTAATCGGCCACTGAATCGATTTTAGATACATAGTTATTTATAATAAAAAAAAGTACAGTTACTCGTTGAAGAGTCGAACAAAACGAAACTGATAATATGGCAAGAGAGTAAACAACAAACTGTATATTTGAACAATGCTAGTGAGTAGGTAGGTATAGCGATTATAAATAAAGCATTAATATACCTAGGTAGTCAATTAAGATTTTAAAATATTTGTAGAGTTAGAAACATTATATATTAGTTATTTATTAAAACTTTCCAGTCTTTATTCGTTACAAAACTATTTGAAAAGACCCACCCACACTTCCCCACACTTAACCCTTAAATCGTTAACGCCGATTGCCAATACCCACAAATTCGTCGATCGCCCGAATTTATAAGCAGGTTGTAAACTACCCACCGACTTGATGGGTCCAGTCTAGACCGGTGAATGCACCGGCTATTGCCACCAAGCCGAAAGGTCTTTGTTTGAATATAGAAACTTTAGACACAGTCGAAAGGCTTGGCAGTATACCTAGTTCGGAATCTTATCTTATCTTATCTTAGTTTATTTGTTACTCTTTTTGTGTTCAGTTTTACTTAAACAAACTACAAACTAAGTAAAATATTGATCAAATAAGAGAGGAGAGAGAGATATCCCTGCAAGGGGTAACTAGCAGTGGCAAGTACACTTTATACAATACCTTTAAGGTCTAGTGTCAAACCACCGACCGATCGATTCCCAGTGGTGGGTCCGTATTTTTTATTTTAAACTTTTGCAACAAAATATTAGATGGCGGACTTAAGGCCTGAGGCATTATCTACCAGTCCACCATGGGTGGTGCAGAAATGACATAGTAGGTGCAACTTTGAGCGACAACAAAATTTTAAAAAAAATTGTTGGTTTGGTTAGTAGTACTGCTGGGTAGGTACTGTGCTAATCTTATCGCCACCAGTTGCATTTTTATTTTTCGACAGTAAAAGATAAGATGACCATAGAGCCTTATTAGTTGACAATTCGGGACAAACTGCATTCTCAACTTCTGCCTCATTGACTATCAGATTGAAGCCCAAATGCTTCGCTGTTGCGAAATAACAAACATTAAAAACTCGAAAGATGTTTCAATCAAAGTAAAGAACAGACGATAGAAAAATATCAAAAAGTTTACGGCTAAAGCTAAGCCTTTAAAACACAAACGCATTTAATTCCGCGGTAAGCGCGGACTTAATGCATTTTTACCATTATTTACCGTTGAAAGTTTACCGGGGCGACCCTCGGCACACCCGGCCCACTCGAGCCCAGGTTTTATTAATTAAGTTGTGAATTCAAGTGAATCCTTTATTTTCTTAAAAGGGCTTAAAAGGGATTGTGTTGGGACGGGTTAAAAATCTGGCATTAGAAATTGTGTCAAATTAATAACTTCTGGTTGCTAGGTAACGTTAAGCGTATTTTTGTGGGGCAGTCCTTCCAGCATCATAATCGGCCAGCGTTAGTCCACTGCTGGACATAGGCCTGCCAAAATACACCACCTTATACCACCTTTCTATATAGATATACAAAAACAACACAGAAATTTTATAATCTCTTAGCAAGAATGTGACGCCGTTTGGCGTTTTACCATCTGACACTAGATTTGATTGAAAAAGTTATTTAACTATGTGTAATAAGACTAATAAGAGAATAGCTATTACCATTAATTACATTGAATGTTTAAAAAACCTTAGCCCTGTAAAATTAAGATAGATCAAATATCTTTCTATTGTATCACTTTAATTTGAAACGGTTAATCTAAGTTAAAATGTCTAATTAAAATGAAAGATCCAATTAATAATCGTTATAACTATGTTTAAATCTCAAATCATCTCTAAATCACTATCAGGCCCTGAAAGTTCCATGTTAAAAAGGCTCGCTTAATGATAAAATACTATCAACTATCGCTCAACTTTTTATCAGTAAAATAGCCCTGCATCTCAGAATGATGGATTAATGTAAGCTTGAGTCATTATTGGGCAATTAATCACAATCAGGCGATAATAGGACGGTGTTTCAACTTGGCAACTTTTATTTTTCAATTAGCTTCTAACTTCGTTCACGGGATTACGATTGTCGGATACTTAATGAATTATGGCTGAGTTATGGTTCGGCGTACTTGTACAGCTTAGTAAGTTTTGTAAGCGTAAAGCTGTTCGCAAATGGTTATCTTTACAAACTGATTGAACCATGACAGGCCATAGCAAATAAGGAGAGTTTACCAAAACCTAGCATGATGGCCCAATCGCAGTCCCAATGCAGACTTGTGGGTGGTAAAGACGTTCTATGAGGAATCCAGATGCCAGCAACTTTAAGTAGCTAGTGCAAAAGAGTTTAAGATATTTGGTGCTGATTCGGCACCTGTCACCTGTTAGTGATGCCAAGTTTCCGGATAGCGTTAAGAGTCAAATCACAGACCCAGGGTTATTGGTTGTGCTTAAGGCACCTGGTGCAATTTTTATATCATTTCATTACGTTAACGCAAACAAGAACTTGTGTGGTTTTGAAGCAATGCCTCCTGGTGAAAAAGAGGGTACTAAGAAAGTAACAACAATGTAATCGGCATAATGTTCTAGGCGTCATTTTTCAGATACATATTGTCTCTATAAAGTGCGCTTAAATCTTTGGTTTTATCGCCACTAATTACAATGAGAGATATCAATAAGTTTTTTTTCTTTAGTTGATGGCTTCGTGCGATTAACACATTTAGCCAGTGTTGAAGTAATTTTTCTTACCAGTAATACATAAATAAACAATATTTCTTTCCTGTATGATGATGATGAATGATAATAGAAATGAGAAGTGAGAATGATATACCTCCCAACCCCTCGAGTATCTCAGTAAAGATGTGGGGCTTTACTAAGTCCTCGGGCGGACTTCTTGAGAGAAATTGAAAAGTGACGTTGCACTATTTTGTTTCATTTGCCAACACTCATGCACACTCACGAACACTTAGCGGTTAAGAATCCCCTATTATTTTACATTAATATTCGACAAAACACAAATTTTAGAAAATAAAACAAAACTGCAGACATGACTCTTCACTTTCCCGCCAAGAAGTCAAACCAATAAGTTATATCTAGTGGGAACATAGCTTCACTGCAGTCACCACTGTTGTATAATAAACTTAAAATAAACCATCATCATCAACGTCAATAATAAAGCGTAATTTGTCCCGTGAAAAAAATTGCAGCGTTGTTCTTTCCTTTCTTTTTTAAATCTTAGACCATTCTCCGTTTCTAATCCGAAACAATTATCTAAATGTGCAAATTTCGACGGCTCCGCATAGCACCCCCACCGAGTTGCAGTTATTTCTTTCCTTTAAATTACTCATCATCAAATTTTACTGTTTGTTTCGCTAAAACTTTGAAACCTTATACAGTGGTGTAAGTTATGAACGTTAAGCGGTCATGTGAAGAAAGCGATTAAGTGTAATATTATAAAGATGTGATTTATTATTATTATTTTACGGAATTTGTCATTATGTCAACTAATGTTGATGAAATGAGGTAAAGATAACGTTTTCCATTGTCGATGTGGAAAGACTTGTAAAGGTATACGCATAAAACTTTTCAGTAATAAGATGCACTGTGTTAAACTCTTAAGTCCGTGAAAGGGCAGTTGTGACCTGTGGTCTTCGGGAGTTTTTATTAGTACCTATCGCAAGCACCAGTCTCTCATAACTTAAAGTTCAATTTATTTAAGTTGTTGTACAGACGTCTATATATGAACCTATCCAAATCTGTCAAATTTATTTAAAACATTTTCAACCATATGTCTTAACGATAAGGTTCAAAGTCTATTGAGGAAATTTGACAGTTGTGGAAATCTGATGTGCAGGTGTGTGTTCTCTCACACATTTTGGCTTGGCATGCTATAGTTATTTTACTTATACCTTGTGTTTTGAAAAAAGTTTGTAATGGTTGCTATTACACATAATTAGTTACTTTCGTCATGATCTAAGCTAAAAATGCTTAGCCTGTACACATCATTTTCTTTCAAATAATAGAGAAACATTATAAAAAGACCTCTGTCGCCAGTCTGAAGATTGATAATTTCGATGCTCTTGGCTTGGGCCAAGCGACGCTGTTGTCATTCTTATCCCCTTCGCGTTACTCAGCGTTTCGCTTACACATCATTGTTAGAGCGAAATTTTAATTAAGCTTACGTTTACAAAATTTTGAGCGAAAGCAATTGTTTCTGCATCGCTGAAGCCTATGTTTGTGTCAATTCGGATTCGAGATTTATTGGAGGTGATAACTTAAAATTTCGATTGCTTTTCATAGTTTCATAAATGCGTATTACTGACAAAACTTTGCAGTAATTTAGCTGCATTATATTACAGCAATTTAAAATATTATCATATTATTATTCTATTGTACAGGGATCTTGTTGTGCCCACATTTTCAGAGTTACAGTCATGACGAATACTTATTTATCTGTAACTTGTTATGTTATGAAAAACACATGTAGTTTTCCTATTTACAATTTATTATTATGAAAGTTAAATTTCAAATTTGTATTTCATAGCACAATTTCATAATTATAAAATAATTATCTTTTAATTCTGTTTTCCTATTGTAACCTGATTCGAAGTCAAAAAACATTTTACTAGAAAAAACCAACCAGTCTCAGGAAGGTGGAGTGGAAATCGAACCCACCACCTCTGGATAACCAGTCCAATATTCTGACCGCTAAGCTACCGAGACCCTAAAAGTAAAATTTTATCTTGTAACTATATATAGCATTGTAAATGCAAAAAATCAAAATAATAAAAATATTAAAAAACATTATTAAGTTAATTAAATAGCATTTTAAGTATGAGACTATACCCACTAGACCGTCACATGGGCACCGGTAAAATATTATCGCCAACAATATTGTTGACGGTTATGATTAAACCTACCCATAACAAAATAAGAAAGATGGTAATAATTTCTTTAAAAACCGTAAAGTAAAATATTTTGCTGTCTAGACTTACTTCAAACAATTAACAGACATTATAATGATGTTTTAAATATCTGGTGTACAAACAACACTCAACTATAAATTCATGTTCAATTAATTAATAAGAAGTTATAAACGCTGAACATTCTGTTTCGAAAAGCCACAGAGATCGAACGATTCTATTAATAATATTACTTTGTTTTTCAATTCTTGTATTTCTTGTTTGGGGGTTAAAGTTACTCGAGTCCGTAGGGTTACCCTTGAGACCCTACACGTGACCCCTGGGTGGTGCTAAATAAGTGACACTGTCTGGGTGGTGGAGCCACGCTGCGTTGCAGCACGAAATGGGCTGGGCCGCCCGGCGTAATACGGCCCTCTTACAGAATATCGACGTGAAACAATGGCACTCGTTGCTGTTGTGTTTTGTCCGGTGAGTGAGAGTACCGGAGGCCCATCTCTCCTCCCTCCCCCCTCCCAATTCCTACTCCCTCCCCCTCCCCTCCTAATTCCTACTCCCTCCTCAAGATTCAACTCCTTCCACAAGGCTGGCAACGCATCTGCGATTTCTTTGGTTTTGGGGGTGTCCATGGGCGGCAGTGATTACTTTCCATCACGTGACCCGCCTGATCGTTTGCCTCCTTTTAATATTTAAAGAAAATGAAAAATTTTGTAAATATTTAGTTTGGTCATCACCATTTCTTATTAAATAAAATCAACGATTCAAACTTCATACAAATATTGCCACACGATTATAGTAGCCTATAATTAAACTGTCACAAAGGCCTCCATCATCGAACACAAATTAACGCTACAATTAACCCACCCACAATAATACAACAATGATACAATTTGGCTGATTCACCACATATTTTATGTCAAATGCGAGTTGGTGATTAAAAGCCCTGGCTGTGCATGAGAATGAGAAATGAACCCAAGACTTTCAGATAGAGCGATATGCCACTCGGTCACGGATCCTAACAAGAATTTTTTTTAAATTACTTATTTATGGTAAAATACTTAGCCTTCATCTCACTTGATGTTAAGTGATGATAAGGCCGAAGGTGGAAGAGCACTTGACCCGGAATCCTGAACTACTGAGGCGCTGGCTATCTCATCTCTAGCTGCCGGCACACAGCAATGCTACTAACATTGATGTTATGGCAACATATTTATATAAGACTTGCTGACCGGTGGACTTCGTACCGCTTTGACAGTTTCCATGACAACAAAACAAACAAATCATTCGTCCGCTTAAGAACACCCGTATCCCATGATGGACCCCTATAGCAGCGCCACCTACCGGGTCCAATTGTAAATCTAAACCATTCTCGAATCCACTTGAACACACACAGAAAATTTCATCCAAATCTGTCCAACCGTTTAGAAGGAGTTCAATAACATACACACGCACAGAAGATTTATATATATAAAGATGATAGAAACTGTCAAGGTAGAGTTTGGTTGGTGCTAAGACTTTGCCCTAGCACCAACCAAACTGAGTACACAAACATGTACTCTTCACTGGGAATCTAAACCAGGACCTCTGGGTCTGGACCGGTGGTCTTAACCAATAGACCAAGAAGCGGTTAAAAATAAAAGCGTTAATTGACCTTTTTACATCCGCTGATACATGATTTTGAATTTGTCCTGCTCTCCCCCTTCACCAATAACAACAGGCACAACGATATCCAAATTAACGTCTAGAGACAAAACATTAATTCCAAAATAATTAAAGAAGCTATTACACCGTTTCAAACGGAGCCTGGCTCCAAAATTGTTGGGAGCAGGGTTGCCTCTCGCAATAAACTTTGCGCAGGAATTTCATTAGTTTCGTTCAATAAATTAAGAGGTTATGCTCGCGTGTGTCGACCCTGCAATTACCTCGTCTGCGAGGTGTAATGAAGAACGACTGAGGAAGTATGAAAGGGGTACCGAGAGGATGAGCTGGCAGCGCCTTAATAATATTTATGGGGGAATATTTTCTTTCTTAAACTACGATTTTTCATACTCGTAAAGATGTACTGGATTTTAGATCATTTATAAATTCACCATGCAAAATTCAGAAAAATACAACATTTTGAAGTTTGCCTTGTGTCTCAGTGGCCTGATTTGATGTTTAGAAAATGTCAGATCAAGCCACTGAGAACTGTTTAATATAGCAGAACCGGGGACCTGGTTATCAAAAAGAGATCGATTTAAATTTAAATTATTGACTATACATTATATTCTTGTTATTAGTAGTTCTTGGTAATTCTTAGTTATTTTTCAATGATGATTTTCTGGTGTTGCATTAAAAGTATTAATCTAACTAGACATTTTTCTTTTAACTACACGAATATACTGTTGTAATCAGTCGACTTTTTTTAATATTAGAAATCTGCAAAGGAGCAGGTGGGCCGCCTGATGGTGAGCGGTCACCACCGCCCATAGATTGTAGGCAGTTCACTTCAACATCCTCGTATCCAGCTCTTCATACCGTTACGAAATTCCTACTAATAAGTATCGTTAAGTAGGTACCGTTATTTCTATAAAGTTAAAATTGATAGCGGTAATGCAGGTAAGGTTATCTAAAAAAGTATCGTTACTTTTTTCGTTACCTAATGCTCCATAGCCAAACCGCGTAGAGCTGTTCGGTAATTTACCGGTTAAAATGCCACCCAAACGATACCAAGCATAACGTTACCTTGACATTTAACGGTATCTTCGTTTGGCAGAAGTGTCGTCACCATGTTATTTTCAACGGTATTTAAAGCCTAAGTAAAAGGAGCTCGATGGTGCAGTGGTAAGGTTAAGCAACCTTCTTAAAGACCGGTCATCGGGTGGGTGACCAAAAATGTATCATCTCTAGCTCCTCCGTGCTTCGGAAGCCACGTAAAGCCGTTGGTTCCGGCTGCATTAGCAGTCGTTAACAACCTCCAATCCGCACTAAGGCCGCGTGGTGGTTTATAGCCCGTTTTCCCTATCCATCCATAGGGAAGACTCGTGCCCCAGCAGTGGGGACATAAAAAGAGCTGATGATGAAAGCCAAAGTCAAAGCCATAGTCAAAGGTATTTATTGCCAACGAAGCCCTGCTCGTATCTATTTTAAAACATAATTTTCTCAGCTGTTTCGTAGCTCCCGGTGTCAGAGTTCCCGTAATAGTTGGTTTGATGTTATTACTCGGTCGTTTCGATGAACACGGCACAATGTTTTTATAAGTACATCGGTTGGCGTACCAGCTGGTCATTAAGTTCCATGTTAAGCACTTTAACGTCCTAAATGTCCGTGGTTGCCGTCATAGTTATGGTTTTGAATTAGGTGGTGCCACTGACCCTAAATGTATGTAAGTTTTGAAATGATTTTGTAATTTTTTGTTTATTATTAATAAAGTTCGTAACATAATATATGCTAATAATAAATTAAAATCGATTCCTCGTACTCTATTAAAATTGACTTTACATTAAAAACTTACTTTCTATGTAATATAAATTGCTAAATATACCTACATAACATGTCTTTATAACAAGAAATTGTTATCTACCAATTATTTCTGTTATTTTCTGTTGGTTGTTATTAATAAAATGATTAAGATCCCGTTGTCGATGATAAGTAGCATTATTTATAAACATTTCTGTTTTCTAAACATAAAAATATGTTATCTCATAATAAGGTACATTTATTAATAAGATTATTTACATATGAAACAAAAACTTACTCCATATAAGAAAAGAAAAACAAAAAAAAAAGAAAAACACTTAATTTAAGACATAAAATAAAAAAACCCATTTATTGATTTGTAAATGTTAAATTAATGAAAAACTATTTTTTAAAAGAACGAGTTCTATTTAAAATTTATTGAAAATAAAGTTACTCAATAGCATAACTATATCGACGGTCCCTACGTAAAATTCCTCAAGTGGTACTATACTACGGTACACTTGAGGAATTTTACGTAGGGACCGTCGATATACTGTCTCCCTGCCAGTTAAAAACCTCCATGAGTATTGGCTCAATCACTAAACTTGCCAAATGCGGGTTGGTGATTACAAATCCGGGTTTTATCTAAATTCGAGACACCTTTACATGCCCTAGTAATTGTACCAAGGGTTCCAGACATTGAACCAAACGTTTTACTAAGTCTAGAAAAATGAAAAAAAATACTAAAAAATAATACCTACCATCAGTGTCATGATTAGAACTTTTGAGCACGACGCGAAACTCCACAATATGTCAGCGACATTTTACGGCCCCTGCAAATTGGTAACATGTCCGAATGTCATAGAGTTTATGGACGATAGAAAAAAAACGAGCCATTGACGAAGCCCAACACGTAGTAAGACGACATCTAATTTTATGTGCACATAAAAAAACTAACTTGTCGATATTACAGCTTTCAGCGTACGGCTAGTTGGGTAGTTTTGGAAAGCATTTTATAATTTTTACTAGTTCATATTATTCTTTAATGTTTTACAAATCTTTGGCTGTTTCTTAGTGTTATAAACTTACATGTTCCATGATTATGGTTATATATAATTCTACGCAAATTTTGTTGCCAACAAATTACAATTTGAAAAAAGACAAAGTGTTAAAAATATTCTACAAGCGGCGGATTCGAACCCGCACCCCATGATATGCCGGCTCAGGTGCACTACCAACTATGCTATCATAGCTCTATCTAACGATTTTCACATTACATGTTCCCTTCATTCATTATTAAAGAATTTTTAAAAAGGTATGCCTAGCTAGAATATTTACATTATTTATAGAGGTGTACCTTGTGAGTATACTATAAAACTATTAATTAAACCACCTCTATTTTCTAGTAGGTAAGACCACCGGTCAGAACCAAAGGTCCCGGGTTCGATTCCCAGCGGGGGGTACATGTTTGTGTACTCGGTTTGGTTGGGCTTGTTTGTCCGCCTGGCTAGCTACCATCTTATCTAAATATGTCGCCATAAGATCAATGTTTGTAGCATTGCTGTGTTTCGGCAGATAGAGATAGGATAATAACCAGTGCCTTAGTATTTGAGGATTCCAGATGCGATTCCACTATCTTCTTTGTCCTCATTTAGCATCCTGTGAGGTGATGACCAAGTGCTTACAAGAGAGAAAAAAAAAAAAAAAAAAATTGGAAACAGTAGGTACTCGGAAGACTGCCCTAGAAGCACACCTCCAAACCGATAATTTGACAGAGCAAAAAGATTCTTAATGCTCATAGTCCATAATATTTTAAACGTTAGAGTGTCAATCTTAGTTTTGACTTATAATATAATATAAGATAAGACAAATAAATACACTTTATTGTACACCAAAAATAAAAAATCAAATCATGAAATCATTATCATTATTCGTCATTGTAATTTATAAACTGTTATTATGCTACGATTATAAGACTGTTGATCTCACAGTCAAACTGAATTATTCGATGTTGTGGGACCTTACAATGTATAAGTTCATAATGTATGTTATAAAAAAAACGAGCTAGCCTTACAGTAGTTACATATGATGTGAATGATTGACATTGCACCTTAGTAATAAGCAATTTTAACATTATATTCTGAAAAAAATGGGTTAGGTATTACATCATTTTATAACTATAAAATAAATACAGTAAATACTCATTAGAAAACATTTGACATATCAAAATGATCTTTAATAGTCAAATGTCACAATATGTCACATGTAATAGTAATATGTCATGTTTATTATATCGACTTTAAATTGGACGTAGTTATGCGTAAATGTTCCAATCCACAGTGCCTTCAATTTGAGATAAGTGCAATTTTGTGTTTTAGTGGTACACTTTTTTGTCATAACATGTATAATTAAATACTATATGTTTTAATTTTAAAAATATAAAGTATTATTTAATTTAGATTTTTATTTTCGAATATATTTGTTATAACGTAGGTAATAAAAAAAACTGGTATTGGAACATTTTTGCTTAATTACTATTTTTCATATAAATATTTTGCAAAAACGTTCCAAACAATATGTAACATTTTTTTAAGTAATTTGTACAGTAAAATAAAATGAAATGAAATAAAAGATATGATTTATTTATAAAAAAACGTTTATTTTCCAAAAAATAGATTAAAAAAAAGAGATTATAATATTGAAAAATATAAAATAAAACATTTTCACAACTGAAAATAATAATCGAAAATTTAAGGTACTTATTAGGTACATATCTAAAATTATTAAGCGAGCAAAACCTATTGTTTAAATCTCATCATCATCTTCCACTTCAAAGTCTGGCTCTCCGCCGAATCCCTCAAAATCATCAATGATGTCATCCGAACTATGTAAATCTTTATAAAATTGGAGACAATTTGGTGGTAAAAATTCGTACAATGATTGCAAATCAGCTAATTTTGCTGGTGCAATCGGTTTACCGTTGGGCCACAATAGACAGAAATCAGTTTTGTTAATCTGTCGAGTTTCTCCTTTGATTTTTTTATCTATAAGCAGCTCCTTGAAGTCTTCTTCGAATGATGATCGCATAAAAATAGAAAACATTTTGCCCTTATCTATTTTTATCTCCTTAGTTGCTAGCCAGTTAACTTTACTTTTATCTATACATTTCTTTCTATTAGTAATATTTTTTTCAATTTTGTCTGTGCTATAAAAATCTGTCTTCTGCATTTTATAGACTTGCAAAGGTTTCTTCTTTTTACAGTTTTTAAAAATATCCATGTAGGCTTCAGCTGTATATACATGCTGATGACGTTTTAGAGCAGTTTCTATTTTTGAAAAGTCTGTATCGTTTGGCAGAAACGTATGCCCAGACTCAAGAAATCGAAAGGTTATAGTTTTTAAATGTTGATGAGAGTGTAAAATTGCTTTTAACATGAGAACAATTTTTATATTTCGGTTCTGCCCACCGCAGCAATCACTCCATAAAATAAGATGTTCAACAGATGGGCTAAGTTTTAATTCTATATATTTTAAAAGACATGATCCCACTTCCTGCGCACCTCTCCCTGCTTCACCTTCTACCCATACAAAACAGTGTCCAATGTCATTGGATGCAGAGTGGATACCACTATTGTATAGCCACAATTGCCTTTTATAGAACACGACATTTGTTGGTATTCGGGGTAATGGGAGAGTTTTCTCCAAATCAAACGTTAAGCACTCAATATGAGGTACGGTTTGTGCTTCTGTAAAATCTTGATTCATTTGATTTCTTAATTTTTCAGCTCTTTCTAAATGTTGATTCTTCTCAGCTTTGAATCGTTCTTTTTCTTCTTGAGTATTTGCCGTTTCAATTTTCATAGATAACAAGTCGCATTTGTTGCAAGTATCTTTCTTTAGGGTTTTACACCTCAGGTTAAAATTAGAGTAGAAGATCTTTTTCATAACTTCGAAAGAGGCAGATTTGCACTCTTCGCCATATTGTTGCCCGTATTTTTGCTGATATATATTATAAATTTTGTTTAATGTCATCCCCGGTTGTAGATATAAAGTGTTGTTGTTATTTTCCCTTCTGTAATGGGATTCATATTTTGGAAGCTTATTAATAATGTCAATAATGAAATTACGATCTTCGTCTGATAATTTATTCTTGCCTCCTTTATTAATTCCCCTACCATCCCTTATTGCCTCACCACTTCTATATTTTTTTAATGATAAAGTAACTCTTTGAGTCGTGACTTGAAAAGTTTTTAAAAACATATCTCTACACACCTGTATGTTATTTATTGAATAGATACGAGAGAATTGTTTTGGTTTTTTTTTATCTTCAGGCACATTAGTCATGGTGTAACTGCGTTTTTTGTTGTGTTCTTTGACACAAGACACTATGTATAATAACTGAGAACTGAAGGAACCTAACTTAACAAATTTTTCAAATTCTTCTTTTCTTTTATCTGCAGATATCAATGTAGCACATTTTTTTAAACATGTGCATTGATAGTTAATAAAAACTTTGGGATTCACTTTTATATTTTTACCAGTTGTATATTCTAAATTATTATATTTATTGTGTTTTCTCTCAGATCTGAGCTGTAGATTTTTTCGCTTACGTCCTTTTTTTGGTCGACCGGTTCCGACATCAGATGTTAAACCTTCATCATTTATGTTAGTCTCTTCGTCTTCAGTTATTAGCGGTATTGGTCCTATTGATACTTCGGTAGTTGGTGTTACATTTGAAATTGACTGACTGATAATATTATTAGATTGATCCTCATTAGATGTTAAATTATTTTCACATGCTTCATTATATTCCCTTGTATCTAAAATTGAAAAAGAAGTTGCTGATTCATCTATGTTTTCTTCGTCATGTATGTTAAAATCCAAATCCCGAACACTATCGCCGCTATTGTGAAAATTAACTTCATCTTCATGGTTTAAAAAATTACTACTTTCAATAATGTTCTCATGTTCATTTAATATATTAAAGAGTTGTTCAGTTTCGGGTGACATTGGTCGAAGAGGTGATGAACAAGGTGGTGTTTTGTTGTTAATCGGAGTTGAACATCGTGGATGAGAAGAATCATTTTGTATTTCAGACACTGAAGTGCCAAAATCAGATTGACCTGAAACAACATTAATTATTTGGTTATTTAGATTTGCTTTCATTATCTCATCCTTAAATATATACTCTCATATGTTCTAGACTAGAATAAAACTTATATACAGTATGTTTTAAACATATTATTGAAACCAAACCTAAAATGTGAGAAAAACGATGTTATTAATATCAGAAATCAAATCGAACTATTATAAAACAAAAACCCGCCCGCATTTAAAACAGCTCATGACGCTAAGGACTTAGTTCATGGCCAATGACGTATCGCAGATGAACAATAATAAAATTAATCTCTTCACACCAATAACCAGTCCAATCTAAGTTTAACTAAGAACACAAGTTCTTAGTTAAACTTTATGTATGGTTATTGGTTATCTAGTATCCATAACTTGTGTTATGGATACTAGATAACCAATAACCATTCATAAAATTTGTTCTACTTTTGGTAAAATTAATAAACATGTGAATAAACTGAATTGGTGCCTACCTGGTAATATGCTGTTTTTATTAGTTGTCTTTGGAATAAGAGGGGTAAGTGGGGAAAAAGGTGGTGGAGAAATTGAAGGCGGCTCGCTTAGGTATGGAGAAACGGGATTACAATCACCTGCAAACAGAGAAAACACTCCTTAAGTACCAGAGGTACCCTGTATCTGTATATAGGACTTTATTTTATTCCGAATATTGCACGAGATAAGTTTCAAAGCGAGTGAAACCGTGGGGCAAGTACAACAACTAGTAGATATTATTGTTGTTAAGAATAAGGTAAATCATTTAGACATTTTTATACCTCAGAAATATACAATCAATTATTATTGTTAAGAAGAAAATTTAGTCTATTGCACTGGCTGCACATTACAACTTTACCTAACGTGGTGATTATAATGAATAAGTTTACCTGGTAATTTTCTGTTTAGATTAGTTTTCTTAAAAATTAGAGGAGTAAGTGGGGAAAATGGTGGTGGAGAAATTGAAGGCGGCTCCTTTGAGTATGGAGAAACGTGATTACAATCACCTGCAAACAGAAAAAAACACTTATTAAGTACCAGAAGTATCCTGTATGTATAGGACACATATTCTGAAATTTTTTCGAGATAAGTTACAAAGCGAGTGAATTCGTGTGGCAATGCTAGTAGATATTATTGTTGTTAGGAATAATGTATATCGTTTCTATGCCATTACACACAAATATGAGTTTGATACTCTAGTTCGAATGACGTTACCTCGATAGTCATTACCTCAATGTATCTACCTTGACGGTACACTTCACCGATGGCTCGTTACCTCGAAAGGTCAATACCTCGAAAGATTTCTTTCTCGACGGGTCTTTTCTTCGATGGTACATTTGATCGATGGGTTGTTATCTCGAAAAAATCATCAAAAGTACAGTATATGAAAAGTATTTGTGTGTGTGTAACTGAAAGGTGTAAAAATACTAGTGAATTGAAATGAATATCGGCAGAATCATAGAGACAACATAATATTGTGATCATAAATATAAGTACGCACGGCGGCAGATCAACCTACCCAAAACTGTCAAATTTCTACAATCAATTTTAAACTTTATCGTTTAGATAAAAGGATCAATATTCATTGGAGAAATTTGACAGGTTTGGGTAGGTTGATCTGCCGTCGAGTGTACACATATTTTTAACATTTAAACAACAAGCTGTAATCAACAACATTTATTAATTATTTGAACAAAAATCATCAAAAAATTTAATTAATATCCCTTATTTATTTTTATAATCCCTTATTTTTATTGTGTATTTTTAGTAACATTTTGATAAAAGAAGAAGACGAAAGTGTCTGAAATATAAAAAATTGAAAATTTATATGCAGAGTGATAATAAATGTTGCCTCTATGATTATATCGATATTCATTTCAATTCACTAGTATTTTTACACCTTTCAGTTACACACACAAATACTTTACATTTACTGTACTTTTGATGATTTATTCGAGGTAACAACCCATCGATCAAATGTACCATCGAAGAAAAGACCCGTCGAGGAAGAGATTCTTCGAGGTATTGACCTTTCGAGGTAACGAGCCATCGGTGAAGCGTACCGTCGAGTTAGAGACATCGAGGTAAAGACCATTGAGGTAACGTCATTCGAACTAGAGTATTGACCATGATTATTGTAGAGTGGAGTTTGCTACAAATATACATAATGTTAAGAAGCAAATCAAGTCTATTACACTGGTTGCCCATCACTACTTAAAGCAGCGTACCCCCACACTAGTATTTTTATACGCTTGACAGTTCAGTTTAGCGCGATGATTTTGTGTTTTAAAACTATATTGACAAAATGTACAACATTGCCTTATCCTATTTTTATTACCCTTCTGTTTTGCAACGAAGACATTCAAATTTAGGTACCCGCAAGCAAAAACGAACGACAATTTTGTTAATAATTGCTTACCGATGTAATCGATTGTCGCCTTAGTACCAACCCGATTTTGAATAGATACAGTAAACACACACTTAGTAGTAGATACAGTAATAACATATAAACAGTAAAAAGTTGTTATACTTACTATGATAAGTGTCTACCGGACCAGCGGTATCTTCATTTTTTTTAATCATCACACTTTTTCGGAGATCCATCAATTTTCGCCTTTTAAACAATAACTGTTCTAATGACAGAATCTGAAACAAATCGTTTAACAATTACCTTTTAAAATCTATATTATCTAATCAATGAACGAATTTAATATCAAAACAAAACCTATTGTAATAAACTATAATAAAACTTACTGCATTTTCGTTGTCTTCCATTGTATATTATGTAGTAAAATATCGAATCAACAAATATAGATAAAAGAAGAATTCACAGAACTTTCAGTAGTGAAATACTAAAAAGGACAATAGGTAGGACGTATTTAGGTACTTGACGATGAGCCTTACGGACAGTAACTAATACACAGTACCTGACTAATACACTGGGTCAAGGTCAATAGACATTGCGGAAATAGTTTGTTTGTAGATGAGTAGGTACCTATTGTTGACGGAAGTGCAGTCTCAGCTGCATTATTTAATAATTCAATTTAATTATAACGCACTAATTAATTTACATTTAGGCCTTTTATCGCGCGTGATTAATTAAATTAATTAATTACTTTGATTAAATTTTATAACAAATATTTAATTATTTATAAATTTATAAAAATATTTATGTTGACGTGGATACAAAAAGCAACAGAAACAGATTTTGGCTTTAACGAAAAGAGTCATGTTATGTTGTATTATTAAGTTTTAATCTACGTTCGTAACTAACTCAATTGTCATAATTTTATTATTATTTTATTTAATTTATTTTTATTATTATTATTATTTATATTGAGTTAAAATTTAAAATATCTCTAAGAAAAAATAATACTTAAAGTATTTAAACATTCCAAAGACTTTGAAACACTCTTACCAAGGAAAAGAAGCATTATTAAAACATTCTGAAAACTTTAACACATTATTTTTGACGAAAAAGAACATTATAACTATGTTGCTATTAACATTCCAGAAACATTGGAACATTCTTTCGGAAGAAAAAGAGCATTACATTGATTTGCTAAAACGTTCCAGAAACATTGGAACATTCTTTCCGAAAAAAAGAGCATTCTATTATTTTGCTAAAACGTTCCAAGAGCACTGGAACATTATAATTAAGAAAATTAAACATTACATTGATTTGCTACAACGTTCCAGAAACATTGGAACATTCTTTCCGAAGAAAAAGAGCATTCTATTATTTTGCTAAAACGTTCCAAGAACATTGGAACATTCTAATCAATAAAATTAAACATCACATTGATTTGCTAAAACGTTCCAGAAACATTGGAACATTCTTTCCGAAGAAAAAGAGCATTCTATTATTTTGCTAAAACGTTCCAAGAACACTGGAACATTCTAATCAATAAAATTAAACATTACATTGATTTGCTAAAACGTTCCAGAAACATTGGAACATTCTTTCCGAAGAAAAAGAGCATTCTATTATTTTGCTAAAACGTTCCAAGAACTTTGGAACATTCATAACAAGGATCAAGAGTATAATTTGATTAGCTAAAATGTTTCAAGCTTTATAATACGTTTTATTTTTAAAATGAAGCACACAATTCGATAAAGTGTGGATTGGAACATATCGTAAATTAAAAAAACCGGGAAATAATACTCCAGGACTGAAAAAGTTTTGTTGCAATGATAGAAGATGTCAATGTCAGTAGATAAATCTATGTAACTCATTTTCGCTTGAATTGTGGATTGGAACGTTTACGCATAACTACGTCCAATTTAAATAATGGCGCGCGCTTACGCGTTTCCCCGACTTCCTGTTACACTGTTACACATACTTCCGTCCCATTTCACGAAATCACTCCTACAAATTGCTTATATAGAAAGCGAGCGAAATGATGTTACACATCAAAAACTTCAACTGGCTAATATTAATTACAAACTAGTAACACCCTCGACTTCGTACTTATCTCCTGTTATCACACTGCCTTCTTTATAAATATTAAAACCGTTATATTTTTATTATCTTGAGTTATTTGATAATTCATGTCGCTCGACCAGTGATTTAGTGCTCGGGGTCGCCGGCAGAGGCGCTTGGTGAGCTCAAAAAAAATTACAGTAACGTCATTATGATAAATTATCCTGAGTTATCTTTGCCTGTTATTTCATACTTGGTATCAAGTGGCTATATTTTACGACTGCTTGGATGTTCAAGCCAAGTCTGAAGATATTATAACTACTAGTAATAAACAGAGTATAAGCTTTGAATAGTTATTCCGTAATTTGGTCTTTTTACTTCTATTTTCATATATAAGTTGAATGTTTCAATTCCCGAAAAGTTTTGAACACTTTGAAATCAACATAAACACATATTATTATGTTCAAAAAGGCGTTATCTTTAAGGTATCAAATGCCTTGCATATAACCTTCATGCAAGGAAATCGAATCAAACATTATTATAGAAAGAAACTCTATCGACACACTTCATACAAAACTATTTGGCCCTAATAAAAATAAATCACATCGCAACCGTCATATTTCAATAGAGCGTTACAATATTGGAACAAGTCGGAACATTCGGGCATGATCTACGCACATGTCGCCACTACTCGGGGCGACAACGAAATATTGTGTCCGAATTTATAGGGACTGCAAGACTCGGAGGATGGCCGGGTGCGGCGCCAGTGACAGCGGCGCTTCATTTTAATGGTTTTTTTATTTAGAGTAAGATAAGATAAGTTATTGTTGTATACAAAACTTATCCAAGATACAGAGAAAACTTACCTTTAACTGTCCCACTGTTGGACAAAGACCACAGTTGGTCGGGTTTATCACTATGCATCGAGAAATGCGATACACACTTTTCCCGACCTGCGAATTGAACCCAGGGCATTCTGCCACTCAGCCACCGAGACGTTACAAAGAAAACTTAAGCAATGTAATTAATGTTAGTGTAAACAATAAAAATGTCAAATTTGACTCATATATTGAGACTTGCGAGATACGTATGTGCACATATACATAAATTTCATAAACACACCATAACCGTTTGAGGAAACGGTTATTTAAATATTAACGTCCAAAAATCGACTTTTTTATCACTGACTGACTGAATCTGAATGAACGGTCTGAGTGAATGAACGGTCAAAACTCTAACCCAGTTCCAGATGACCTAGAAAGTTCAAAGGTATCCAGATAAGTAGTTGGGCGAATACAAAGGAATAAATCGGAAACTAGTAAATTTTTATCAATTTATTATATTTTTCAAATAATTGATTCCATATAAGAACATTTAAGAACAAACAAATAAGTACCTACTAATAATTTCTGTACAAAAAGTACTAAACTAGATAAGTCAGACCTTAGGCTTCAATATATTATAAAATGTTCAAATAATTTTTAACGCAAATTTTGTTGCGAACCAATTACAAAAACACAAATGTTGAAAAATTTCCACAGGCAGGATTTGAACCTGCACCCTTCTGACATTCCGGATCAGGTGCTTTTCCAATTGAGCTATCGTGGTTCTAACCAGCCCGCCGAAATTATTCAACACTTTTTACTTTGTAAGGCAAAGGCGCCTATTCAATGTCAACAACTACCGTCATTAACATCCGATCATAATATTTATACAAATATTAAAGATCAGTTGAGAAGTAAGCAAGCCATTTATAAAATGTTCAAATAACTTTTAACGCAAATTTTGTTGCGAACAAATTACAAAAACACAAATGTTGAAAAAATTTCCACGAGCAGGATTTGAACCTGCATGCACCCTTCTGACATTCCGGGTCAGGTGCTCTTCCAATTGAGCTATATTTTTTTTTTTCATTATATTATCCTAAGTTATAAGAAGGGCTTGCTGTGTTAAAAGTATTTTTTAGTCATTAAGTGTACCATTTACGATCAGCTGCAAATTGGCGGGAATGCAAATATGTAACCCGTATGTTTAAAACAAAAATAAATCACTACTATGGTTTAAAGTAGTTACGTAGCCATGATAAATAATGAAGGTGGCACGGCACGCCTCAAACTAATAACTAAACAGTCAAAATTCTATTATCCTATTCTATACAAGTTATCGGATGTACATAATCCCCTAGGTTGCTCAATTCGTGTGAAGTTTACGATAATAGTGGTAAATTATATACCGTTATCCAATTGTCCATTCGCGATTTCAAAGATATTTATACTACCACGATAATTTGTGTCTTAAACAAATGACTCGCCACCGCTACCAGTGGCACCGCAACATCTCGGAGGGTGTACAAAGGTAGGAGTTGTCGCCGAACTGTCTATAACCGCTGATAATTAAGCAGCTGCGCCGGAATCCGACTGTTTTGAAGCGCACTCGCTGCACGGGGTACCGAATTAGGAGGGTTTACGACCAACGAGTTTGAATATTAGAGCTAAGCTTGGCTTAGCGCAAGACACGCTTGTTTAATACCTTCGAATTTGCTGGTGACTGCGTTATGTTTTGGAATGTTACCACTTGCATGTATTGAATTATGTATCGCGTGATCCGTTACAATGTAAGGTGGAGTCCTTTGATTTTGAGGTAAAGTGTGCATTCATTTGATATTTAGCTTCACCAAATAGAAACGATTGACTGATAAGATAACTGAAATCTTTAAATTAGGATTGAGTTTGGCAGTATAGTCTAATCAATGTTTCAGATGTAATCTGGCGACGACGCAACGCCAGATCTGTGTCAGTGATTGGATCGCATATAGGTTATTTGGGTACATTTTAAAACTTACTAATTTAAAAAGTTATGTGCTCTTTTATTTGTAGACATGATTTCGTAGAATACTCAATCTCAATATGCGCTATTACATAAATTAGAGTTCAAAGAGCTTTTCAAGGTTAAATTAGGTTTATAAATGTAACATGTAAGGATAGTCATTGGATGGGTGACCAACATTTTATCACCTCGAGGCTGCTTCGGAAGACACGTGAAGCCTTTCCCAGCTGCTAGCAGTCGTTTACAACCACCAATCCGCACTGGGCCGTTTGGTTGTGGTTTATGGCCCGTTCTCCCTTTCCATCCAAGAAAGGCTCGTACCCCAGCAATGAGAACATGGAATGAGCTGGTGATGATGATGTAAGGTCGCGATTCTCGAATTAACTCCCACAATCACACTTTTTAAAGCAAATACAAACAATTTAACATACAGTCTAAACGCTTGACAAACCAACAGCTAAAACATTAGCAAAATTTAATAATGAAACCACATCTCACAGAGGCGATAGTGGATGCGTAAATTCAAAACGGAGCCAAATATCTGGTGCAGAATCGTTGGGCACACGTGTCTTGTCGAATTTACTATATCTAATACAATAAGTTGACGGCCCCACGGGGCTGGGGGCTAAATTATGTATTTTATTGTCCCGGGGTCCAATTTCATAACCCGAAGAATGGCCGGGATAGGCTGTGGTGTCGTTTGCCCGCCTATTGAATTTTGCAATACATACAAATGTGGCGATGCCCCTGCGGCGCGTGTTAACTGCCTACTTAGGACACTAAGTTCTGGATCTGGATTGGGTTTTTGGATACAGCTAATACGTACGTAGCTTTAGTGAGATCGAGTTACTGCCACTTGTAGCACTAATAGTTATATTAGTGTTTGTAGTATTTATGTAGATGAATTCTAACGTACTTATATTAAATTTCTGATATATTTTTTAAACATGAAAAAGTCACGTCTGTAACAATATCTATTTTTAACCTAAAATCAGTTACAAAAATCAAAAATCATTAATTGTTGATTCAAAGTGAAAATACAGTGCAAGTTACATTGTAATTTGGCAACAGATTTAGATAAGATAATGATAGCTAACCACGCACTATAAAAAACCCTACCTATCTTTAGGCGTTTTGAAACGTTTGGTCTAACAAGTAGACCAAAGAGGCAGTTCAGTGCAATAAATAGTAAAAAGTCATTGAGAATAATCTTTGAATGTTCAAAATACTTTATTTTGATTTAGGTAAGATTTTACGAGTGCTAACACCACACAGCACTCTCTGCTAAAAGATTTGTGTTTTCTTCCTTATTGTTGAAGTCCGAAAAGCTTAGAATAAAATTATTGTTTTGTATATTTTAATAATTATCAAAATTGTTACTAGATTTTAACAATCAACTTTGCTTGTTTAACTTTGCTTGTAAGAAAATCACCAATTTTAAAAGTTTTCTCGCTTTATCAACATCGATCTTGCCTTTCGCCTTTCCAACTTAGTCTATAGGCATCAATACTCTTCAACTTCGACCTCAAAATCAAAAATAGCTACGCTTGTCGAGTGTAAAATTTATTTCACGCAAGACATACCTCAAGATAGTTCATCAAACTTTCGAGATTTAGATGAGCATAAAATAACTGGATGGAGGTTTTCTGCAAAACTTTCTGTGCCAAGAAATCTTTTTGCTCCAATATTTTAGTACCGAAATTATTTTACGGTCCCCCAAGAAATGCCGAGACACCGTGATTCTTGTAACGCCTAAATGAAAAATTTGAGAATAGTACTTAGGTGATCAAACGTTTTTTTTTTTTCAATAAATTAGATTAAAATTGTTACATACATATTTCAACATTCTGCAACAACTATTTCTTGATTGAGAAGCAAACTTTAGTCACATACTGTTATTACTTTACGGTATTGGAGTAAAAACTGTTGTTGTGTACGTAATAATTATTAAATAATTCCGATATAAGCACGGACCTACTTCGTCTATTATAGATATCATTAGAGTCCAGTTGTTCTAAAGCGGTCACGTCACCACCAGTTGAGTGGAGCGACATTTTTTCTCTTTCTTTCTAGAAATCATAAAGCACTCTTTAAACGACTCACTCACCAGCGATTCTTTCTATGAAACCCATCACTTATACACGGAGCTTGCATTCTGAATCCTATTCGTTCGCAATAAGGGTGTCTCAGCCGCACACTTGTTTAGCCATTATAATCTTAGTTGGGAGTGGATAGCGCTTGAAAGCGCTGCCTGTGCTGTTTGCTGTACTAATTAATCTTTTTCCCCTAGGACTGTGCTCGGTACTTTAAAGCAATTACGTAGCTAGCCGAAAACTCCCGTGTTTTTCGTCGACTACGTTAAATTGCTTTACGCGCGGCCTTTGAAGTGTTAAACGTTTATTAAATTGCAAAGCTCTGAAGGGAAATATTGTGCGAAACATAGGAGCCGGTATCACCGACCGCAGATTCAGCATTTCCATTTTGATGCGAAGATTGTACCTGTTGTTCTTGTGCTCTTTCGTTGGATTTATCGTAAATGTGAAGGGGGATTCGTGAAAATTACACTATAAGTTTCGTTCAATTAATAACTTTAATGTTAATAGGACACATCACTGAACGAGCTTGGAAATAAAATTGGTCAAGTTTGAGTTGAGACTCGCGTAAGGTAATTAAAGAGTTTGAGAGGTTAATGTTTAGTGGCTAATAACTTTCTTATAAAATATAATTATTATTATTATTATATTCATCAAATTGGCGATCAATGAAAACTTTTTGACGGTGCTGCTTTTTGATGTAAGAGAAAAGAGTAGAAACGCACTTAAAACAGAAGATATCGCACTTTTTAACCTTAAACACAAATAGAAAATTAATATTTTAGTAATTTCTGACTTAGCCCTATTAAATGATAACCGCCTCAAAAAAAAAGTATTTTTTTAACTATTGGATATGTTTCATGGAAAGAAAACATAGTTCTGGGGGCACGGCCGTGCCCCCACCAAGTCGAGCAAAAAAGCGTCACGGCCGTACCATCCTTTTCTCGAAGCAATTCAGACCATTTTCGACCCCCTGTAACTTCGTTGTGGATAAAACTAGAAGATTGAAATTTTCAGTAACCATGCAAGCATTGTAAAGACACGTATATTTCAAATTTCATACAATTTGAACCAGTATTTTAAGAATTATAACGGGTCAAATTTCTTAATTTTGTCACTCACTGACTGACTCACCGATCATCAAAATTCTAAGGCACTTCTAGCAAACCTAAAAGCTTCAAATTTGGAATATAAGTAGTGTTTAGTGTATGAATCAAGGAAAAACTAAAATATTTTGCAATTTCGGTCCAGTTTTCTAGATACACCAACTGCATAAATAGCTTTGTAATCCCATATAAATGTATAGGATTACAAAGTTACATGTGCAGTTAATGAATCCACTGATTCATGTATAATATAATGGAATAATAGGTTCAGTTAAATTTTTCAATATTGGCTTTATTCGTAACGATGTTTTATTTTATTTATTTTACGGCAATTATTATTATTGCGTGCGAAGCCGCGGGTTTAAGCTAGTCCCATATAAATATAGGCGCATGGTAGTGCCCCTGCCAAATCGAAAGGAAAAAAGTAGAACTGTCTCTACAAAATACAAAAAGAAATGAGATCCCATCAAAAACAATACTTGTCAAAAAAAACCAAGTCTCGCAACTCAGTTGTTCTGCGGTAAAAAGTTGTGAGATCCATGTAATACCAAGTCGGTTATTAATTTATTCAGTCTCTACTTAAGCGACTTTCTGTCTTAATACGTCCAGTCTCTAAGACCACGATCGTGGTCCATAACATTCTTTAATGTTTTATATAAATATATTGAGACTTGGCCATCGCCTGAAAACACGTGTAAATTCAATCGCCTGAAAACACATGTAAATTCAATTATTTAGTGCGATGGCCAAGTCTCAATATATTTATATAAAACATTAAAGAATGTTATGGACCACGATCGTGGTCTTAGAGACTGGACGTATTAAGACAGAAAGTCGCTTAAGTAGAGACTGAATAAATTAATAACCGACTTGGTATTACATGAATCTCACAACTTTTTACCGCAGAACAACTGAGTTGCGAGACTTGGTTTTTTTTGACAAGTATTGTTTTTGATGGGATACATAATATAGACGGACAGACAGACCATCAAAATACAATCATAAATATACTGACTTCGAATGATGGCAAGTGGAATGTGATGGCATATTCGCTAACAATGTTGTCATTAGAGTCATTTACATTAAAAGCAACAACACATTAATTTGTAACCAATCTATCCCATTTACGTCCACGGCTCTCGATAGCTTCCTCACACCGAAATATACCGCGTATTGCGCAGCACGGCGAACGTGATAAATTCGAACGCTTTCCTCAAGAATTTCGGGTCTTAAATTCCTTCAAAGTAGGCTCTCGTCTGACAGAGCACTCACAAATTTCGCTGAAGATTTATCTTCTAATCAAGCCTTAATCAACGGGCGCGCGTTACAGGGGTTAATCCTAAATTAACGTCCTACAAGGCCTGAACGAGTCGCCTTACAATAAACGGGTGAAGGATTGCTTTCCACCATATGCTTCCGGGAGCTGAAATAATATGCATGTACGTTACAGAATTTCCACTGACTAAGTAATTTTGAACTAAGCCAGCTACTTGGCTAGACAAGGTGGCGGGTAAAGCAGAACTCTGACTGAATGATGGTTGACCAATAGCGCGGTGGATAAAAGATATATGTAACTTATGTCGCATACAACTCCTAGCTAAGCGCATTGAACATGGGACATTGTGCCAGGTGCACATGGTTGCCTACGACAGTGAGTATACCTATTGGTTGTTGATGATGATGTAAGGCAAGCTAAAACAAAGCTTATCTATCGGTCCACATGTAAAGTTTTTGTCTGACTTTTGGGTGCAACGTGTGTTCGGCCTCCGTCGGTTGTCTTCGCAGGCACCTCTGATGGGAGCTTGTAGTTTAATAGCTATGGATTTGTAGAATTTTTATTGTTGAGAAAAAGATAACGTTTATCTTCCCATTCATGATGTCACGTAGCCCTGGTTTCCATATCGAGTAAGTTAGCTTGCGATTTCGTTAGTTTTAAGGTTTATAAAGAGAAACAGAATCCACAATTTTAAGCAGGTACAGCAACTGAAATGTACCTCATTTCAGTTGTAAAAAAATGGTACACTCGTATTGTAAATTAATGTATTAAATTGGCACTGACCTTAAAGTTAATAAATAGTCCTTATGTAACCGGAGACCTGAAACAACAAAACAATAATTTAAGTCCAATTTTGTCATGAACACATGTAAGAACAACTAACCTACATGTGTCGCTGGTACCTATTTCAAAATCACAAATATCACAGTAAAAATAACGCTTAACAATGAGCAAAAAAAATCTATATCAGAGATTATTACGGCCGATATAGGTAATGTCGTGAAATAAATCATTATAAAAACTAAAACTTTAAATTTTCCTACACTCACACCAATTATCTAGTACAAGAGAAGCTTCGGATAAAGATACTTAAAATACTTAAATACATACTTATTTTATATAGAAAATACCCAGACCCGAGACAATTTAGAAAAACAATAATTTCTAAATTGACCCGACCGGGGATCGAACCCGGGACCTAAGAGATGGCGACACCATAAAAACCGGTGTACAAACCACTCGACCAAGGAGGCCGTCATTAGTCTAGAATGTTATTTAAACGACCAACCCGTCGTTAGTCAAATGTTTTGTTAAAAATTACTGATAAAGCAGCCCCGTTCATAGTTCATTTATGTAGGAACTGAACTATGGACGGGGTAAAATAAAATATATAAAAACTGTATTATTATAATCAGCCCATAAACTTCTGGCCGAATGCGATCATGACAAATCGCAAACGACCAAAGCATGATGTACCATGTAACCCAACGAAAGCCCGATCTTGTCTCCCACTGAAGACCATAAAAACGTTAATTAATTTCATTCTAAGATTTACACAGGCGATAAAATATAAATTAAAACGAAGTAACTAACTAAAAATACCTATCAATTTGTTTTTAACGTATTTCTTTAGTTATCCACTGAACCACGGCAATATGTTGCACACACAAGCACATACTGACACTGCTCTGCTACCTACGTTACCGGCCACCGCACCGGCCAACAATATTATAACTTCCAATATAATTCTATCCTACATAATTCGATTTTTTGTACTTTGCTAAAATCAGCCTAGTTGAAAACCATGTTTCGTCACAAACAAATTCATTACTCTTAGAATGATTGACTTTAAATGAATTCTGTATTCTTGTAAGAATAAAGTTTCTTTAAAACTAATTAATCTATGTAACAGTTTATAAAGGTGCTATAATTAATACCTCTATAGCACCAGATAACCCACAGCTCAGCGAAACCTATTTGCTCCACCTCACTCCTTCCCATTCATAGCCCGATCCACTTCCACCTTCGAGCCTAACTCTTTATGAGTCGCGCCAAAGCCGATTCAGGTGAGAGCGTCTCAGGCTTCCTTATTTAAAAAGAAATTTCTAGAAAATCCCGCTTTCCTACGTGTGTGCTTTGAGTGTGAGCTCATTATGGACTTTCATTTCTTTGAATAAAGGTGTGTTCATTAAGGGGCATGGGTGCTGCGGTGCAAAGTAATTTTTCATTACGAATTTTATTGAGCTTGCCACAGATGGCGTTATTGAAACTTTAATTTCGTTTCATGCGGTTCAGCATCGAGCATTACAGTCTTTGGATAATCTTTCGTACCTTTATTAAATACTTTTGAATAAGTATTTAAATAAGAAGGTGGGTTCTGAATGAAATATTTAGTTCTCTGGGTAAGTTTTTGAAATTGTGACCCTCTTACATGCTACTTACAAGCTAGTATCTTACTCATCTATATACATATAATGACTTGTCCTGACTGATTCATCATCGCCGAGGCGATACCGTTGAACCTAATTAGATGAAATGTAGACTATATTTTAATTGAGTGACGTAACCAGCCACTAAGAAAGGATTTTACGGAAATCATGCCCTAAGGGGGTCAAATAGGGGATGAAAGTTTGTATGAAAGTCCGTCAGTTTTTAGGTAAAATACATGAAAATTAGTATTTGGCTTTTTGAAAAGAAGAATGACGTGTCTCAGAAATATTAAATAAGTTAAAAATAAGTTTAAAACATTGCCTAATAACATAACTCAATATCAAAAGTAAAAGAAGTAACAAATGTTACTTTCAGTGGAATACCTAGTGCGAGTTTTATTTGAAATCGATGAAATTATCGAAAACGAGTATTTGTATGGCTTTTTTTTAACTTTCCTTTGGTGCTCCTTCAATGCCTTACATATTCTCGTTTTTGTTAACGTGATCGAACTGCAAGTAAAACTGGGACCAGGCACCCTTTATACGTTTTAGAGCTTTATTCAATTAGTCCTGTCGATCTAAGCTTTCAATAAATCCTAAATAAAAAGCGTAATGAACTGAAATCCGTTTCAACCCAAACCAAAAAGGTTTAACAATCGTTATTTCATCCAATTCCTCAAGTCGTTAAGTTAGACGAATGGAGAAAAAATGAAACGCTAACAAGCGGTACGACAAAATAAGAAAGGCCTTTCAGGCTTCCGTGACGTCTCGCGAGCACCTCTAACTATTGTTAGCTCCTCTAGACAGATCTTTTTTCCTGTCTCCACTCGCTAGCGACCTATGGATGGCTACATGTCTCAAGTCAAAATGTTTGAGCGGTTTTTGTTTGCTTTTTTATTGTTTATAAATTATTTGCTATCAAAATATAATAGAATAGAATTTTATCTTGAATGTGGTGGGTATACAATTTATTAATTTAGCTAAACTTATTTAAATAGATTTAGATCACTTCTATGGCTTTATTTATCTTTATTTTGTTTTCGTACACTATCAACATTAAATATTATAAAGTTTATCACAAAAGAATATCAAAACTCATGATTAATGGAAATAGGATCAGTATTTAAACATAGACACAAATAATTTTACACAAAAACCGCACACTTATAAGTATATAAATACATACTCGACTCGACTAATCAGCGTTAAACCCAAACCCTTGAACCTAGAAAGTTGGAATTTTGCACAAAGATTCCAAGATACAAGATATACAGATTATTTGAAAATGCCATATCGATATCAGAGATAGTTTACGCGGTCCTCAATAGTTCATAATTACCAAATTGAAATTGGCTTTATGAATAAGATTGTGATAGCATTTCCCTATCAGTGTTTTGTATCGAGTATGTTTCTTGTAACTTGTGCCATCCGCCAGCTGCCACGGACGTGATCTCTGAATAGCGAGATCGCTTTGAATACTCGCCCGGGTGCAATTGACGGTGGCATCGCTAAGGCGCGGACACGCTTTGGATACGTTTATTTTTTGGTTTAACATCCCCCAGCTCCGTGAAGTCTTTGTTGCGTGAATTTTCAGTTACCATTATACTTTTGCTTTGAGAGGTTTCGATGTATTCGGAGTATGGAACTCTACAACTAAAATAGATGTGGAAAATATATATCTTCTATATATCAACCAGGTCTGGAAGCGAAGCAACGTCTATTTTGTTCCCGTTAGATTTATCAGTATGTAATGTTAGAGATTCAAATTCTGATTAATCTTGTAATCTGTTAATTGCCAAGTATACTAGCTGGATTATTTTGCTTGGTAGGAAGAATCAACCCAGAATGCTACTGGATATCGCTACTAATGTCTGCCTCCAAGCACCGATTCAAAAAAGCTAATATTTAAAGGTTTTGTTTGTCCTTCATGGGAGCGTAGAGTTTGCCTTCTCTCCTCCTCTAAAGAGCTGTAGTAATGTTGAAACTATGAATTAAAACGCTACATTTTCTATAAATCTGCTTCTAGCCATAAATTACCAGTAAAATTTCTGCCAGTAGCAGTTGTAATGATAGCTGATCCCACGCATCCAATCTCGTTCCAACATCAGCACAATAAACAAACAATAACCACTTCATTTGTGTGTTTGCACAGATTCCGCAAGCAGTCCCGAACGCAGGTGCACTGCCGCTGCAATATGTGTTGTTGTCATCGGCTTTATATCCAAATGAGGACCTGTCGTCTGATATATTAGGTGTGGTGCTGAAAGTTTTTATTTCGATGTTCCCGTGATGAATTCTGGGATCTTTATTTAGATTTTTTCGATCGAACTATTGGTGCTTGTAGATTTGTATACTATCTTATTGTACTGTATTTGTATTTTCTAAACATTTAATACAGCTAAAAAGGATCGAAAGTCTGTACATAAAAGATATTTGAAAAAAAAAGTTGGCTGGGGATACTTGGAATCGATAACAGAACACGTTCCAACAGTTTTTAGAATTTTTGTTTGTCTGTTTATTTGACCGCGCATCACGTGGAAATGGCTAAGCTGATTTGGATGAAACTTTGGACATAGATAGACCATGGACATTAGGACATAGGACTAGAATATAGGATACTTTTTATCCCCGGTAATAGGTTCTTGTGAGATAGTCTAGTCTTCATAAATAAACGCCAAGAGAATGAATTGATAATACAGGTGCATCGATGTTTTGTTTTCCATCAACTACATTGCTTAGTGATGTTTTGTCTGTAGTTTTGCGTGTGTACCTTTGCAACGCATTTAGTGACATTTTTTTATTCAAATAAAGTTTTACATTGAACAACGAACATAACGACTCTGCATAGTAATTTTAAGATAAGACACTAAGATTTTTATTTTTCACTTCATTCTCATCTACAAAGAAATAAATATACCTATATTATTTGACCACTGTAGTGTAGTGTAGTCAAGATAACCGTCTTCACCACTTAAACATATAATTGAGTAGTTGACTGGTTAGTTAATAGAGAAGCTTTTTTGCAACAGTCAATACGATTTTTTAATGTTTTAAAGAACTGTAACGTGATTATTTATACGTTAAATGTTCTGGAATTAATTATAATTGTTGTCAACATCCCTATTAAACATAAAGGTATAATGATGAAGGGTATGATTGGAAAGCATACTCCACTAGACCATCAGGTACAACCACATAAACGTTATGAATAAGCGATGGCCGACACAGATCTACAGATTTTTTCCTATCGTCGCCTGCTCACGACCAACTAAGAATGTCTCGCTGCAGGGGTGCCAATTACAGTTCACGGCTTGGCACCCCACCGCCATCATTACCGCCTCGTCTGCAGAAACAATTTATTAGTCTGTCTCCGTCATTATTGTGTTTGATTGAGACGACCAACGTTATGTTTATTTCTATGGTAAAACTGTAACTGTTTTGAAGTCAAGGCAAGAGGCAGGTATTGAAGTAGAACTTACCAGAATTGCGTGAAGAGAGGATATTCAATGTTTCAAGAAGTGAAATGGGAATAGAAAATCTATATATTAATACGTGAAGCAAAAACTTTGTACCCATTTTTACGAAAATTGCGCGGACGGAGGAGTATGAAATTTCGCGCACTTATAGTTTATATAGAGAAAGATTGCAGAATGTTAATATTTTTTTAATTATGCATAAAAATACATTAAATCAGTAAAACAAACATTACATTACACACACTACCACGTATTTGACGCACAAGCATATACTCTTTTTAAAAATGGAAGAGGAGCGGCCGAAACCTGTCAATGCCAATCCAAACTCACATTCTATCTTTTTTAATTTTTCATTGCTTAGGATGCGATCCGTGCAGCTTTAATAAAATTACGATCTAATTTTGACCACTGGGCGACCACTAGTACGTGTAATTAGTTGTTCTGTGTTTTTGAAAGTTAGTATCACGAAATTTCACTTTTGGGAGAGGTACATAGAAGACAAAGTTATGAGATCGTGATTTGAGGTTCTTTTTTTTAAATGTTGGTATAGTGGCATCATCGACTCCACAGCAACAAGGCGTGGTCAAATGCCGTGAGGTAAATAAAAGATGGCGGGTCACTTCAAACTTACCTTAAATCTTTTCAGTAATATTATGTCATAACACTGTATAATCTCATTCATCGTTTACTCCAAGTTCATCCAAAACATTAATTACACCATAATAAATAAGGAACTCCTCAAAATTTCGCTATCGTTAGACGATAAAACACCAGTCTGTTTAATCAAACGCGATTGCCCTAAACTGCAGATAATTTCATCGCTAAGCCCGCATTTCACACTCGAGTCGGCAATTAGTCGTGATCCGTCAGATTAGCATGCGTTCCCGGACCCGCTGGGAAAGGCGTGGTAACTTTAACCAAAAATGTGTTCCTATGAAGCATTGACCAAATTATCGCAATATTACTAGAAATTAAAACTACCAGAAAATGTCAACCAGCCTCAGTAAGCTCGACTGGTAATACCGCTGGCTTGCAGAATAAATCACAAACTACTAGAAAAATTCAACGAGTCTTCTGGAGCCTTAATAGCTCAGCGGTTCTGACCGCTCTGGCATTGGACCGGTTATCCAAACGTCGTGGGTTCGATTCCCACACAAGCTTCCTGAGGCTTTATCTAGTAAAAAAGTTATCTTGTTATTTATTACTAGCTGACTCGACGGACTTTGTACAGCTTTGACAGTTTCCACCATTGAGTTAAATATATATCAATGGCTTCCATGACAACAAAACAAACAAATTATTTTGTATTGGATAATTACATTGTCGTTTTTAGTATTTTATTTAATATATATATTTTTGAATATAGCCTATGTTACTCAGCGCTAATGTAGCATTCTAATGGTGAAAGAGCTTTTTAAATCGGTCCAGTAGTTTTTGAGTTTATCCGTTGCAAACATACATACATATGTATGTATGTACATACATACAAAAATACAAAGGTTTCCCCTTTATAATATTAGTATAGATATATATAATATATATTATAATTTAATATTGGTAATGAGCTAGCTAAAAATATTAGTACAACAGTAAATGAAGGTGATTTTAACCAATTTTTGCATCGATTACCAACTCATTCGCAATCACTTGTTCTCTTGGATACAGACCATGATGAAATAAATGCAATAATAAATAACTTAAAATTAGACAGTGCCCCTGGTTGGGACAATATTTCCACCTCATATATTAAATACGTTAAAAATGAAATTATACCTATTCTTACACATTTGGCAAACCTGTGTTTTGCGACGAGTGTATTTCCCAATTCACTGAAAAGATCTATTATAACGCCTATTCATAAAGGTGGTAATAAAGAGAATGTTAGTAATTATAGGCCTATTTCGGTGCTTCCAGTCTTGGCCAAAATTCTAGAAAAGCTAATAAATACGCGTTTGCTAAAATATCTGGACACTTACAATATTCTATCACCAAACCAATTTGGATTTAGACACGGAATCTCAACAGAAGACGCAGTTACGGCCATTAGTACATTAATAACCGAACAAGTCGATAAAGGCATAAAATGTCTCTCGGTATTCATAGATCTAAAAAAAGCCTTTGACACGGTCTCAAATGTAATTCTTTTGCAAAAATTAGAAAAAATTGGCATTAGAGATACCCAGTTACTTTTATTTAAAGACTATCTGACTAACAGAAAACAAAAAGTTAAACTTGATAGCTGCACAAGTGCTGATATTGACGTATCATGTGGCGTCCCACAAGGAAGTGTCCTGGGCCCTACCTTGTTCCTCATTTACATAAATGATCTCTGCAACATGTCTATTCCTAACGCGAAAATATACTCTTACGCTGATGACACAGCAATCGTTTTCACTGGTAGCAGCTGGTCTGATTTAAAAATGAATGCGGAGCAGGGTACAGCCCAGGTGGCCATATGGATGAGAAATAATCTACTTACCCTCAATACTGACAAGACTAACTATATTTGCTTCAGTATTTATAATAGTTCTCAGCCTTGCCAAGACTTCAACATAAAAATACACACTTGTGGGGCATTGGATGGTTTCAATAATGGGTGTGGATGTCCTCAAATTAATAAAGTACAATATGTAAAATATCTGGGGGTGATGTTGGACCAAAGGTTATCATGGTATCCTCAAATTTAACAAATTACATCAAGAATACGTAAATTTAACTGGATATTTAAATCACTAAGATATATAGCCCCAAAAGACGTGACTAGCAGTTCGAACAATTCTAGAAACTTATTAAACGAAATCTACACCTCGCTAGTACAATCAATAATAACCTATTGTATCCCTATCTGGGGTGAAGCACTCAAGACACGTTTCCTAGAAGTAGAGAGAGCACAACGTACTTTACTAAAAATAATGTATTTCAAAAAAAGAACATTCTCAACACATAATTTATACCAAATTAGTAACCTACTATCGGTACGCAAATTATACATTATACAAACAATTTTAAAAAAACACAAAAATCTAATTTATGAACCATGTATAACGGGAAGAAGAAGAAAGAATAACATAGTCAACGTTCCTCATAGAAAAACTCAATTTGCTAAGGTACAACTTGAATCACGCACAGCTGTTCTGTATAACAAAGTAAACAAAGAAATACTAATATACAATAAATCTTTTCATGAGTGTAAATCTATAATTAGTAATTGGGTAAAAAACTTAAGCTACGATGAAACGGAAAATTTTATACATAATTAAATATACAGATAAATACACACACACACACACACACACACACACACACACACACACACACACACATGCAAAGTTATATCATACATATCATGGAATAACACTGTGAACTAATAAAAGCGGCTTGGTGAAACTTAAAATTAAGAATCAATATGTTTAATACATTCTTGGGATATTGTTTATAACTAAAATTCGTAGTATAACTTAAATGATTGTAAAATTGATTCTCTTAAAATATTGTTTATATAACTATAATTTGAAGTCCATCTTAAATGATTATAAAACTGATTGGTAACCGCTTAAAATATTACTTATAACTAAAATTATTGTAGTGAAACTTAAAATTAATAACCTACTTATAATTAATTACCTACTTAAAATTGTTTAAAAAAAATATATAAAAAAAAAAAAGTAAATTAGTCAAGTCTGTATTGTATAGAAAGAGCGGAATCCCCTGGTACAGGCAATTACAAGCTTAAAAGGGGGCTCCGACTACTGTTGTATACAACTGTTTTGAAAAGAAATAAACAATTTTTGATTTGATTTGATTTTTGATTTTGAATATAATATAATAGCATTGTACTCGTAAATGCAATATTCAAAAATAACAAAAATTATCAATATAATTTTTTTATTTTATTATTAACGATCAGTTTTACGACTTTAGGCGGATGTGGTGCGAAGTTAGTTGTTATTAGCGAGTTCTCTATTAATGCCACTGTTCCCTGAACAAAGACATAATTATAATTACAAAGAACCTATCGGTCCCTTAATCTACATTAGTATCTAGTCAGTGTTATGTACGTCGTACTGTTTCAGAGTTATGTGCCAGAAACACAGACCAAGCTTTTGTGGTTTTTTTTTTGGAGGTCAATAAATGTTTTTTCTTGTGTCCTCTTTGGTAGCTAGTATACCTACTACTACCTTTAAATTTAGAAGACTATCTATTGTTGCACCATCTTACATTTTTTCAACTTATCCAAATAAGGATTAAACATTGTTAAAAACTTCATATGATTCAATGTTAACAATTCCTTTAATGGGAACTTATTTTAAAAGTTTAATGCAAATAGCGAAATTCGAAACAATAGTGTGCCTGGAGCTAAAGGGGACAAATAAAAAAGTGCTTGATTGAAATCTGGACGGCGACCGCATCACGCGAGACATCGCATTTTAGAGAATTTAGCGGTTTTGCAGAGGAAGCTGCTCTATTTATTTCTAAAAGAGCGTTATTAAACTACGTTTTTGTTTTTAAGTTCCCAAAAAATACCTAGTTTAATCACTGTTTAAAGTCTTACCTAGGATGTATGGGATTTAATCGACAGGTATAGGTTAGGTTAGGTTAGGTTTTAAAGCATTTAGTTAAAAGTAATTTAAAATTAAGAATTAGAAATAAGAGAGATTATTTTTAAATGCACAACGCATAACTAATCTCTAATATTTATAAATATATAGGTAACAATAACACACAAATATTAAATTATTACTTGTAACATGTCAAAATATAAGACCAGTATGTTGTTGTGAAAACAAAAAAAAATACCATATAAAATTTGTCCTCTTATTATCATAAGTCTTAAATCCGAATCTAAATAAGCGGATCTAAAAAGGTGACATTAATGAAACCAAAATAGAAGGTAAAGATTTTTTCCTATAACTTTATTCATACTAACCGCTAGGGGAAAGGTGCGAAGACGAATTTAATCAAGCTGTATAATAACTGAAGACGGGGAAAATAGGATAGAAATGTCCGCAGAATGCCGCAAAGTAGAGTGCCTTTATAGTCGGAATGCACTGTCCTTTGGGACAGTGCTGCGATCTTCCATTTCGGTTTTGCGACGTTATCGTGTGTATTTAAGCGGCGCACACTACCCTAAAGCTGTCTCTTTCAAATGCTGTCTTCCCGCTCCCACCTTATAAGACATTAAACCTATTGCGCGGATAATATAAGAGCATTTTACGAGTGTTTGTACAGTGTGCCTACTATTGATTCAAATTCCTCTCGCCATCAAAAAAGTTTTTTATTAAATTTGGTTTCGACTTGTTAATAAAAAAAACTAGTTTGGCTCCTGGGCATGTGTTTGTTAAAATCAAAGTCAATGTCAACTGAACTTATGAATCTACTACCAGTGTGCATGTTGGGAGAGCTCTCAACTGAGAACAGCTGGCAAATCATCGGTGGATGACCAGTTTAAAATATCTCAAGCTCCTCTATTCTCGTTCTCGTTCATTATACAGCAACGTGTCACCAATCTCGATTAGAAGCTTCCTATCATATTGTATTACTATAAACGGAGTGGAAAGGCTTGAACCAGCAAGGCACTTCTTGCCGTTTCTGCTTTTTGATGGTCTATACAACCAATAAAGCAACGGGTCTCCGCAGAATATCAGTGTTTCAGGTGATATTCATGCCGCAACATGTGCTGAGTGAGGTCCTTTTCAGTTTCACTTCTGTATTTTACATATATTTGTTTATGATTTTTTATTCGGAACTAAAAAATAAAAATAAAAATAATAAAAATGCGTTTATTTCAGTAATCTTAGATTAGAAAAAAATATTATTGATTAGATTTATTTCCAGCAATGTGACGTTTATAGACTCATTATGATGGTGTATATCGTTTTACTGTGATAAATTATCTTCCTAATACTAATATTTACTTTAGATCTTTAGAAAATCGTGGTTCAATCCCCATTGCTCCGTCAGGCTCATATTAGCTTTCTAGGTAGGTTAATAGAACTGTTATGAATGTGGTAAAAGCGCAATAGTATTAATCATATTTAAAAAAAAAACTTATTCCGTGAGTTATCGGTGAGAACCAGTGGTACGGCCTCCGATTCCAAATCCATCTTTCTACTTTATGACTCGCATAGAATTGAATTGTTGATTTTTGGCGAATTTTAAGGAAGCAATAAAATGTTTTATCGTTACTCTTGGTTCGGCGTATTTTTGACGATATTTCCTATTTTACTGCCGTTATAGGAGCATGATTTGGGATGAGTTCAGACCTTCGGTTAACCAATTGGATTTCCTTTAGGAGGCATAGGTACCAGCATGATAGATTTATCTGTAATAGCCCAATATATTCGAGCTGAATTTATTGTTTTCGTTCAATGGGATGGTATCGTAAAATTATCTTTTATGATAATACAATTTAATTTACTGTCTTAATTGAAAAAGGTTTTCAGATACGGGATTGCTATTTAGAGTATTTTTTAAAATTATTATTACGTATTAATTCTAAAGTGCAGTAAAGCATTTTCGGAAGTCGAAAAAGAAAAAAATGTCAATCCATTGTTTAATTTTGGCGTTTAATGTTTAATTTTAACGTAGGTACTGGAATGACTAAAAGTAATAAAATAACGTACAAAATATAAACTATACAGTTTTAAATACAATAAATAACATATTTGGTTTTTGTGCAATTACTACACTTGAATACAATAGTGATGCTACGTGTGTGTCGCATGCCTGAACATCACTCATTCTTGACGAAAGATGATAATTTTATAAAAGGGACGATTAAAGACTCTAACGTGTTTATAAAAGTATCTTATTTTCTTTCGCCTTCAGTGGAGTTTTGGCCCTTATTTAAAAGCCAGAACACCGATATAAGGCAGATGAACAATCCAAAGGTTCCATTTTTAAATCGGCCAATCGACATCACAAATCAAAACGTCATAACAAATGAAAACTGCTACGAAACACTGCACCAGCCAAAGAATATCTCGCAGACGCGCCACGCGCCGCTTAAAAACGGTTACGCGCCGGCGAATTTTGAGAGCTCATAAATCTGTCAGCTGTCAAAGTAAGCCGCGTATCGAGCGGAGCAGCGGCGGTAAATTATGAACCGGCTCCTGTCCCGATGCAGCCGGATTTGAATGCTATTGGCCCGGAAGAGTTTTTTATAATAAGCTGAATAAAGGGCCGCTTTTCCTTTCGTATGTGTCATTTTAGTTTTCTGTTTACGTAAATCTAAAGGTTTAAAAAATTAACAAGTTGCTAAGAAATTATTTTATTTTCAAGTGGTGTTTTTGATAACTGCTAAATAGCCTCGAAATACGTACTGTACGATATTATATTACATCTGACCCGTTGTGTCAGAGGGTTCAGATTCCGGCTCGTGACGCATTTTTCAACAATTAAAAAAAAAACACGGATGTTTACTATCTCAGAGTTACTTTTTATTATTCATAATATTTACAGCTAAACAAAAATTTTCATTTTATATAATATATTTCATACTTGTATCAAGCAAACAACAACACACAAACGCAAACGCAAAATTTTGCAATAATTCCCAACAATATTCCGTAAACTGAGCAGCTGTCATAGCCGCAAGAAACGTAACGAAACTGCGTGGGCCGCACTCGGAGGCAGCCGCGCCGCACGTGACCGCAATTAATGGGCACAGGTAAGGAAATTACGCCGTGTACTCCCGACTTTACATGGAGTAACAATATAATAACAGAAGAGACAGTATACACGAAGACTTTTTATCGGTGATCGGGACCTACTGATTCCGACTAAGTAAATGATGGCCATTGCAATAATAATAGTAGATACATGTTTTCTTTTTATAAATTTAATTTTGTATTTTTAATTAGGTAACCAAAATTAATTAGAATGTATGGTCTTCCTACATTTTTATGAAGTGAAGTATTAGGATGACTAACGATGTATTAGGACTGCAACCGGATTTACGTGCGTTACGTTAACTTTAAATTTTATTAATTATTAGTCACCAACGCCTCGTTGGCCGAGTGGCAAAGCGCTCGACCTGATACCCGAAAGACCCGGGTTCAATTCAATCCCGGGACAACGGGTGTATCGGTTTTTTCGATGCTTAGCCCGGGTTTGTGATCACCGACCCGCATTTGGCAAGCTTTGTGATTAAGTCTTTACCCATCAATTGTAGTGATGACTTGATTTCAATGATGGAGGCATTTGCCCAGCCGTGGGACAGTTATAGGCTATTTACTTTACTATCGGTCACCAGTTGAACCGACATTACGGAAGAAACTTAACTTGCAAGAATGACAGTAAACACCATCGAGCTCCCCGAATAAATATATATTATACCTACGATAGGATACTAATATTACAGGATAACAGCGAGTTTTGTACCTAGGTAATTACATATTTTCAACTTACACATCTGCAGTAGCTAATCTATGTTACCAAAATTAGTTGTGTTGGGGCTCATGTTTGATCGGGCGCTCTACGCGTTACGTGGCTTTTCGCTTCAGGAGTGCTACGACGTAGACGTGATGGTAAATTCTGGCCTCAACATTCGAAGTCACCCTTTCACCACACAAGAAGTTTACCCTTCTCTATCCTAAATCGTGGAACCTACGGTAATTTGTTTCATGTAACAAAAATCAGATAGAATTTGTAAATGCTACAAATATGTCAATGTAGAGGAGCTCATTGGTGCAGTGGTTAACGCGCCCGTTCTGAATCTGCAATTGCTCAAGCTAAGTAACTTTTGCAAAGACCGGTTATCGGAGGGGTGACCAAAAATTTATTATCTCGAGCTCCTCCGTTCTTCGGAAGGCACGTAAAGCTGTTGGTCCCGGCTGCATTAGAGTACAAAAAGCTCTTACTTTAGGCGGTTATTATTATATAATTATTATCTTAGTTTTATTGTATCTCATGTCTGCCATGTTATATTTTTCACGCATGTTTTTGTCAAGTGCCTTCCGAAGCATGGAAGAGCTCGAGATGATACATTTTTGGTCACCCATCCGATGACTGACCTTTGCGAGAAGTACTTAACCTTAGCGATCGCAGACCGGACACGTTAACCATTGCGCCATCGAGCTCCTCGCCGCCATTAAAATAACTTTGTTTATTATAGGTTATTTCATAAGTTCCTTCCTTGGTAAAATTAAAATGATGAAAATGATGAAAAAACCAACAGGAAAGGACTAAGAGTTATCCCGGTATAAAAAAACACAAGAAAAATACTTTACTTTAAAAAAATCATTTTTCTCAAAAACAAAATTAATAACAAATTCTGTTGTCTCAGTGATCAAGTCTCAATTAAGTTGAGAGCACAAAATATAATTACCAACAACATTAACTCCTGAAACTGTAGAATTCAACTTGAAGAGCCTACTTAACGCTAAGTCGTCCTCGTACACTCAAGCGTTACACGAAATAAGTAAAGTGTTATGTTCTTTTAAAAAGGAATTCCGTACATTAAAAAAAACGTATTAAATTTGTCCCACCGCTGATCTATCAGTGAAATTAAGTCGTCGCTATAATTGATGGATAATGTCTTAATCACCACGGTTGCTAAATGTGGGTTGATGATCACAAGCCCGGGCTATGTGTTGAAAATTCCGAAACTCATTTTGTTCGACCTGAACCCTGAACCCAGGACTGAACCCAGAACCTCTGGATATCGTTCCGAGCACATTGCCACTCGGCGACTGAGGCGGCCAATAATATTTGTGAAAAGGATTTTTTTAAACAATAAAGTTCCTACTGCTGAGCAAAGATCTCCTCCATTGTCTTTCATCTTTTTCAATCTCCAACCACCTTCGACCAGCCTGGTACAACAAATCCAAATCGCCTCACCAACGTTTTCGTAGCTTTCCTCGAAAGACGCCTCGGGCCTTTTTTTATATTAGAAGAAGGCAAACGTGCAGGCGGGTCACCAGATGGGAAGCAATCACCGCCGCCCATGGACACCCCGCAAGACCAGAGGAATCGCAGATGCGTTGCCGGCCTTTAAGGAAGGAATAGGCTCGTTTCTTGAAGATCCCTAAGTCGTAATGGTTCGGAAATACCGCCGCTGAGAACTGGTTCCACAGCACTGTAGTTCGTGGTAAAGATATTTTTATTTAGATTTATTATACCTAATTAGAAATATTTTCATACCCATACCCAACAAATACCATCAGAACATACCGCTTGGCTCAAGTCTTCCCACTCGGAGCACATAGAGAAATTAGACCATAGCTCACACACTAGCTAAATTCAGGTTGGTGGATTTTCACGACTACTATCTTAGAACAACAATCAAGACCAACAACTTCAACCACACTAAGAATAGATACAAACAATAAATTCACTAATATACCTACTTGAAACCGCAACAAATAAGATATTGTCTGTATCAACCCACACTCCTCCTACTATCTATGCGTCGTCAAAAACATTTCGTGTACCCACTTCAATATTCGGTTTTCACCCAACTGAACCCTAATACCGAGTTCTCAAGACAAAAGACCCAGAATATCTTGAAACAAATTACATCTAATTCACGCTGAAGACAATTAAACTGAAGGGCGTATGCAAAGTAAATTCCGAACTGTATGGCCCTCGGCGAGAATTTCAATAAATTATTGAGCGCCTCATTTGAGATCAGGCCTCTAATCTGGAGTACTCGTGACACGGTTCCGGAGTTCGGACCGTGTGACCTGCCGACCGTGAAACTGGAGAGGTCGGTAATGAGCGAATTTAATTCCAGCATGATCAAGTTAAAGTTATTAAAGATAAACATGAAAATTATTTGATCCGTTCAAAGAATTGAAGAGGTAGCATTGGTAGCCGAACAGATAGGTGGTCAGGTTGAATGTGAGAAGTCGTGGTTCTGTCCCGTAAGACTACTAACGTGAACCTATCTGATGTATCGAGCTGCCGACCGTGAAACTGGAGAGGATGGTAATGAGCGAATTTAATTTCAGCATGATCAAAAAGGCTGTCAAGAATTTATATTAAAAGTTATTTAATCGGCTCAAAGACTTACACGAAAGATCGTCGGTAATTGAATGGATAGTTGCTTGGGTTAAATGTGTCGTGGTTTAATCCCCGTAAGACTTGACATGAACCTACCCGAAACTTTTGCTCTTTTTTCCTTTTTTTTTTAATTTACTGTTCTTTTTTATTTACTTTGTTTTTATATAATGCCTAGACCTGTACAATCCTGTGTGTATCTGTGTGTATCAATAGATGTTTTTCTTTCTTTTTTTCTTTTGATACCTAACACTAGCGTTTAGCTATTAGCCTATTTCAACGTTCATTGGAATTGGTTTCAACTTTTCGCGCCTTTGAAGTTCACCAAGTTTTGGAATTCATAAGTAATTGTTTTTCGGTGACAAACTTTTAATTTCGATGTTGGAGTACTCGTAAACCTAAAACGTCATTATACATTAGAGAACACGACCATTGTCCATCTCAAAAATATCGGCGCTAACTTTTAAGAAGAAACTATCCAAACACTAACTTTCTTGCGGGGAGCAATCAAATTAGTGTCGGAAGCAATCGCGGGGGCGTCGCAGGGCTCCTTAGAAGGCGCTGCCCCCCGCTGACCAGCCGGCTAAGGGCTGGATAGTGACAGTGACAGTTTTTCGATAATCCGCCGACGTCAGCGACGCTAACGACCCTTTGAGGGAATCTCATTTGGGGCCCGACTTCGGCTCCTTAAACCGCAACGCGCGGCGTGAAAACTTTTACTGTTTCTTAATGAGATTTCGCTACAACGATGTACGGATAGACATTATGTTAGTTTAAAGGTAAGATTTTGTTATCGCTAGAAAATTTTTTGTTTTTTTCTTTCATTTGTTTCACAATCACAACTTTGTGATAAATGACGTTAAACACGATGGTAGACTATAACTTTAATTCTCAGAACGGAACATTTTGATATTAACAAAAATAATAAAAAAAGAAATGATTGTACATTAAGAGTTAACCGACGAAGCATATTGTCCATAAACGGGTAAGGGCAGCTTGCATAACGTTTCGTTTAAACACTACTTACCTAGTTAAATGCATTTAAGTTTTTAAATGTGTTTATTTTAAATACAATTAAGGTTGACTTGCACATGTTTGTCTAGGCGTGTTTAATTAATCACAATTAGCGCGTCGGTAAAGTAGACTTTGCGTTTCGTTTTACGTTCCTCCGTTGAAATTTTCAAACAAAATTGGGGGCACGGCCGTAAAAAGCGTAAAAGGAAATGTTTTTCTGCTGTGAAACAAATAAAATTTATGATTTTCAATAACTATGCTAACTAACTTCTAACTTCGAAATGAATAATTTTAAAATTTAAATTGAGTTAGTAGGAACCCATTTATAATTACATATTTGCAGCAGTATTTGCATACCTGCCATCGTTAGACAAACGTGATTCTATTTGTCACAATAACAACAAAGTAGCAGCTTTATTAAGACGAAATCTTCTCACAAATAGGTCTTCTGAAAGAAACTTCAAACAAATCTGTACTTGGAAAAAGTTGTCTTTCATGTAAGTAAAGGTCTATTAAGGCATTCCATAATCTATTCATCGTCATCCGAATACAATTCCACTAGATCCATTTATCAAGGTGCAAAATCAAAATATATTCAAAATAATATATAAAAAAATAATTCAATAACATAACCTTTTTTGACAGATGACATTCACTAAACGCATTAAGCGGCGTTAAATATCCAAGATTCGGTATTTATCTTTGACAGATCTTTAAACACAATTATCAACATAATTCTAGTTGTGCAAGACGCTTGTCTTGTTTAAAAGCCTAAATGGATTTAAGTTGTATTTAAGTTATGTTTAAAAATGTTATGAAAGTCGCCCTAAGAATCAAATAAAAATGTACAAAGGGCTAATTACGAAATCCCGTCTTCAAAAACCTATGGCAGCAGCAATAATTCCGAAGCGCCATTCAAATCCAAAGCGGTCCCAGCTAAAACGTTTTTATTATCTCAAGCGACGAAAGCCCCAAAAGTCGAACAGAAACACTCGTTATTCATACAATACTTCTTGGGCCGTAATCTATTAAACCTGCCCGTTCCCTGGCGGAGTGTTCTCGTGACCTCTTCGAGCCATAAAAACTTGAAGGTCTACTTTGAATAATTTTGTTAGTTCTCCGGTCCATCATCGAGCTCCTATGTAAATGTAGGAAGATTGAGTTGAGAGGGCCACTGCCTTTGGCTGCGCACAAAAATGTGCCTTCAACGGATATTGATTCAAAGACAATGGGAAAAGACGGTTTTAAGAGTTTAGGAAAACATGTGTGCTTATAGTAGATATTATCTTATCTTCTTATATCACAATATAATATACTAATACAGCATCATTTTATCATAAATCAGTAACTTATTTTTAGATGAAATCTTTTATATTTTGATTTTAACGTTAATGTTAGGTATCAAAATTAAAAACTTTTTTACGTATCTACCTACTCGGGTTTATACAAATTCATTGTTGTCATACAGTGTCTCGATGGCACAGGCTTTCACATTCAAGTTGCAATCTTGCAATTCAAACCACTTTCGCAAGATGATACGGTATCTAGTGCGCTCCAGAACCAACCGTCAAATTTCATATAAAATAATAAATAACAAAATTTCTAGCCCTTTTTTGTTCATAACATAAAATGTATCATAAATTAACATAATTATTGTAGTCATGATAGCTTATCAAGACTTCTTTTATTAAATTCAACAGTTTTTAAAGGGAATGGAAAAGTCTGTAAGCAGTACTCGAACTAACTCCATTTTGAGGTGCTCTCAAGTTTCTGATACATTGGTTTTGTTTGAAAGTCGAACTAGATCGAACCTTCATTTTCGTCGAGCGGGTAATGATATCGTATAGAAGTAGTCGGGCCATGAAGCTCCTATAGAGTTGTAAACAACATAACTTACGCTCAAATTTGTAAACTTCAGAATTACTTTTATTGGAAACTTTTCAAATTCATCTTATTTCGAAGAATCTAAGTTAGAGACATTTTCATAGTTTTTATTAACTTGCAGAGCTTCTTTACGTGCCTAAATTAGTTGTATCATACTTTCTTCTCAGTTTGGCATCGATAATTAATTTCATTTCTATTTTCTCGAGAAGTTGTTTTTTAGTTTTTATTTAATAAAGTAAGTTAGTAGTTTGTCATACTGCCCTTTAAGTTGAGAAAATTACACCTAGGAATCAGATCTTTTTTAAATTGATTTTGATTATGAATATATGCAGGATTGGAAATATGTGGTAAACAATACTTATTTTCCTGAGTTGGTTATATTCTAGAGATACCACACAAAACAATTAATCTTAACGACAAGTGCCGAGGCTTTATCCAAAGGTCCAGGGTTCAAATTTAGTTTCAAGTGATTCGGATTTTTCAATACATAACCCGAGTTTGTGATAACAAAATAAAAACCTGCATTTGGCAAGCGTGGTGATTAAGCCAATAACACAATCAATACCTATTAGACTCGTGACTGTAAAAGATAAATGATAAAATGAATATTATATCAAATTAATAGCACAGGGCATTGTTTGTCCTTGGGCAATGTCAAAGGCATCGTTTGTCTAAAGGATGGTAATGAACTTAAAAGTTCAGAGGCTCGTAAAAAAGAGAGTGTACCACGGCATTCAAGTTTGGAGCGCAGCAGTAAAATGTATTAAAAAATGTAGTTTGGTACCAACTTAAAGTTAATTTATTTAATTTACGTCTTCATGACTGTCAGTTTAGATTAGTTGCAATTTTTTAACTTATTTCTAGTTGCCAGTAACTCTAACTAATGGCGCCGTGGTTAACGCGCCCAATGCAGATTGCGATGTTAGCCAACTTTCACAAAGGCCGCTCATCGGATAGGTGACCAAAAATGTATCATCTCGAGCTCATCCGTGCTTCGGAAGGCACGTAAAACCGTTGGTTCCGGCTGCATTAGCAGTCGCTAACGACCACCAATCTGCACTGGGCACGCGTGGTGGTTTATGGACAGTTTTTTCTACGCATCCTTAGGTAAGATTCGTGCCACAGCAGTGCGGACATAAAATGAGCTGGTGATGATGATAACTAGAACTTTCTAGAACTCAATGACGTAACGATTCACATAGTTGGTTAAGCAGTATAGGTATTAGATATACAACAAAGTCAAATTAAAAAGATCCAAAGTGTATCCCATCTAGAACTTGTATGTGTTGTTATTAAGACATACTTATTAACTTAATTTGTCATGCAATTGTTAATAAAATATTTATATTTCTGAAGTGATGCGCGTCAGGTGTGCATACGCAAGCAGCAGTGGTCATAAATGTTAGTACACAGAGATTACTAAACCACTAGGGCTGCCTGTAACTTGTTTTTTTTGATGTGACGTCACGAATTAATAATAGAAATAATTATTTAAAAATGGCATTACAAATTAAAGTTATTAGTTATGCCTTAGTAACTCTGCATACAAGATCTAGTTCGGATATACTTTGGATCTTTTCATTTTGACCACACCTTTCTGTTACACGTTGTATAGGTAGCCCTTCTTGGTGACTTACTAGGAAATTTAAGTTTTTTCCACATACAAATCTCGTTTTCGCTAACGTGTTCGAATAGAAACTAAAACATGCACTAAGCACATACAGTACAAAAATGTGTCTCTCAATGTGGAATCGAACGCCGGCCTGCCCTAGCCCTTGGGGCGGCTCGTAATGAACCGGCTAACGAACATGAGCTGACGTCACCTGCTGCCAACTTGCAGCAGCGGTGCTCAAACTGTATCTCATTATCACTCTTTCCTTTCAGCAATTTAGAATTATGCGTTTTTGACTATTTACGTTTCTAACTAGATCTGCAAAAAAAAAAACAGCGCAAATGTTGAAAAAAAATTTTTTTTTCACGAGCAGGATTTGAATCTGCACCCTTCTGACATTCCGGGTCAGGTGCTCTTCCAATTGAGCTATCGTAGTTTTAACCAGCCCGCCGTAATTATTCAACACTTTTTACTTTGAAAGCCAAAGGCGCTTATTCAATGTCAACAACTACCGTCACTAACATCCGATCATAATATTTTATTGTAGTTCAAGACTAAAACTATACTTTTTAATGGCCATTTCGAATAATGTCGTGGTTAACTGCCAAGCTACCTCGAAGGTGCCAAGTATAATTTAATAGATAAGCGCACGGTACTTATAGCAGGAGTATGAAACTGTACTTGCTTGACAAATACGAAAATTATCTATTAAATTATAGTTATCTATTCGTTATCCGGTAGTCAGTGTAAATACAAGCTCCGAATGTAATGAGCCGTGGACGTAAATCAGAGCATAAAATACACAAAACTCAATATAAAAACAGTACCTCCAGAGCTTATCCCAGTTTACAGCACTGCAGTAAACTCGCAACGATTGAAAATAATCAAAAACTAAACTTGTTAAAATTCTAACCTCCATCTAACTTAAATCCGCAAAAGCATTTCCTCTAAACACACTCTTGAAAGCTAACAAATTTCTTGAACTTGTGAACCAGCAAGAATGCGCGCCATTATTTTGTTGTTGCAACAAAAACTCCGCTTTGTGGCAAGTTTGAGAGCCACCCTCGTTCGGCAAAGAATCGTTTTGTAACTCAATTTGCGGCGAGTGCAGCGGAGGGGTACATAAATGCGGGATGCGCTTGTGTGATTGTAATTTCGCCGGAGCCAAAGATGGAGTTATCACGCGGACACATATAATGCGTCATTGTTGCGGAAATTTTGCTTTCGCTCCTTTTTAGTTCCAGATACCTATCTTTTGTATAACTGTTTGATTTAAAGCATGCCATGGCAATCTTTAACTCAAAGATTGATTGAAGATTGAAGATGCCAGTGTAATACTTATTAAGCTTTGTAATGTAAGAATGTGTGCTTTGTTGTAAGTTCACAGTCAAGAAATATATAAAATAACGCCTCGTTCGCAAAAACACAAGCTGAGGCGTTTTGTGTGTGTTATAATTGTTATTTTTCATTTTTATTTTTGTTTCAATAAATGTTTCTCTCTCTCTTTTTCCCCCTCTCTCTTCTCTCTCTTATAAAAAAATAATAATCCATGTCTCATTAAAACAAAATATTTAATGTGTTTTAAGGCAAACTGAATGCCTAGAGCGAGTTTTATTTGCCATTCAACCACGTTAACGAAAATGACAATGTATAGGGCATTGACTCTATCCGCTTTGGAGAAACTTATAGCGCTTGTGTAGAGAATCACGATCTCTCACATTCAACCCAAGCATCAATCCGTTCAGCTACACTTCGATTTGTATCTAGATTTTTCTAGTAGAAAGCAGCAAACAAAAAAGCAATATCGGAACGAAACTCTCCAGCATCATACAAATCGTAAAACAAAGGGCCCCGGCCAGTTAACAGTGACTATAATGAACGCCATTCGTCTGCGTAATGTGCGCCCAGGATAACGTCTAATATGAAATAACACCAGCGCCGGGCGATAGGGTCATTATATATCTGCTGTGAGACACTACGTCTTCATTTGCCGCTGATCGCGAGATATGGGCTTGGTCTATCAAGTGCTCAGGTAATTTCGCAGACAATATCATCGTGTCGTCTATATAAGTGATTTGCTTGTGACTTTATTTTATTGTGGAAGCAGTGAGGATAAAGCCTGAGGTGGGTGGATACTTCAATCGTAATCCTCAACTACTGAGAACCTGTATTTTTTTTAAACTACACAACGGTATAACGTTTCCTTTAATCTCAGCTGATGGTAAGTGACAAAAGCCTCCAAGGTAGATACCCACTTCTTCACCCGGATTCTTCAAGCACTGAGGAACTGATTGTCTTGTATCCAAACGGTAGCAAAACAACATTACAACTAACATTCATTAACATTAACCGCCTCTCTGTGGTCTAGTTGTTAAGACCACCGGTTTAGACCCAGAGGTCCCGGGTGCGATCCCAGCGGGAGGTACATGTTTGTGTACTCGGTTTAGTTTGGTGGTAGGACTTGTTTGTCCGCCTGGCTAGCTACCACCATCTTATCCAAATATATCGCCATAACATCAAAGTTTGTAGCATTGTTGTGTTCCGGCAGCTAGAGGTAAGATAGCCAGTGCCTCACTAGTTGAGGATCCCGGGTGAAGTACGCTTCCACCAATTTGGCCTTATCATCACTTAACATCAGGTGAGATCAAGGCACTGTACTTACCCGTAATATAAAAAAAAACATTCTTCCTAAGTGATAGAATAAGAAGAGATGATGGTAGCTAGCGGACTTTGAGCAAGCCCTACCCCCTGTCCAAGCAAACCGAGCGTAATATGTATCAACGATGGAAATTAGCTAATTACGCTTTCAGGCCTTTAGCCGCCGGTAACACTACTAGACCAGATATATATTTAACCACTGATGAACGTATCATTATTAAAAGAAAATACAAAATAACATAAATAATTAAGAAATATACAATTCATTCATTCGCTTACACATACACTCACCCAGACTACCACGATGTCCCAAGAAGTATAAAATCTTCAAATCAATTATTACTACCCCATGAGTCTCCTTGGTAGAAATTTGCTAAGTAAGAATGTGGGAAAACAATTTCATAGGATCAAAATCGTCGTAAATAACGAGGTAGTAACGAGGACGAGTCGCGTGCAGGAAGCGTGCAGTCTTGTTAAGTATTACTCGTACCTATACAAAATGTACGCAATCACTCACGCCCTATGGAAACGTCATTATTCAAACGTGCAAGCAAACACGACGGTACAATAATATTATCAACAGCTAATCAGTAATAGGTATAATAACTAATAAATCAACGGGCACAATGCAGCTGATAAAGCACAACAACACAATAGGTCATAACGTCCGTTATTCTGGCTCTCAGGAATTATCTAATTAACTAGCCAAATGAACAGGATATGGTCAATTACACACTGGGAGGTCTCGGGCATTGAATCATAATTGAAGAAGGTAGCAAAAAGTTAATGAGTGCATGAAATAGTCGGTCACAATAAAAGCATAATTTTTTAAAAATCTCAATCAGAGAAACTAAATTTTGTGACCATTATGTCTTAGATCCATTTTTAGATATTCTTCTCTAAAACAATCTGTTCAAGCAAAATAGTGCATTTCATTTGTCTTATCATTACTTTCGAAGTTCTAATATTAAAAAATGACTTTTGTACACGCAGTTGAATAAATTGTTCGAAATTTTAGCTATCAAACTTTCTAGATTTTAACATTCTGAAAATGATTTAATTTTTTTGTATATGTACCTACTTGTATTTGTATAGTTTTCCCACAGTTTTAAAGTTAAGAATCTTTAACAAAATATGCATATTATTAACCCATGCTAAAAGCTATTACGCCTGTGTTAGGGCTTCACGTACGTAAGTAGTCTAACATTGTTCCACGAGTTTTCGCATTAGAATATCTATTCTACCTACCTACCTATAGGATACCGACGACGCTTCAAATTATGTCCCAACATCTATATATAAAGCTTTTCGTATACTATGTACGTAACAAGGTAAACTCCAGGACTAAAACCGTACATCCAGGGCCATCGATCACGGTGCAGGAGCGAGCTAAATATCGGATCCGAACTGTATTCATTTGGACGTGCGCTGTTGGGATGCTATTAATCAGCCTGTAGTCAAGCTGTTTTGTTTGACTGTACCTACCTAACTAGTGCGAGCGATTCGTTCCTACGGATGCGGCAAGTTGCAGTTCTTTTTTTAAACTTTACATCTTTTACAATTTTAAATACTTTCCAAGCCTGGGGTATATAGTACTCGACTCGAAGGACTTACTTTACATCAACCTGGCTACTTCTTCTTCCTGCCCTGGTCCCATGTTCAGTCGTGACCTGTACAGTCTGTGTGTTTGTTTTTAACACTTTGGAGCAAAAATATGATAAAATAAATAAAACGCAAAAAATGACATTCCTTACTGTAAATTCAAATTTTACCATATTTTTGCAAAAAAATTTTTTAATCTTTAAGAGATTGGGAAGCACGTGACGTAGTGAACATTATATACACATATTATTATTGCAAATGCAAGCTAATAAATTGGGTACGTTTATTTGAATGCCTTTCCTACGTTTCAAAACCGAACAGATATAGTCAAAGAGCTTAAAATTACATAGTCTACTTTGTATCCCGATAAGATATTATCTCGAAGACATCATTGGACCGAAACTCACGAAGAACAAACTCAAGACAACTAAGTAAATGTTATCGTGCTCTCTCAAATATTTCTATAACAATTCGGCTAAGTAATGAAACGCTCAATATTAACAATCAAAATATTTCAACCTCTCGCTTAGATACACCATCGCGTTCGGCTATAATTCGATTATTGGAGTAATAAAACAACACGTGGAAGATGTTAATTGCTTATCCAAATGCTTTGGAGGCTTCGTAGCTCCACGCTCTTATAGACACGCGCCTGTTTGTAGAAGCTGTGATAAGAGCAATGCAAACAGTGCTGACCTGACAGACGGCCGACGGTCGGCTGAGTGATTGCCGCTCGATCTCCAGCCCTTGATTGTCTTACATAATCTAAGGGAGCAATGCACTAATAAAGCTTTTGTGCTGAACTGTTTTAAAATTGCAGGGCTAAATTAAAAATCCAACTTTTTAGTGCGAAATTTAAGAGACGCAATTTTTTACCGACTTGAAAAAGACGGAGACGATTATGAATTTATCTGTTTGAAGTACGACACGTATGAAGACGTTTAAAGGTAACAAAGGGACGACATAGGTTAAGTAAAAAACAGCTTTGTAGCTCCACGCTCTTACAGACACACGCCTGTTTGTAGAAGCCGTGATAAGAGCAATACGAACAGTGCTGACCTGACAGGCGGTCGACGGTCGGCTGAGTGATTGCCGCTCGATCTCCAGCCCTTCCAATGAACTAAAAAAGCTTTTGTACAAAATTTTTAAATTCTAGCGCTAAATCAAAATGTCATATTTTCAGTGCCAAATTAAAACGCGTTGATTTTTACAAGCTTGAGGAAGATGGAGAAGATTTTGAATTCGTCTATTTAAAGTACAAGATAGAGATATTGAGGGGGCTATCTAATAAGTACTGTAGTTATCCCACTACTTAGACAATCCTACTAGGATATAAAATAAGAACAACAGTTGCACTTTACTTTGTATATTCTAAATAATAATACATTACATTAGATTAAACCGATCTCAGAGCACCTCGGCTTTGAGCCCGGCTGTCTCGCTCCTGTCTATCGATTGTATCAAACCGTTGCAAATCTTTTTAATGTTACATGCTCGATGATTCAAATATTCATCTAGACTAAAGAGGCTTACATACAAATGCAATAAACTAACTTTTACTATGAGCTGCATATAACCTCCTTACATTATTCCCCCCTCCATTAAAATAATAATAATATCTACTATACTTATCATAATATAGTGGTAGTCTATATAGGTTTAGGTACTACTAAAAGATTTCCTGAGATAAATAAAGAATGTGAATCAAGCAAAGGAATAACATATTATATTCCTACTTATTTATCGTTTTTTATTTATTAACGACGACAAACAGTGTACTAACTAAAATATCATGAGAGCTATTCAATTTCAGGTTTATTATTACAGCACATACACAAACAACATGTGTCTACATCACTAACATTTCTATTTGAATCAGACACGATATTTTTTCCTATGCTACGATGTTTCCTTAATAGGACTAGGGAATTCCATTATCTCAAACATCATTGATGGCGAATGTATCCAACCCCGAACCAACATAGGCACAATGTGGCCTCATTAGATATCAAGTGTACATCAAATATTGGAGGTTTGACCAACTGTTTGGCAAATGGAGTGGTCACATCCACAAACAGTCATTAGTCAGATTAATTGTAACGTTAATAGTGCACTTAGTACTAAGTGGCATGCTTCAGATCTTGAGTAACAGCCACGTCAAAGACGAACTTGTTGTAAGTTCTCAAGTAATATAAATTACATACCTGCCTACATTTTGTCTTACTACTACACACATCAAAAATGTCTAAGGGTCAAGTACATTTTTAGCTATAAAAAAAATTCTAATAATATTTACCTAATCTGGTTTTTCAGACTGGCTTCTAGCTCTATTTTTATGTTTTAGTAAACAATTTTATCCCTATTATGTTGAAAAAATTAAGAAAAAATGCAATTTTAACAAATTGGGGAAAATTAGCTTACGTTAAGGTCGTCACCTAATTGGCGAATAAAGCAAGAAAGCTTTTTTTAAATTTTATTGGAAAAAAAAAATTTTAAAAATCTTTATTTCTACCATTCACACGAACAGCGATTTGGCATGCTTAAAATCAGTTCATCCAAATCACTTTGATGAATAGCCGCCCACATTCTTTTTAACAAGTCTAAAAAATGTTGTGGGGTGTGCATGGCATCCATATTCGGCAGAGCTCTTCTTTGGAGCATGTCCTATGCATACTCAATGGACGTTGATATGAGTATCGGCAAGAGTGCGTGTTACGACTCTAGCCGGATAGCCGTGTGTGGACGTGCATTGTTATTATGCATTAGTCGAAACGAATCACCCAATCGGCCTCGCAAGGAGATGATCACATCTGAAATAATCCTCTCTGCGTAGATTTAAGCATTGAGGTTACCCCTGATCCAAATTAGATCGGACCTTCCACCGATTCAAATACCAGCCCAAACCATGATTGTTCCCTCTTCATATGGATGACAACAATACTTCCTGACAAAATCTCAAGCGTTCTTGACGTCCAGAGGTCCTCCAAACTCGAGTGCGTCTTGTATCCGGCCTCATACCGAAACGTGATTCATCAGAGAAGCAAACACAGCGCCAGTCTTCTTCCTCCCAATTTTGGTGTTCGCAAGCCCATTGTAAACGGGCCCTACAATTGTGGGGTGCTATGGATGGAACCCTCAGCGGCTTTCGGGAACACAGACGCACTTCGCGTAAACGATTCTGGATGGTTTGGTAGCTTATCAGCAAGCCTGAAGCACTGTGGAGCCTTGTGGCCAACATCATAGCGGTCATGGTACGATTTGTCGAGCAGTATTTTGGATGTTCCGTACTAGGTAGGTACTTTTGGATGTGTAAGTCTTGTCTTCGAGTGGTGATACGAGATCCTCCTCCATGTCGCTCGGCCACGCTGCCCGTGATACGATAGCGAGTCCAGAGGCGACTCTGTGTAGTGCCAATGGCGGCAGCCACAGTACGTTGCCTGGAACCAGCTTCCAATATTTCAACAGCTCTCCAACATCTCTTCCCTTGTCAAATGACGCCGTCGGTCGCTCCATATCGTTACAACACTTTCACTTCCAGTTCAGAAATTGTACTGCTTTTGTAAAATTGCCATTACGCTCTTTTATAGGAATTCAGATTTACAGTTAATTTTCCATATTTAAACAATGTAAAAAAATTCATTCATATCGTGAAATTCACTAAAAAGAATCAACAACGATCCAAAAAAGTTAAAATATTAATTCAATAACGCAACGATACTTTAAAATGTACTTGATCCCTAGAAATTTTAGAAAAAATTCTACGAGCGGGATTCGAACCCGCACCCCATGACAATTTTCAATTTGTAATTTGTTCGCAACAATATTTGCGTAAAAATTATATGTAAATACTATTTTAAATTTAAATCGTAAATAAACTCATGAACCACACGTATCATCATTTGAATGAGTCAACACTCGGAACGCTTACACAATGCTATTCTTCATAAACTTACACAAAAAATGTCAAACAAAGTTCACCCATCCCACCCCTGTATATACCACGCTTTTGGGGCGTCTGAAATTTTATTGATGGGATTCAGATCTTCAGGGCAGATATCGTTTATAATATTTTTTGCATCGCTTTCCGACACTGTCCGCTTGAGACAAACGTGGTACATTCACGCATAAAAAGCATTGCACAAAACATTGTTATAACATTTACCATACAAAACGATGACAATTAGAAAGTGAACAAATAAAGTATGACGGATGGAAAAAATCCTACTAGCAAATTGGATAATTAGTACCGAATAAGCAGTAATGCATATATTCAGAGAAAAGATTTGTTGTTGATAAAAATGCACTTAAATATTCAATGAAATATTAATGTTTATAAACACATCTATCCATGTAGGTATTTACATTAGTGTAAACCGGATCTTGAAATAGCATCAGCTTCACATATTTTTTTTATCGATAGTTTATGATTATATATAGATAGATTATATATAGACTCATAGTTCTATGAACAATAAGAGAGCAATAAGCATTTAATTTCATTAAACATAACTAGATCTAAAAACATTTTAGTTTCATTAAATTAACCAGACTGTGTGTAACAGACCATGTTATTTTAGGCTTTTACGTATTTGGATGGTTAAAGTACTACTTTTGATTAAAGAGAAACAGCCCAGTTCTATGTTAGGGTTTTATTCTTTTGTGTTTTTGTTGCTAAGCCAATAAGTAAATAAAATATATAAAAAAATAAGATATAACCTTATGCCATCTCTCGCCAACTGTACGGGGCGTCATGCATCGTAGCGAAGGGTTGATAAATCGAAACAATTTTGGAGTGCATCTAACTATGACCTAAGATTTATCTTGCGCTGTGACAGATCATTTTTCTGTGCGTCCCCGCGTGTTAAACCGTGCAGATTTGATGTTCACGACAAAAGGACGCTGACGCGGTGCAACGATGATGGATCTGTTGGGAGGTTACTAACGCTTTTGAGCAGGACTGTACTTTGGTGTTTTGGAATAAGAATATTTTGCACAACTAAGAAGATGGTTATAGTCGTTTCTTATTTAATAAAGCACTATGTCATTAGCAGTATTTGGCGCTAGTTTAGTGCTATTTCACGAGATTCGTCGATCGTGGCCATACCCTCTCATCTCAAAATCTTGGATTGTAAAAATCACCTTTAATCAAATATTGCCTACATTTTGTTTATGTAAATAAAATGTGCGCACTCTAAAAATGTCAGCATTTTTAACTATAAATACTTACCTTGTTAGCAATAAGAGAACATCAGTTTTATAAAAACCATTTCATTGCTATTAGCGTTACGACCAACTATGTACTACTACAAACACTGTTTTAAATCTGCAGTGATTTCTTTAAGTTTATACTATTTCTTGACAAAGGGTCGTAATTGTCTAAATGTACACTAATATTAGTTTTTCTAACAACTTCACCCGCGTTGTAAGTACTTGCTAAGAAAACAAACTTAATTGGGATTTAATAAACAACCTTCGACACGTTGCGATGTAACATTACGCTACTGTCTTTTTCTTTTTTTCAGAATAGTGCATTTAATAATCTCGAATCCCGGCGCATATCCTCTTAATATATACATTTGTGGTCATTCACCCCATATGGCACTACCTAAGCCGATCACTGGTCATTAGTTAGTAAGTAAGGTGACGATAAGACTCACGCAGTAGCGCACTAATGCATTGAACTACTGATAGACTAGCTATCTTATCTCTAGTAGATAGGTAGACGTAGTGTTTTTGATTATTTACAAATTTTACGCAAATATTGTTGCGAACAAATTACAATTTGTAAAAAGACAAAGTTTTAAACACTTTGCCTTTTTTTAAATAAATAGTGTTGTTGTGGTGACATACGTAGATGAGATGGTTGTGATTATGTTAAAACAAACCCTACCACCAAACAAAACACACTAACTAAGCTGACTAAGGTCCCAGGTTCGATTCACAGTTGAGTATGTAACTCAATTGTTATTTATTCATCTTTTAAGACTATCTTTACAGTTTGACATCAATACGATAGAAAAGCATTAAATACTATTTTTTTTTATCTTTTTTTAATATTAAAAGGTGGCAAACGAGCAGGCGGGTCACCTGATGGAAGTAATCGCCGCCGCCCATGGACACCCGCAAAATCAAAGTAATCGCAGATGCGTTGCCGGACTTGAGGAAGGAGTTGGATCTTGAGGAGGAAGTAGGAATTGGGAGAGGGGACGGGTGAGAGATGGGCCTCCGTACTTTCACTCACCAGACGAAACACAACAGCAACGAGTGCCATTGTTTCACGCCGATATTCTGTGGTATTACGCCGGGCGAGCCGGCCCATTTCGTGCTGCAACGCAGCGTGGCTCTACCAATCAGACAGTGTCACTCATTTAGCACCACCCAGGGGTCACGTGTAGGGTCTCAAGAGTAAACCTATGGACACGAGTAACTTTAACCTCCAAGCACTGAGCACTAAAACAAAAACAACGTTAATCTTGTGAATTCGTTCAAAGAACAAGTAAAAAGGTCTGTTCTCTCCGCCATTTGGTTAAGGGTGCCAAGCGTGCGCTTTTTACTAAGAAAAACGGTTGCGCGCATATTCATTGTGTAAGTTAGGTAAAGTATTTGTTCGGGTTATATAAAATAAAACCAGTATAAGGCCATGGTCTTCGACCTCCGACGCCGTTAATATCCGATTTCCCCTCGGCAGCACTGTACGTGGGGCTTATTCAAATCCCGTCCGACACATGCGCCCGGCGGCACACACTTGCGACTTATAGATGCGACCGACGACTAACGTATATAAATTGATGCTGCTGAAGAATGTTGGTGTTGAATAATGTATGTGTGCAAAGAGGATCAGTCAAAGATCAGATGTTCTGTGTTAGTAGTACCTGGCGTTTGGTGTTTGGCGCCGTTTGTGTAAGTGGTAACGTAAACATTTTAAGAGTATGTCACCTTAAAATGGGAATCGGCAAAATAATACTAATGCAAGTGTTAGCTGCAACAGAATTGGTATCTTATCTTAGTGGGGCCTGCTGAGGTTTCTCTCTCGCAGTAACACTTCGACCCATCGGGATCTTTTGTGCAAAACAGAAATGGTAACGACAATTCTGTTAACGACTTGATAAAGCCACAAACAGGCAATCATATTTTAACACTACTGGACTGATTTAAAAAATTATTTTACTGAGTAACATAGGCTATTATATATTTAAAAAAAATACGGACCGGGTCAGCTAGTAATAAATAATAATCATGAATAATATTTAACTAAACTACGGCGATCGCGAATCTGTCGAAACTTGTCGCAAGCATGCGCCCATCCTTATTCAAATCCCGTATGACACGACCGTAGCGGCGCCGTGAGCCGGCTAAATAGTGTAGATTACATAGAAACACCATCAGTGAAGAAACTTAACGGGGAACATTTTCGCCTCGCTTCTATTGATTGCTAGTGATGCTGTGACGATATAAGTAGTAGTAGTTATAATTTTTTATGATATGGCAATCTTTCAAATCATCCAATCGTGTTGGCTCCTTTGAACTTTACATATTTTTAATTTCTTTTTAAATTAATTTCTGCTTTAGTTAACATCATAAAAAAATATATCTTGAGCTCTAGTGTAACAGTTTTATTTTAATAATTAAAATTATTTTCGTTTGAAAGTTTTTACAATCTAATTCGAATCGTTGTGTAATTCATGAAAATTAATTTAATACCATTTCATTAAACATATTTCATACTATTTATTTTTATTTAGTCATATTGTTAAATTCATAATATCATATTTATTACCTTTTTCAGATTACAAGATTATGTTGTTAAATACTTGCAAAACTGTTTATTTCGACTGTGAGAGTAACTTCACAGTGACGTAATACGGCTGGCTTGCAGCGTAAATCACAAAGTACTAGACTGAAGAACGAGTCCGGTAGCTTAGCGGTCATAGAATTAGACCGGTAATCTAAGGGTCGTGGGTTCAATTCCCACTCGAGCTTCCTGAGACAGGTTGATTTTTTTTATAAAATTTTATCGTCTTAGTATAAAATATATATATATATATATATATATATATATATAAGTTTGACTGTCCCATTCTTAGGCATTGGAACCGAGTGCATAGTGGTGGGACACTCAAATTTTTAAAATAGTGTGTTCTTTTGTGTTTGTTTGTTTTTTATTTTTTAGTTTTGTATTACTAATATATTATTAAGTACCTATGTTACTAACCACTATGTATGGGCTAACTGGTCTGAAATAAATGTTTTATTATTATTATAAAATATTATAGCATAGTGAATTCAAATCAGACTGTAATGACAGGGGAAAGTGGCGAGTTCTCGTTTCGGAAGTCAAGACTCACTTTGGGTCCCTGCGCCAATGGAGTCAGTAAGTGAATTCAAAAGTTTAAAATAATAAAAAGATCATGTTACTATAAAATTTGATTAATAATTTTTTTTTCTTTTCTTTTTATTTGGGAAATAAACAATTAAGTATACAAAATCATATAAAATCGAACATACAAAATGAACAATAAATTTTTTACAATGACATATGTCTGCAACTATTAGTACACATGTGCTGGGATAATTTAATTATCGACAGGTGACATATCAAATCATCTCCTTTTCACCAATTGCATTGAGGTTATCTATTTCCGTTGTAGAATATTTAAAGCTGGCAAAACACAATTGAACCTGAATTCGATTTAAACCGTTTGTATCGATAAAATATTTCGCAGCACTAACCCCAATGTTTTGAAAATAATATTCGTTCCGGGGATGTCCAGTTCGGTCGGATTCAATTATTCCGGGAACAATTTATATCGATAAGTTAAGAGTACGCTTTCTGTAGGGAGTGCAGCTTTAACTAAGTGACGTTATTTGAGAGTAAGGCGATCAATCTTAAGGGATTCGATGTCTTAATGCCAACTTACGTATGGACGACACGAATGTAAGTATTCGTAAAGTACTTACCTATTAAAGCTTACAATAAGATGGGATCCCATAAAGTATCCTAGGGGCAATTTTTTAACTTCACCGGTGATCTCGACGCTAAGTGACATGAAATACACTATAAAATTATAATATTTGCATTATTTACATTTTGATTATTAAAATACATACCGTGTGAAACTTTTCGGCGTCTAAGATTTTGTTATCAGTGACTTTAAATAAGAGAAAAAGGAGCACTCGTAATGGATATATCATTGCGTGAGAATTAGTCATTTGTTCAAAAATCGCTCTCCTGCTCCATACTTAAAATATCCTGCTTTTGTAACAGAAGAAAATAAGGCTTTTCCTAGGTTTTATTCTATTTATAATATTACCGTCAAAAACTCATTACACGCATCATTATTTCATCAACATACTGACTACTTAGAAAAAAAAAATTGTAATTAATATACTCCCGGACTACTAAATCGAGCCACCTAGCATAATGAGTTTGTATCGTACATAACTTTAAAAAATTGTATGAATGACTAAAAAATTCAGAACAACAGCACATGAGCCTAATGTTGAATATGCCAGCTACAAAACTGCATAAAAACTTTTTGATCATCATACATTTTTTAAAGTTATGGACGATACAAACTCATTATATTAAGTGGCTCGATTTAGGAATCCGGGAGTGTATAATGCTGAAACGCAGCTTTTGGTGAAACTTTTCTGATATAGTTAATGTATTTATAATATATAGTTATACTTAATTATTAATACATCAATATCAAAAAGGTCAGTGGCAGCTTGCTCATACATTAATTGTAACTATCTTCAAAGTTAAGCTGCCTCAGGTATGGTCTGTACTAAGACGGGTAATCGATCGTAAACGGCCGATGACTCACCCCGCTTTCGATGCAATAGTTACCGACGTCGTCATATATCCCACTATTCATAATCAGCGTGAAACATAGGTCAGCATCAGAGCTGCGACGCTGTCCAATTATCTTAAAGATTTACCGCCGACAATGTGTTCAGGATAAAGTATCTGTAGATGTGGCATTGGGCAGCACAATTATTATAACTATATGCATGAGCCTCACTAAAAGGTCAAAAGAGCAAAGGCTTCCCTCTTAAAATGTTCCCCATCTATAGCAATCTGAGGTCTCCGATAAAGCGACATATCCAGGGTGTTATCCCGACATGCTGCAGGCATCTGTTAGGTTTACCCAAATATGAAGTTCTGAGCCCTACTGTAGAACATTTATGTGCTGAAGTCGATAAGGCCTTTTTATAAAATCACATTACCAGACTAAGGACTTCACCATACGTTTCTTACTTCCTTGCGCACAGGTAACGACGTCGCCTACGCACTTCACCATGGCAAATCAGACAATAACGCGAGAACGTTATTGTCTCGACTTTCACTGACTCGGTAATGGTGGTCTTATATTAGATCTAAGTAAGTTACTTTATAAGCAAATTTAATAAAAAATATTTTATGACAACTTTTGAAACAAAAAATTAAAATTGACACTATCTCAAATTGTATTAATTTTACCACTCTAAAAGCTGAAAGTATGAAATTCAATCTACTTAATATAAATATGAAACCGTTCTATATAACTCGGGTGCTGTTCTATAAACTTCGAAATTTAACGCATAAGTTCCATATAGAATGTAGACATACTTATATTTCTCTCATTCAACAAAAAATGGGAACAAATTAAGGCCCTAGCAATCAGTCGAGGCTACAATTAGCCGGATCAAATATAAATTAGATTTGTTTCGTTTTACGCGCGGCCATGCGTGGTTCGGTGTCGTCTGACGCAGAATTAGGAGTAAATTGTATAAATAAACAAATTAATTGTTCAATTATTCGTGTAATACATGTGTGTAATACATGGAATATGTTATTGTTATATATTTGTCTTTGACATAGATATTGGATTGGTGGATGCTTCATGTGGGTTGTTATGTTAACTGTTATGGTGTTATACTCGTAATTGTTTATAAACAAATAAAAAATCATAATTATAATCATTAACGGTATCCCTGTAACCCTTCAAGAGTTCAAAAATTATGAGTTTCATATGAAGTGTTATCATTATTATGTAACGATTATCTCGTTTAGAAAATAATATAACTTTTCACTCTATATTTACCTTTTTTCAGATTCAGAGGTTGCTGCGTTATATGAAATCATGTAATTTTTAAAATTGTTGGCCACCTATGGCCTTTACAGCGTAACCAGGTTTAAATTCTGTGAACGACTTTCGCCCTTTAGTCAAAATTTGTGAACCGATCCTATCCGAATCCCTCGGAGAATCTAGAAGGGAACGGGGACACGCTTACGTGATGCCTTTCCTCCTAGAAAAACTGTAACGGTGTTTCGATCACAGGCTTGAGGAACCTTTTAAGTTTCTCGCCGCCCGCGCCCCCAAATAAACCCGGTGGCGTTGAAAAGGCCGTTCAGGGCCAACAGCAAACTCACATAAAATTTTTGTTTTTATGTATTTTTGTAGCTACACTACGCGCTTGTTATGTTGGTAAGGTATGTATTATTTATTTAACAGCTACCCTCAACAATCAATTTCGGAGGTACACCACGTTGAAGGGCTAAGCCGGCTTCTGCGCGACGCAATTCACTGAATCCGCCTTATTGGAGAAATAAACAAGCAAAATACACAAAACAATTGTCTACGGCGACGACTTAGTAAAAATGTACCTACAGTCAAGTGCGCTGTCGTGTTTAGTTTCGTAGTTCCGCAGGGAAAAATATGTAATTTTGTAATTCCGAAAAAAAATACACAAGATCAACCAAATTATACTAATTACTAAATTAAATATACTAAATTATAGTACGTAACGGTGGTAGGTGTGTTTGGATACGTAGTCAAAAAATATGTAAAATAACGATCCCTATTTTGAAAAATTTTAGTGCCTTAAAACTATATATCTATTTGATAATGCGCAGGATTGCAATAGTCGAAGTAGTAAAAGCGTTATGTTAATTTAAGTAACTTAAAACTATTTCACTCCTCCCTCTCTTCAGAACTCCCCGTATCCATTTCGATGGACCTCAGCATTCTTGGCATGGACATCGGCCAGGAACTGAATCCAAAATGCTACATCGAGAGTGTTATTTTAACTGCCTCCCGTAAGTTGGGTATTCTCAATAAGGTGAGGCGGTTTTTCACTCCCGAGCAGCGCTGTTTGCTGTATAAGACTTAGGTGCGATCGAGTATGGAGTATTGTTCCCATCTATGGGACGGCTCCGCTAAATACCTCCTCGATGCACTTTATAGACTGCAAAGGCGAGCGGTACACATTATTGGAGATGCTGAGGTTACAGCTTCTCTAGAGGACCTCCAGCTGCGAAGAGACATTGCTTCTCTCAGTGTCTTCTACCGGAATTACTACGGTGAGTGTTATGAAGAACTTTTTGATCTAATCCTGCTTTCTCCTTTCCTCTCCCGGACTACACGTGCTGGTCTTAGGAACCACCATCATACTGTACTTACAGACATTAAGTACTCGTGCCAAAAAATTAGGCAAGTCGTTACTCTGTAAGACTATTCGGCTTTGGAATTCTTTGCCGGCGCATGTGTTTCCCAGCTCCTATAGTCCCGGATCGGAAACGGCATTTATGCAGGCCGTCATGAATGGGTGCTCTTGTTAACGTGCTTGTTCCACGGTGAGGAGCGCTCTCATTATATTGGACAGCATCGGCTGCTTACATCAGACAGAATGTGGTCACTATGACGTGTCAATATTTAAAAAAATTTATCAGTTTGATAAAATGCACAATATGGCCATATTATTGTCGAATTAGTAAAAACGTAATGATGGTTTATTTTAAAAGATACAAACAAAATATTTATTAAATATTATATTCATAGGCACTATTGACGCCAATAATATTAAACCCAAATAAGAATTTAGCTGCCGAATGTACCACCTGCATGGATTTTGGAAGAGCTTTCAAACAAAATGAGATGAAAATTCTTTTTTCTTTTTCTCTATTCCAGTACCGAAGTTGGAATCCTTTGAAGAGTCAAAGCACGTAGGTACTCAAATTGTATGTATGTATCTCAACTGATATGAATATTGACGATTAGACTACTAGGGTATCTTAATAAAATATCAAGGTCACTTAATCATCAGCCCCCTGCCGCCCACTGCAGGGCAAAGGCTTCTTCTCTCGCACCCCATCTGCACGGTCCTTTTTTTAACTTTAGGAAGATGCTTTACGCATTTGACCGTTCCTGGGGCCCAGCAGAATGTGTGGGACTCCTCCCACCCCTCTAAATGGTATGGGGAGTTTACCCACTAAAACCCAACGGATCCAAACTTGCCGCTTGGCGAGCGGGACAGGAACGCTTCATTCCTCTGCCCCAATCTGCAAGGTCCTGCGCTATCCTCATCCATTTCCCGCCCGTCACTTACATTAGAATAATTATCATCAGCGGTATTATACCATGAATTTCGTTGTTTAAGTAATCCGATATTTCGGCACAGCGCATGCGCCATGATCACAGACACTGTGTTGCTCACAAACCTACTTGGTCTGCGGTGTTACTCTTTACTACTCGTAGGCGCATGCAACTGTGCCGAATTACTGGATGCTTACATAAAATAACAGACATGGTAATAATTATTCTGACTACTAGTGATTTCAAAATAGCTGTAGGACCCTACCTTGTCGGGTGAACCGTCACTGTCTCGAGGCCCCCTAATTTGGCGTTGCCGCACGTATAACCAGGACCAATACATCATTATTATCATCGGCGCTCATTCTACTCGTGTACTGAGGGAACCTTGTTGACAATTTGCCTTTGTTTGCTGACTCACCTTTATTTCTTTTGATTTGGTGTATTTGGAAAATGTGCGTTTGTGAAAACTTTTGTCTGTCATTTTTATTAAAAGCAATTACATTTTTTTGTTCCTTACGGGTAAGCACCCGGCCTTTATCTCACCTGATGCTAAGTGATGATAAGGTCGAAGACGGAAGCAGTGTTCATCCGGAATCCTCAACTACTAAGACACTGGTTGGCTATCTTATCTCTACTGTCGGAACACAACAATTCTACTAACTGATGTTTTGCGACATATTTAGATAGAGTGGTGGTAGCAACCAAGGCAGACTTAAAATAAATCCTACTATCAGCCAAACCGATTACAAACACGTATCGAACCCAGATCCTCTGGGTATGAGACCAGTGGTCTTATAAGACCATAGAGGCGGTTATATAAACAATTGAATTTTAAAATCTTCTAACGTAAAATCTTATTCCTCCTCGTAACAAAGCCTTAGAAAAATAAAGCAATTGAAATCAGAGAACTCAACAGTACAATTAGAGTAGCCATTACCAAGTCTAAACATGAGATCAAATTAATGTGAAGTGTCGATCTCTTCTAAAACGTAGAGTGGACTAATATTATCGCAGCTCTCATAGCAGCTAATAAACGTTAATTCTATATTCGAAGGTCTAATTGCCCTCACGATGAGCGGATAAATATTTACATAGTCAACACTCGCCATGCTTAAGTTTAAAATTTTAAATTTATTGGAATCTAAGTGCTGTTTGCAGTGGCTCTTTCGTATTGGATTGCGAATGGACTTTGCATTATGAATGTTTAAATTTTGACGTGCTTACGTTCAAAGGGCTAGTGAAATCAAGTTGTGCTTACCTTTAACGCGCAGGTTATAGTAGCTGAAACAAACAAAAAATCAATTAGTATACAATAAAATAACAAATAATAATAAATCATAATTTGATATTAGTAATGAAATTCTGATTAAATATCTAAATTCAAATAATGTAGAAATAGAAACATGCTCTCAGAAGTAAAGATTAGATAATTGCGATAGACATATTATGAGTATTTACGTATTAATAACAGTAAATAAATCGTAATTGGTTTGGCTTCAAAACCAAATCAATTTTACATAAAAACATTATAGGTACTTAATAATTAATAACTAATAAAAATACTTTTACGCCATAACACTTATTTTTCAGCTGGGCTGTGTAACAATTTAAATGTAATAAATCGTGATAACAATTTAAATTAACTATAAAATAATAGGAAAGTTTGTGTAAGTTTACCATACTTCTACGTTGGAAACGATTGTATTTCTACTACAGAGATATTTCGTATCAGTAGAGGAGCTCGATGGCGCAGTGGTTAACGCGCCCGATCTGCGAGTGCGGATGAGTGACCAAATATCATCTCGAGCTCCTCCGTGCTTCGGACGGCACGTTAAGCCGTTGATCCCGGCTGCATTAGCAGTCGTTAACAACCACCAATCAGCTATGGGCACGCGTGGTGGTTTATGGCCCGTTCTCCTTATCTATCCATAGGGAAGGCTCGTGCCCCAGCAGTGGGGACATAAATGAGCTGATGGTAATGATGATGATTTCGGATCAGATAGAGATAGCGAATAAAACCAACACCACATAACGCGGTAGACTTAAAACGGAATCCGCGTCATCACAAAACGAAGCAGAAGAACACTCGTACATCAAAAGTTAAGGCACTTTTCCAATAGGCGAATTAGAGTTACCTGAAATGTTTGGTATGCACCGTGCCGGGCCGGATCCGCAAGGAATCCGGGATTGTCAAAGCTTTGTCGCATAGCGGGCTGCAAGTCGTATCGCCATTTGTTTTTCAACTTACTTACTCCACAACAAAATTCAAATTCAAGAAACTCGCTCCGACTCGATGTGCCCCGACTCGCAATCTTGTGTTGGAAGATTTTTGACTTCACGCACAGTTAGATTTGCCTTAAGTTTTCAGCGTAGTTGAATACATTAACATATTTTTGCATACACGTTTTATTTAACTACACTAATGTATATTTGGTATTCTTTTTGCTACTATTGTGTGACTGTTTAGTAAAAAGTAATTTGTACGTATGTAAAATCATTAAGGAAGAGCGGGGCTTCTCAAAACAGGCCTTAAAGCTTAAAGAGAAGCTCCAACCCATTGTTTGTAACGTTAAAAATTGTAAATGAAAATAAACAAATTATTATAAAAAAATATTATTACTAATATTTTAAAAGGTAAATAAAATGTTTGTATGTGCATAATTCCTCGACCTACTAAACAAACCCGAAAAGTTATTTCATTTGAAAAAATATAACTGCATATAAAAAATATAAAAGTTATAAACCATAAATTACATAAAGGTACTCTTTAAAAGTTGATTAAGACAACAAACCAGCAAGTGAGCCACCTGATGAAAAGTGATCATTGCCGTCGTCATCTACAGCATCCGGGGAAGCTAGCATATGCGATAAGAGTAACTGCCTGCATTGTAACATATTTTCTTCTTTTAACAGGTGCTTAAATCCCCATCCAAATCACTATATCATTAAAAAATTTTAAAAAAATAACGAAAAGGACTTGATGAAGATAAAGCAAAAAATCCCGCAAAAAGTGGAAAAAATCCAATTGCAATTTACTAACGATTCAAAGAAATAAATTGCTTCGCCAAAATCCCTCCGACCACAAAGTGAATTCCACCACACTAATACGCGTAAGTGAGAGTCTAGACGTATCCCTAAATCTCTTTCATTCGCTTCTTTCCTGACACAAAACAATTTTAATTTAGATAGATTAACCGATAGCGTCAATTCTTATACGGATTCCGATTCCTTTGATATGTCAAAACTTATATCTTTTACCTTTTTGCTCCCTGTATCGCTACAATGGAGCGTGTTCAAATAGTAAGTTAGACAAAGGGGCGGAATCAAAAGTAGTTTCGCAGGGAGTTACCTTGGGCCCTGCACTATTCGAATTGTTCAAAGTTTCCCACTTTCGCGTTTCCTTTTATCCGTTCGAAAGTGTTTCTCTGTTAAATTATTTCTTTCTCTTTTCATGCGCTTTATGACGTAAGTGTAGTCATGTATTGTGATGCGAGAGTTGAATTTAGTTTGCCGCTGTTCTATTTCACAAATGATAGGAGCAACAGTTTAATATTGTACTTTGACTGTTGCTGAATTCATTTTCTTTTAATTTTATTTTATACCTTTTATTGATACATTTTATATCGCTTAGTCTTCCGTTTAAACAAATTATTTTCTGGTGCGAGTGACAGGTGTCAAATGGTGGTTGTTCCTCAGAACAATAACTAAAGCTATAGAAACCGAGCTAAAATAGCAACACAAATACTTCAGTTCGTACCATTTTTACTAAAGAACTTAGGTGGTTAATGTTACTCGCGTCCGTAGGTTTACCCTAAACGTTAAATGAGTGACACTGTCTGAGTGCTAGAGCCACGCTGCGTTGCAGCACGAAATGGGCCGACTCGTCCGGCGTAATACCACCCTCTCACAGAATATCAGCGTAAAACAATGGCACTCGTTGCTGTTGTGTTTCGTCCGGTGAGTGAAAGTACCGGAGGCACATCTCTCACCGCTCCCCCCTCCCAATTCCTACCCCCTCCTCAAGATCCAACTCCTTCCTCAAGGCCGGCAACGCATCTGCGATTACTTTGGTTTTGCGGGTGGGCGTCCATGGGCGGCGGTGATTACTTTCCATCAGGTGATCCGCCTGCTCGTTTACCTCCTTTTAACATTAAAAAAAAAAAATAGGTGATGTATTAGAAAGATATAAAATGTCCCATTTCTTTCGTTATTTCAAAGGTTGTCACAAGATATTGTGACGTTATATTTGAGGTAATGTGGTAACTCTACCGACATTATTATCAATATAAATAATTGAAAACAACAATATTGTATATCTTTTGTCACTATGTTTATTAAACATACATTACAAATTGACAATAATTACACAATAATATAACCCAAACAATTAATTGCAATAACAAACAGCAAACTCATTGAAAAAAAACGAACGAACCTTACAGTAGTCGCATATGATGTGTAACATTTGACATCTCACCTTTTGAAATCAATGTTACAATAGGAAATAGAATAACGAATTAAGAATTACGTATATTTTTTTACAAATCATAAAGAGAATGCAGTAAATACCTACTCATTAAAGACATTTGACATATCAAAAAAATGACACAATATGTCACTTAAAATAATAATGTCTTGTTTTTATTATCGATCATAAAGAGAATGCAGTAAATACTCATTAGAAGACATGTCACACTGACACATCCTATCTGCCGCGCAATTTATGAACTCTGACTTCTTGGCGGGAAAGTGAAGAGTCATGTCTGCGTTTTTGTTTTATTTTCTAAAATTTGTGTTATGTCGAATAATTAAGTTAATCATTTTAAAGTTAATCGTTAAGTGTTCGTGAGTGTGCATGAGTGTTGGCAAATGAAACAAAACAGTGCAACGTCACTTTTCAAACTCTCTCAAGAAGTCCGTCCGAGGACTTAGTAAAGCCCCATATCTTTACTGAAATACTCGAGGGGTTAGGGGGTATATAATTTCTCACTTCTCATTTCTGTTATCATTCATAATCATCATACAGAAAAGCAATATTGTTTATTTATGTATTACTTGTTAGAAAAATTACTTTGAAACTGAAATATGCTAATCGCACGAAGCCATCAACAAAAAGAAAAAAAAATATGAACTCAGTAAAGAACATGTGAACAGTTTCGAGAAAATAGATCGTAATGTCAGCACCTCAAATATTATCACAGTAAGTTGTACTTAATGCGTTCATAAATTGTGCAGCAGTATCACACTGTTACGATCACATTTCTACCAAATCACTCCCACAAATATTACTACCTACAACGGACATTGGGCTTAAAGTGTCGATCACTGGTGGCTGTTACGGATCACACTGTTTCGTCCCTTTTCTACGAAATCACTCCTACAAATTGTATATATAGAATTCGAGCGGAACGATGTTACACACCAAAAAAAAACAATTTTAATGAATCTACTCGCATTTTTTTCCTTTAGTTTATGGCTTCGTGCGATTAGCACATTTAGCCAGCGCCAAAGTAATTATTCTAAAAGTAATACATAAATAAATAATATTTCCCTCCTGCATGACGATGATGAATGATATACCCCCCAATTCCTCGAGTATCTCTCTCTACCTCACTTACCGATTCCAATTATATGCATTATACAAAGTAACCTTTCTCTTAAATCACTCTATCTATTAAAAACCGGCCAAGTGTGTGTCGGGCCACGCGCAGTGTAGGGTTTCGTAGCCCATCTCAATAATGCGTATATTTTTAAATAGCTCATATACTTAAATGTAGATACTACCGGTTTCACATACCTGACAACGTTATTGAAGTAGTTCCCAATGAGGAATTTGTACTGTGCCTAGTACATTTTATAAGTTGGTCGACTGTTACTCGTAAACTTGTAAAGCCTACTTAGCTGTGATACTTTTCCTTTTAACTTCATCGTATATACAACTACCGTGAATTTTTCCACGTATCCAAAATCAATCATTCGGCTGGCGGGGGACGACGACACTTGACTCTAACAAAATTTTGCACTTTCAAGCTTATAGTTCACAAACAGATGCTTCAATCAAAGAACTGTGTTTACAAACCCACTATATTTTTGAAATTGCTATCCAACGACACCCTACACTATGGGGTAGACAAAAAAAATAATTATATCCCCACTTCACGTGTAAGGCAGGTAACCAAAAAATTTTTTTTTGTTTTAAATTTTACTTCACCACTTTGTCGGCGTGATTAATATGTATATCCATGCCAAAATACAGCTTTTTAGTACTAAGAGTATATGAGCTAGGCTGGGGACAGACAGACGGACTTGGCGAAACTATAAGGGTTTAATACATACATACATACATACATACATACATACATACATACATACATACATACATACATACATACATACATACATACATACATACATACATACATATGTAAGGTGATATTTAATAGGAACGTCAGGGTGCGAAAGGGACAGAAAGCGTGAGTTTATTGATGTATGACAGAGACGCATGAAGTAGTGAACGAGTACGATGAATGAGAGGGAAGATAGATTGGATAGGTTTAACTTAGTATGTAGGAAGGAGAAGGGTGATTTAAAAAAAATAAAGAGCATTATGGCGAAACCGTGTTTTACTTCTTACATGGCGCTGCGGCGAAAAAAAAGTAAATCTTTTTAATTCTAATGGTAGAATACGTTAAAAAGTTAAATTTTATGAGTATACGTTTCATATTCATACAGTACGACGTGGAATACGTTTTATTTCAAGTACATCGCGAGTTTTTTATACGTAATAGGGACTTAGGTTTTCAGCCGCGTCATGGATTCGACCAACGTGGAAGATCTCGATCGATTTACCGTAAATCAACTTAAAGAGGAACTCAAAATACGATATTTGCCTATAAGCGGCAACAAGGCTGATTTGGTGAGCAGACTTCACAAGGACAATGTGACAAAAATCGAAAATGGTATTTTGGACGACTACAAAATGGAGCGTACAAAACGAATGTCGGAGCAACTTGAGCTAAAAAACTTACAAATACAACTACAGCAACTTAAACAGGATGAGGTAAACAATACATCTGCGTCAGGTACGTCAAATTTCGATCAAACTTTATTACAAATATTGCAAACGCAGTCAATAATTTTGCAACAAATGGCAAATCCAGTTCAATCGAAAATACAAGTATTTTCAACAACAGATACAAGTCAGGCTATTCCATTATTTGGTGGTAACAAAACTGAAAATGCGTCAGAATGGGTAAAACAGGTAGAAAGAATTGGTGGATTGGCAAATTGGTCAGAAAACCTAATGTTGGTCAATGCTGCAATGAGACTGAGGGGTCCGGCTAATGATTGGAACAGAGCTTTAGGTAAAAATATTGCAAATTGGTATGATTGGAAAGGTAAACTATGTGAGCGTTTTTCAGTAAAAATGTCATTTGCAGAATTCATTACATATCAGGCAAAAAGAATGCTGAGGAACACGGAAACCATCACTGAGTACATATACAGTAAAAACGCCTTATTTACAAAATCACCATGTTTAATTCCAGAAGCTGACAAGGTTTCATTGATCCTGGAGGGCATTTATGACACTCGCTAGTCAATTCCATTGGCAACACATTGTTGTACAACTGTTGAGGAGCTGCTTTCACATGCTACTGCGCTCGATAACATCAGAAAGGTCATGCCTAAGGATAAGTTTTACCAAACTGAGGCTGTAAGTACAAATACTGCTAATAATACTGTTAAGGAGCAACATAAATACAACAAATATATACCAAAATTTAATCCATCAACTGATAAGAAAGATGAACAAATATGTTACCGATGCAGAACTAAAGGTCATGTGTCATATGATTGCAAATTTCAAGGAAACCCCACAACTTTAAATAGTAATTTAAACTCGAAAATTAATAGCAAGCCCACAGAGCAAAATTATGTAAAACAACAACCATCTACAAATACAGGATTTAATAACCACAAATCAACATTTCATAAGCAGGTTGGCTGTATTCAAAATGATACTCCAAACATAACCTTAATTCCAGTTATATTAAATGGATCACTAACATTAAACGCACTTCCAGATTCAGGATCGGTCATTACAATTATAGACAAGAATGCATTACCAGAAGACACACAAGTATATCCATGGGATAAAGGAGACTACAAAGTTGCAGGAAACATACTTACACCAATTGGATGGCTGTCTGCAAGAATACAGGTAGGAAAAATTGACTATGTCATGCCGCAAATCGCTGTTTGTGACAATTTACCAGTGCCCATGATAATTGGTAAAGACTGGCAATATGCTGTGTATGCCCGCATAATTCATGAACCCGATGGCAAAATATGCATTGTAACGCCAACACATACTGAATATTTCTCATCAACTAACAAAGAATGTGCTTCAATTGCCTGTTGTATAAATAATAATATTGCTGCTAAAGAAATTTGTCAAGAAAATGAAAATAAACTTATGAAGTTAGTGTCAGAGTATGATGATATTTTTAAGAACAATGAAAATGATATAGGAAAATTCCCAGATTTTGAGCTTGAAATTAATTTAAAGAATGATAAGCCTATAAGCTGTAAGCCATACAGATTGCCTGAACCAGAACGCTTATTTTTAAAACAAACAATAGAAAAATGGCTAGATCAAAAGATATGCAGATTGTCAAATTCACCATATGCTGCACCTATGTTTGTTGTCGAACAACCATTTCATGGCACAACACCATACAGGCCAGTTGTTGACTACTCAAGAACTATTAATCCAGTAACTATTTTAGATGCACAGCCAATAGAACGTATGGACGACATTATAAAAACAATCTCACAGTTTGCATACAAGTTCAAGTTAGATATTTATCACGCATACCATAATATTTGTATCAGAGAGCAAGATATCTTTAAAACAGCTGTAGTGACACAAGATTACCACATAGAGTTCATGCGAGTCATGTTTGGTCTGGTTGGAGGACCTTCAATAATGTCAAAAGTCATAAAGTCGACTTATGGAAGTTTGTATGACAGAGGAGTAAGAGCATATTTTGATGATATTACCGGAGGATCATCAGATATTGAAGAGTTCATTCAGATATTAAAACAAGTATTCGAACTGACAAGACAAAAAAAATTAAAACTTAATAAAGAAAAATGTATTTTCATCAACACAGAAATTCCTTTATTTGGAAAAATCATCGGACACAAAGAAGAAAAAACTGATCCAAAGCGAACAGCTGCAGTTGACCAATATAAAACATTATCATCAATCACAGAAATTCGTTCATTTTTAGGATTCACGGGAACATTTAGAAAATTTATTCAAAAATATGCATTAATAGCACAACCATTGCAAGCACTATTAAAAAAAGATAAATTTGAAACACAATCCATACATCAGAAACAAAACAGAATTAAAAATAAACAAGTGACACTTTCAGAGGAACAACAAAACGCATTTTTGACACTAAAGAAACTTGTGACAACTGCTCCAGTGTTAACTAATTTTCAACAAAATGCAGAAACAATAGTAGAAACTGACAGTAGTTACCAGGGTATGGGCGCTTGTTTGTTTCAAATACAGAATGGCGAAAAGAAGGTCATAGAATATGCAAGCCGATGTCTCAAAGATACAGAAACAAGATACCATATCAATGAACTTGAAGTGACAGCAGTACATTGGGCAATTGTAAACAAATTCAGAATATATTTACTAGGCGTCGAATTTAAACTCATAACTGACAGTTACTCCACAGCATACATTATTAACAAGGCAAAGTTGAACAGGAAATTCGCGAGGTATGTCATAGATTTGGCACCATTTAATTTCACACCATTACATCGACCAGGCAAGCAAAATGCAGTTGCAGACCATTTATCTCGTTATCCTCTAAACGAAGTATGTTTAATGATTGTCAGCAGTAACACTGAAAAATTAAAATTAGCTCAAGATAAAGATCAGTTCATACAACAAGTTAAAGCAAAATTGAGCAAGGAAAAAACCACACAACATTTAAAACAAGTACAGGAATCATTTATATTAGAAGAAGGTATTTTATTACACATAAACAAAGAAGAATTAATAAATAACAAGAAAATTGTAATTCCACAGAGTCTTAGAACATCTATTATTAAAATAGCACATGATGACAATGGACATTTGGATTTCAACACAACAATGAACAAGATAAGAAGTAGATATTGGTGGAAATCACTTCGTAAAGACGTAAAAGCATATACATCAGCATGTATGACTTGCGCAAAAGTTAACCGACGCACCAAATTAACTTATGGGAAAATGGGGCAAAAACCGATACCTAATACACCAATGCAAGTCATTTCATCGGATCACATTGTGGCACTACCACCAACAGCATCAGGTAACATATACATATTCGTACATATAGATCACGCAACTCGGTATATATTTGCAAAGCCTACATGCACATTGTCAGCACAGAGTGTTGTTGACACTATAGAAAATGACCTCATATATATTTATGGCCCACCATTGACCTACATATCTGATGGAGCACCATGTTTTACCAGCCATTTAACTCAGAAATTTTTCTCAAAATATGGTATAGAACATATTACCACCACTCCATACACAGCACAAAGTAATGGGTTGGTTGAGAGGGCAAATGCCAATATTATTTCAACATTGACCAAGTTTGCACTAAATAATAATACAGATTGGGATAAACTGTTACCAAAAGCAATTTTAGCCATAAACATTTCAAGACAGAAGACTACAGGACAATCACCATTTTATTTAATGTATGGATACCACCCTAGAATACCACCAAATGAGATACATTTTGGCACAATTATAGAAGACATTGACAGAGCTCACCAGTTGGAATTTCTAACAGATGCAAGAAAAACAGCCTTACAAAACATTGACAGTGTACATGAATATTACAAGAAAAATTTTGACCTGAGAAAATTAGAACATAATATTTCTGAAGGGAGTTTCGTACTGTACGAATGGTATAAGCCAACAGACAACAAGCTTACACCGAGATATAAAGGACCATTCAAAGTTATTAGAAGAGTTGGTTCAGTCTGTTACGAGATACAAGATGTACAAAAACCAGAGAAGAAGAAAATAGTCCATGTTCAATTTCTCAAAATTTTAAACAACCCGCATAACCTTGATATCATTTCAGATCTTATTCTGTGCAACAACCCTACAGTAGACAGCACTTCCAATGATGACCAAGGAGATGGCAGTACCAGTGACAACTACACCTGCCCAGACCAGAGTTATAAAGACCCAAGCGATGACAACACGAGCAACATCCACACCAGCCATGATCATGATGATGATGATGACAAAGGAAAGGACACTATACCCGAACAATACAAAACATTTGTGACGTCACGAGGTCGCGTCACAAGAGTACCAAACAAATACTGTAGTTAATTAAGGTAAATTATTAAGGTTGCCTAGCATTTTATTTTTATTTTTTGTTATAGTTGTTCAGTTAAACTTTGATACATACATAAGTACATGATTCAACTCAAATATTTTATATAAAAATAAAATAGTAAACAATTCTAAATCTGATAAAACTATGCATAGACTGTTATTGTGTTTATTAAGCTAGCATATAATATATAGGTACATTACACTTTCAATAACTACATGTAAATTGAAATAAATATTAATAAATATTTAATAGTTAGTTAGTTGTAACAAGCATTGTGAAAAACATAATAAGTAATAGGTAGGTATGTATATACTTATCTCAATAGCCACCGCAACACTAGATAATAAATAAGTTATAGTTAAAAGATATTAAGTAAAAGCATTGTATTAAATAGGTACCCCAGTAAGCCACTCCAAAAACATCATAGTTTATTTAAAGTAAATAAAACAACATTATTTATTTGTAAAATCTCTATTGTTTTCAAAGACACATTTCTCTAGTTTAACTTACATTGTAGTATTGTAAATATTTAATTTTAAAAAAAAAACAGTTCAATAGTTCAGTTGTTTAGTTTCTTTTAAAAAAAAAAATAACTAAGTTGAAGTTGAAGCAATCTCTTGTTTATTTATAAAAGTTAAAAGTAAATGCTTCATGGTTGCTTAAGCTTCAAACGTTAGACATATGGTATTTGGCTTATAATACTATGTTTAAAGCGAGAACATGTAAGGTTAGTGAAATATAGGGTCATTTCGCCTGTTCGCGTCCATCGCCCAATTCGCGTCCATTTTACGGATCTCCCTTTTAACATTCTCGAAAATAAGTATACTAACACACCATTAAAAAGAAAAGTCATTACCGCCAATACCTTAATATATATGAGGCACGTACACATAGATAAAAGTTCCGTGCGCCCAACCAATCCTGTTTAGAAAAATATTTAGTCTCGGCTGTTCAACAAGAGAGCGCGGATGCGCGGGATTTTAGGAAAAAAAATAGTGTGCAGCGGCGCGTTTGACGGTAAGTCTTTTATTCTTTTATGTGAATTTTAGGTTACATAGCTGTATCTAGACTTTGATAATGAAAAAAGGAATAATATTAATTATGAATTTGCTTATTTTTTTTATAGTTAACAGTTAAAATAGGGTGGACGCGAATTACTACACCGAATTTATAAAACTTGCACTTTGCGTCCGCCATGGACGCAAACTTTACCTAGAGGGGATATTAATAAAGCAAATTGCGTCCATTTTTTCAATAAATACTTGTTTTGTTTGTAAAAATAATTTAAAATGTATTGTAAAGACTAGGTACGAGTTTAAAATTCTATTTTTGAATAAAATGAGTAATTACTTTAATTCTTAATTTTTTCTGTAGGGATAAAAGTTCTTCGGAGACAAGAAAGAAGAAAGAAGAAGGAAAAGAGAACATACACAGAAGAAGATTTAAAGAAGCGTTAATATAATATTCGAGAGAAGAAGAAATCGGTAAGACAAATATGCAAAGAATGCTATTCCCAAGACCACAATATTGGACAAAATCATGAAGTTGGCCGACACATTGGTCCAAGCCGCTCTGAGCCTTCAGCTGGGTTCACAACTGAGGGCTGGGGCTTCCTAGCTTGCGGTGACCCCGCCTGGGTTGCTGAGTCGATTCATCATCATCATCTCAACCGAAAGACGTCCACTGCTGGACAAAGGCCTCCCCCAAGGATCTCCACAACGACCGGTTTTGTGCTGCTCGCATCCAGCGGCTTCCCGCGACCTTCACCAGATTGTCAGTCCACCTTGTTGAAGGCCTGCCCACGCTTTCCGGCACGCGGTCGCCACTCGTGGACTGTTTCGCCCCAGCGGCCATCAGTCCTGCGAGCAATGTGCCCTGCCCACTGCCACTTGAGCTTAGCAACTCTTCGGGCTTTGTCGGTTACCTTTGTTCTTCTGCGGATCTCCTTATTTCTGAATCGACCTCGCAGATAAAATTGATTAAATTTGAGTGACCTTGAGCCTTCTTATGAGACCCATAGTGAGCGACCACGTCTCAGTCCCGTATGTACTGTATGTACTGGCAACACACACTGGTGAAAGACTTTCGTCTTGAAACACTGCGGTATATCGGACGAAAAGATATTTCGTAGCATACCGAACGCTGCCCAGCCTAATTGGATTCGACGATTGACCTCTTTGCTAAAGTTGGACCTACCTAGCTGGACCGTTTGTCCCAGGTAAACATAATCGTCCACAATTTCAAGGGCAGAGTCCCCAGCCTTCAGAGGAGTGGGGTACGACACGTGTGTTTGACATAACTTTTGTCTTCTCCATGTTCATTTTAAGACACATTTGTTGATCGATAGGCTGGAAGTCATCAAACCTGCGTGCGAGACGATTCGTTATGACTCTCGAAAACAGCTTGTAGACGTGGCTTAGAAGTGAGATGGGCCTGTAGTTCTTCAGCAGGGTTTTGTCCCTTTTTGAAGAACAGTACCACCATACCTTCGTGCCACGTTGGCACTGCCCAATACCCAGATCTCTTGCGAACACTTTCGAGCCTTTGTTCCACTCTATGGCCTCTTTAATACGGTTAGTATGAAATCGGCGCGTGTCGCGAATCATAGACTTCGAGATCTGCCTATTTAGCCGCCGAAACTGAGACGCATCACCTGAGGAAAGCAGATAAGCAGAACCATTGAGCGCCGATCTTCCATTAGTTTTAGGGTATGGTTTGAGAACTTTTTGGTTCCTTTTGTACGGTGGGTTTTAAAAAACTGTGACCCAACCGTTTGGACGTTTTTCTTTCTTGCTATTTTTATTTTCTTTAAAGTGATTTATTTATGATAATAATGTTGATTTTAAAATAACTATATTCTTAAATAAAGAAATTGTTAAAAACCAATCTTTCTTTACATTATCTTAAAAAGATCACCCCCACATTCCTTTTCTAAGCAGGTGGACGCAAAGTGGTCCACGGGTGGACGCAATTTGGATTTTGTGGACGCAAACTGGGTAAAATGCCTAATTCTGAAGTTTGTCTATTTAAAAAATAAACACAAGATGTTTCGAACAAAACTGAAAGTTAACCTTAAAATAGACTATATAATGAACACATTACATAAATTTTTCATTGAAATTAGAACTGGAACATTTTTATTTTCTCCTTCAAACTTGCCAACTGCACTAAATGGACGCGAACAGGCGAAATGACCCTAAATATACAAAATGTGTTTTGTATATATATATTTCAGAGGGCATGTAAGGTGATATTTAATAGGAACGTCAGGGTGCGAAAGGGACAGAAAGCGTGAGTTTATTGATGTATGACAGAGACGCATGAAGTAGTGAACGAGTACGATGAATGAGAGGGAAGATAGATTGGATAGGTTTAACTTAGTATGTAGGAAGGAGAAGGGTGATTTAAAAAAAATAAAGAGCATTATGGCGAAACCGTGTTTTACTTCTTACACATACATACATACATACATACATAGGGACAGCGGGAAGCGACTTTGTTTTATACTATGTAGTGATTCTGAGGTTATTCTGATGGCAAAACCAATTAATAGCATAGGCAATCTGTACGCTTATTTTATATGACGTAGTTTAAATTGTTTTTGTCACCTTATTCCATATGAAAAATTAAGAAATATTGACTGAATATTAAAATTTGATTTTACATATTTTTTTCATGCACCAAAACAGCCCTTAGTCATTAGAAGAACATGACTGTGTTGAAAAATTCATTTACCCAAACCTTATAAAAATAGTTAAGTATAAAATAAGTACAGAATAGGCTTAAAACAGGCAGAACACCCACTGCCAAGGAATGAAAGGGATGTAAGAATGTGAAGTATGCAGTATGGAAGTGCGAGAGGCAAAAATGATGGAACTTGTATGGAAGAGTATTAGCATCGAATAGCTCCGATCATGTTGGAGGAGGAAGTAAAAAAAAAAAAAAAACAGCCCTTAGTTATTAAAGATAAAGACAACAAGATGGCGTCGATAATAAGAAAACGGAAGAAGTTGATATTCCTCTAGAATTACACTTTGATTTGACTATACAAAGCGTTGTAGGGGCGCGTTCCCCAATTTATATTACAACTGGAGCAAAAGTATCGCCTATAGCTAGAACCGTTTAAGAAGCCGCAGCACCAAAACAGCCCTTAGTTATTAAATCTAAAGACAACAAGATGGCGTCGATATTAATTTTGCTTTTAACGTCGGCGCGTTCGATGTTCGCCTGCTCCCGTATTGTTTCATCAAGAGCTAATTAATGAAAAACCTTGAGGTTATAGTTGAGTGTTCGTAGGATCGTTGGTTTAATTTCTGTCCCTTGAAATTTTCCTTTGGCAAGTTTCCTCGTCACAACATCATGGTTTGTGATGAGCCTGTGAGCTACAATTTTTAAAACAGCTTGTTTTTTTTATTTATACTTTTTAGTGATAAACATCTTCGTCACAGAAAACGTGTTAAAACATTGGTTTTCTTTTATTTAATCACATACAAATAACGAATAAACGAACTAATAGAAAAAATATTTAAGTGAAACATGATTATAAACCGTAAGTTTAAAGTTTATTTTTAACTTTATTGGAAAATGTTATTAGCCACAAACAATTAGACACATATTATCTAACAGAAGAGTTTGTAATTTTAAAATATCTTTACATTGAGATCATATAAGTTACATCAATCAAATTCACACAGACTGCCTAAACCGAATCCCCTCACAATACGAGACAAAGATGTCGACTCGAAAGTTAAAATGCCGAAATGCCTGTGTGACAGTCCTATGCAAATTCACCAGTGCCAAAACCGACGGCTCTTAAGCTGGAGCTCATTAATTCGCAACAATAGGAAGTTCCCAAAACTCCTAAAAGTCAATCACCACTGCATCACGAAAATTTGAAACTCCAACTATCTTCGGTTGGTTTCTGCAGAATTGCCATCCAATGCTCTATTGTGGAAACACTCGATTTAAACTCTGTTTTTTTAATGTATTTCTATTGTTGTTACGATTTTAGTCATCTGAAGACAATATGTTAGAAAATGTAATGTTGTTTAAGTAAATCTAATAACTTTTAAGACAATGTTATTGGTATACATTAACTTGTGATAAAGAATAACACACTTTTGTGGTCACAAGTTAATGTCAAAACTTAGATTTTATTATTTACTTATTTTTGTAAAGCATTTTTTAATCTAGTGAACGTCAAAACGTGTATATATTTTTTTAAATAGGCGGCTGTGACCATATTATCAGCTATAATTTTTTGTATGCTATTAATATTGTCTTATTAAAAACAGATAAGCTTTCAAACTTTTGAGGAGCTCGATGGAGCAGCGGCGCCCGGTCTGCGAGTGCTGAGTTTAAGCAACTTTTGCAAAGGCCGGTCATCGGATGGGTGACCACAAATTTATCATCTCGAGTTTCTCCGTGCTTCGGAAAGCACGTCAAGCCGTTGGTCTCGGTCGCATTAGCAGTCGTTAACAACCACCAATCTGCACTGGGCCCGGGTGGTGGTTTATGGCCCGTTCTCTCTATCCATCCATAGGAAAGGCTCGTGCCCCAGCAGTGTGGGGACATAAAATAAGCTGATGATGATGATGATGATAATGATGATGAAGCTTTCAAGGTAAGCAAGTATAGATTCTGTTTGTGTTTGTAAAGCAACTCAAATATAAAAAAAACACCTTATCGAGTGGTTCTAGCATAAGTGTCCTTGGAGTTAATCATCTCGGCTCTGCCCGCCGACTATCACAGAACACTTCTACGAAATCCGCTACGCTCTGGCTGGCAACAGATTTGACTTCACAATATTACAATGCCTTCGTTTACCTTACAAAGTTTTGCTTTAAAGATTTCAAGAATGTAATTAATTATTTACCACAACTAAATAAAAATCAAATCAAATTAAATTAATTTAATTTTTTCTACATTTGATCCATGTCAGGAAAACTATGTATTGGGTATTCATAATGGTGAACTTAATTAAGTTTTTAGAGACTGGTGCCCGCAATAGAGTTTTAAAAAAACCCGTTTTACAAATCACCAGGCCTCCACCTTTTTTCTCCACCCCTTAAACTTATTATGAGGGTAGAAACAAAAGGAGAATGTCAAATAGTTAGCCATTTTATATCGCACGTTTTATCGCTATATCATTTTCATTATTTTATTTTTTAAATAAGATATAAAGTACATAAAAAATATAATTTAATATTTTGAGATTGAAAGATATTTTAGAAATTGAATTTAAATAAAGTTTTCACCATCTCCGTGGTTCGACTCCTGGTCTGAGACCCAATGGCCGCGGGTTCGATTGCAAACAAGGTATTATTAAACTCGGTTTGTTGATTGAAGTGGTTAGACTTATTTTAAGCCTGCCTAAAAACCCAACCAAAATTTTAGAAAGTCTATCACTTAAACAACAACGCTAGTAACCAGTATTAAGTTGCTGTATTTTGACAGTTTGTGATAAGTAAGTCAGTTTCTAAGTAGCTAAGGATTTCTGGTGTAGCGCTTCACTTTCAATCATAACATTATCTACCTTCATAACATCAAAAATCATGTTCGCCATAAACCTCCTTTTAACCCGTCCCGCGCCGTAGGTATAATTAGCGGGTCACCTTACGTACGACCGTGCGTACATATGGCGCGCGAGGGTTCAATTAATTGTTAATTTAATTAACCTTGGACCAACAACTACAAAAGCTTCTAAAACCAGTAGTTCAATAACTCGTCTGCACCTAAGACTGTATAGACATGGCAATAAATAAAAGACATATCAGTGTTTGGATCTCAGGGCCCAATTGGGTGCGTTAATTAATTTTGATTCGTAGCCTCCCTCCCTCACACCTTTCTAAAGGCAATCTGTCGTCGCATCTTCCTCTATGCCCGACTCGCAATACAATTAATTAAGATATACCGCATTGTGGTGGGCTTTATAAAGGTCAGTTTTATCTGTAAGCCTCCTCCTCTTATTCCGGCAAATAATCTGATAATTACAGATTAGTTTTGTATAGTTCGCTTAAGGTAGAGAAACTTCAAACGAAAGATACATTTAAAAGGAACAAAATGGACGTTTATTTTTGGGTTGGTAGCTGAAGCTTTAGATGCTCTGGTGGATGCTAGAAATCACGGTTCAACCCCAGACAGGGATGTAATTTGGGTGCCTGTTGCGAGTATAATTTTTCATTCGAACAAGTTACCGAAAACTAAAATTTGTATGACATTGAAGCAGCACTACTCTGCGTGACAAACCAAGATTATTGCAACCTGAGTAACATAGCCTTAATTAAATGTGTATAATAATATTAACAACCGGTATTAAGTTTTGGAATAATGAGTAAGAAAAAAACGTAAATTTCATATGTACACTAATTGTTTTTTTGCGAGGCGTTTTTTGAGCCAGTTGTTAAGCGCTATGCTTGTTATGTATACATAATCAAACTTTAATTTTTTATACATGTGAGGACCTTTAAATTAATTGGCTTTTTGTTGCTATTTTTAAGTTTCTACTTTGTTTATTAGTTGATAGTTTTTCAAATAACTAATGAAAAGATAAAAAGGTAAGGACCCAATATTAAATTCTGGTTAGATGGACGCACTGTTTGAATCTCATTCTGCGCGGGTAATTTGCGATCGGTTCGATAACACACGAGTCGACCTCAACATCGGATTGTTTCATTCCACGAGAGATCCGTGATAGCGCCCATGATGCTATGTTTATGGGATCTTTTAAATTGTTTACATTGGAAATGTTTATTTCAACCGTACATAGTACAGACGGCAGCAAAAGTCGAGAAACAATTTAATAATATTTCGTCAAATAAAACAAAAAAGTAACAGTCGTCAACTTCTAGTGAAGCTACATAACATGGAACTAAAGTGGTCAGTGACTTTTGCTGCGGACTTTGTAGTGGTTAGACCAAGGATCCCAGATTCGCTGTTTCTGCTGCATATCAATGATATGATTAACATTGAGAATATGCATTGCTATGCGGATGAAAATACGGGAGACGCCCTGCACATCGGAAAACCTAATGTGCCTCGGACTTACACACAGGAAAATCGACAAAAACTTGTGTCCAAAGTTGAGAACTCCCTGGAACGAGTCTCAGGATGGGGTGGATCGAATATGGTTCAGTTCAACCATTCCAAGTCACAGGTTTGCGTGTTCACCGCCAAAAAGGATCCATTCGTCGTAGCACCACAGTTCCAGAGCACTCCACTTAACATCTCAAGCAGCTTTGGGATCCTTGGTGTTGACATAATATCCAGTGATATGCAATTCCGCAAGTATCTAGAGGACAATGCGAAGATGGCAGCACTGAAATTAGGAGTTCTTAGGAAAGCGAGACGGTATTTTACGTCTAACCAGCTTTTACAGTTGTACAAAGCCCAAGTTAGACCTCACATGGAGTACTATTCTCACCTTTGGTCCGGGGCTCCTTAATGCCAGCTTGACCCTATAGAATCTTTGCAGCGACGTGCCATCCGACTGGTCAACGATCTCAAGCTCACAGACCGGCTAGAACCCTTAGCCTTGCGACGTGACATCGGCTCCTTGTGTGTTCTACCGCCTGTATAATGGAGAATGCTCTGAGGAACTTTTTGATTTGGTGCCCACTTCCTCCTTCTAACATCGCACCGTTCGCCATCGGAACAGAGCACATGCACACTTACTGGAGCCGCTGTTCGCTCGAGCTTCATTCCACGTACAATCAAACTGTGGAATGAGCTGCCATCAGAGGTTTTCCCATTAAGCTACGACATGGACTCTTTTAAAAGAGGTGTAAAGAGGTTTTTCTCAGGTCGGATGTTGATGTTGCTGATGTCCATGGGTAACCGCTCACCATCAGGCGGCCCGCCTGCTCGTTTGCAGACTGTCAATATAAAAAAATATAAAAAATATGAAAACTCTGAGGTTTCGGGTTCGATTCCCAGATATAGGTATACAAATTTTATTGTACTTGTTTTTGTTGGTCGTAGGGCTTTTTTTGAGTCCGCCTGGCGAACTACCACTATTTTATTTAAGTCAACTATCCGGTGACGTGGAAATGCTAAAATGCTGCTTAAATCTTGCAAGATCGAAACCCAGGGGCCTAGCTTAAAACTTCTATCAAAATTGAGACGTTGTTAAAAGAAAAATGTTTTATGGAAATTCGAACAACGCCAAACACCCTAAATTGAACTGACAATGAACGGACATCATTTCATAGAACGTATGACAAAAACCGCTACGTTTCCCGGTAAGGGTATTGATTCATTAAATTGTCTCCTATCGTTCACAATTAAATTAATTTCACAATTGAGTAAGTCACTCTAAAATCAGACAGCCACCCGCACTTTGCGCACCCTCGCCGCCATCATTGCGCAAATAACTCCTTATAATCCAGACATATCTGGATTTATAGAGTTCCACGCACCAATGGAAGGGGCGAGGTATTTCCATTCATATGTGTCTTTCTTATTTTTTGTATTATTTGACTTTTTCTTTTTCGGCGGCTCATTTTTAGGGGACGGTGAAAGTCGCTGTGATTTAGGGGTCAGTGTGAATACACTGAAAACTTTGAAATACTTTTTATCCGCCTGCCTCTGTGTAACTGCGAAACGAGAAGTGAGTGAGGTTACAGCTCCGGTAACCTATTTGGATATTAGGTAGTGGACTAAAAGTGCCCACGGGGCAACTCGCTTGAAACACCCAGTCTAAAGAGTTCCGGATGAAAAATGCGCTTCGGCGTTTCCTGATCTGGCGTTATGACCTGACGTTGATGGTCCCTTGTGCGAGTAAGTTTGCTTGCGCAAGGTTGTCTGACTCATTTTTATAAGTCGTGAGGGGTAATAGGGTTGCCTCTGTAGTCTATAAGTAAGACCAGCGATATCAGATACGTCAAAACGCTTTCAGGCCTTATCGTTAATTATCATCAGATGAGACAACTTCTCCCTCCCCATCCATAGGGAAGGCTTCAAATCCAGACTTTCTAATAACACAGACATAGAAAGTACCTACATTTAATTTTATAAGCAATTATATATTAAAATTTTCTTTCAAATTGGCGTACATAGAATTAAGTATCTACCTATATTGTTACTAATAATATGAGCAGTGCAGATCCAAAGTATTTTTTTAAATGTTTTATTTAATTGCTACGGAACCAAAATTTCTCACGTACGTACACAGCGCGTTGTTTTTTTACACGAGATTTATGAGAGGTCCACCCTTGGACAATCTAATGCCAAATCTATCGAGGCGCCGACTCTATACGCCATAAGACCGTTAAATGAACCGAAAAATTAGGGGGTTTGCCGCGCTAGCCGGCCGACGAGTCAATAGAAACATCACTAAGTAATGCTGTACCGGCAATTCGTGGAGTGAGCATTTCTATTGACGATGCAAGAGAGCGACAGACGAATGCAACTATTTTACACGCATTACTTTTATGAGTTTTTTACTTGACTTAGTCGGTAAACAAGCATGACGTTCGCTCGATGGTGAGCGGTGACCGCAGTTTTTGGTCGCTTCCTATAAAAGTATTTTAGTGTAACAAAATATAGAGTAGAGTGTCGTTAGATAAGAGCCAATTTGGGAATGTCTCTGTGTTCTCTTTACCTAATTCGACAATTTGGAATCACCACTCTTTAACCGCCTCTGTGGTTAAGACCACCGGTTTAGACCCAAAGAGTTCGATTCCCAGAGGGGTACATGTTTGTGTACTCAGTTTGGTTGGTGATAGGGCTTGTTTGTCTGCCTGGCTAGCTACCATCATCTTATCTAAATATGTCTCCATAACATTAATGTTTGTAGCATTGTTGTATTCCGGCAGCTAGAGATAAGATAGCCAGTGCCTCACTAGTTGAGGATCCTGGGTGAAATGCGCTTCGATCATTGACCTTATCATCAGGTGAGATCAAGACACTGCGCTTACCCGTAAAAATATTTTAAAAAAACACCATTTCTACTGGCTGGATGATTTTGTTAAAGGATGTGAGATCAATTACTGGGCATATTAACGCCGCATACTCGTGTTAACTATAATTAATCTCTCTATGCTCAGGTTTTTCTTTCATTTCAAATTCAAATGCAAAATCCTTATTGCCTGCCACATGGTGGCAATTTGACAATATTACAATACAAGCGCATTACAGGTTGAAAAAAAAAAAAAGAAAAAAAAAGCTTAGAAAAATTACAAAACTAAAACCATTACACAATGTGACTTAAACAGCTAAAAAGGCGGAAACTTATCAAATTTTGTAATCAACAAAGTTATTTACAAAGTTAAAAGTAATATATTGAATAACTGCCGAAATTAATAACCTATCCTCAGCAAGAGATAGGCCTACTAGAGATTTGTTGCTTAGTTATTTCTGTTATTTATCGGAAAATAACAGCGGTTGCTAGGTAACTAAACTAAGATAGGCCTATCTCTTACCAGAGATAGGTTATTAATTTCGGCGGTAAGAGAACTCGTGGTTCAATCCTCGAAGCTTCTTAAAAATACTGACGTAAACCCATTCTATCACAAGTGAATGGGCTTTCTGGATTACCTATTTATTAATAGACATGTTACTAAACAATAATCTTTTTGAATAAATCACTAAAAATAAAAAGTGAAGCCTACGCTACACTCCACTGCGATAGGTATTCATTTCATTTTGAGCCACGATGATATTTCTGTATCTGGATTACTCTGTGGTCAGTTAAGCCATCGATTGAAAGCGAGCAGTTCACATTGGAGCCAATTAATCGGCAGCTGAAGAGACTGGAGCTTAGATAATCCTAGAGCCTTATCTTACAGTACCATAGAACACTTAGATAAGCCAAGATATTTTTGTTAGTGGTTTTAGTATATTGGCAAAGGTAGAACTTGAAGCTAAATATAGCAATTCTATTGTTACAATGCCTCGAAAATAAAATTTAAATTGTATAATAAGTAATAGTAATTATATTATTAAAATAATAGTAATTTTAAGTAAATACTGAACATAACCATATTATTATAAACATAGAAACGTCGACGTCATAATAACAGAATACGTACAGTCACGAGCATAAACATGTAAACAATGTAACTTTTAACACAATGAAATAAGAGTCGAAACTAGTCAAAGTGTAATGTCTTTGCTAAGATTTTGATTTGTAATGATTTTATGTCTATGTAAAAACTCCATACAAACACCAAATTCTTGAACCATTCACCAGTTATTTATTCATGAATATTCAATGGGCCTCTTTTTTTCTTTAAACTTTTATTCATTACAAATATTGTCGCCAAAAAATCTGCTGCATTTTCCAAAAGTGTATTAATCTATCTTATCTTATCTTAGTGGGGCCTGCTGAGGTTTCCCTCTTGCAGTAACACTTCGACCCATCGGGATCTTTTGTGCAACCCCGTCCTTTCACTCTTCTTCCTCTGTAAAGATAGATGCTATAAGTTTGGCCACGTCCTTAAGGGCGAAGAGCCTGAAGTCCTCCGGTTTCGGATAGGCCGACCCCAGGAGTCCCGTTATTTTCCTAGCCAGAGAGTCACAGTCACACAGTAGGTGCTGCATTGACTCCGTTACCTCTCCACATGCCCTACACAAGCTATTTGTTGATAGATGCATTCTGTGGAGCATTTGTTTTGTGGCATAGTGCCCTGTCGAGGCACCGATGGTTAGTCGGGCCTGCCTTCTACTGCCTCCGCATATGAACTTACTCCGTCCTAAGGCGTTTTCACCTAGGAAGGATTTGGAGTGTTTCATATTAATCTAACTTTTACATTGATTAAACGTACATAATACAAGCCCAGCAAGACAACGAGCACTAGAAATTTCAATTTCATTAAATCCCTACAAAAGTTCAATATCGCACGGTGCCCTAACTAATATTTCCCTAATGTAATTTCCCCAACTATGGAAACGGGGTACTCATCGCCAAGCTCAAACTACGCAAGTATTAAAAACTCTCGACGCAATTTGAGCAGAAAGCGGTGCTTTACCAACCCTTGCGGATGCACTAGACTAAATAATTAGCGCTGATAGCTTCGCGCAACATCCTGTAGCTAATGCTTCTAATACTTGGATCGGTATGAGATTACGATTATTATAAGATGGATGTGTTCACACACTTTGTCATTGATGAGAAATTATATTGTTTACGAATAAGAATTTTTTTTTAAAATACTAGTAGCCCACTCGCGACTTCTTCCGTTTTAATAAACACCCGTATCCCGTAGATGATTTTTTAATTTTTTTTAATTTTTTGTTTTATACAAACCTTGTCTTGACAATTACGAACACATCCAAAAATAAATCAGCCAAATCGGTCGAGCCGTTCTCATGACTATGTGATGCATGTGATGCATGTTCTCATGACATACATGACTGTGGCAATTGATTTTTGTTAATATAAATTAACGTCGTAAGTGAAAAACGACTTCCGAAGTTTTCGCCTTTCGAAGACAAATCGAATAATAACAAACAAGCCAATATGTGTGTAAGAATTTTTTATTCATTATTCATGTCCTTAAAAGGTTAGGACTTGGTGTGCGTCAGATCATAACCCACCAAGCTTAACAAATGTCGGTTGATTTACTTTCCACCAAAGGGATTTGAATCTGCACATTTTGACTATCCGGAGCATTCTAACAACAACTGACGAAATATTATTTAAAACTACTAGCTGACCGGCGGACTTAGTACCGCTTTAACAGTTTCCATGACAACAAAACAAACAAATCATTCGTCCGCTTAAGAACACTCGTATCTCATAATGGACCCCTATAGCAGCGCCACCTACCGGGTCCAATTGTAAATCTAAACCATTCTCGAATCCACTTGAACACACACAGAAAATTTCGTCCAAACCGGTAAAGCCGTTTAGAAGGAGTTTAATAACATATACGAGTACACGCACAGAAAATTTGTTTATAAAGATAAATAAAATAGTATATGATAAAGTCCCCGGAACGCGTCTGTTTGTCTGTTAGTGCGAACCTCAGAAACCACGGATTTGGATGCGGTTTTTTCTAATAGATAAAGCGACTTTCGAGTATGGTTTATGTAAAGAAAGAAAGAACGAAAGAAACATAACATAACAATGTAATAAATATAAAAATACGTACACATAACAACTGTTCCCGGTAGGTGACGCTGTAATAAGGGTATTCACTCAAGCGGACGAAGTCACGTGCCTACCATATCTTAGCCTTGTAAGGTTAAAGGTGAATCCAGACAAACATGTGATATATCATATATATGTAGCATGTTTTATTAGTATGGACGATAAGTGTCAATAAAACAACCCTTACGGTAACATAAGTTATATAACATGCTACTTAATGTAGATTCACCTTAACAACACTAATTTCTTATACATATAAAAAAATATAGCATAATCACAAACACAGTAAGTTGTACTTAATGCGTTTATAAATTGTGTGGCAGTATCACACTGTTACGATCACATTTCTACGATATCACTCCTGCAAATATTACTACCTACAACGGACATTGGGCTTAAAGTGTCGATCACTGGTGGCTGTTACGGATCACACTGTTACGACTTACTTCTGTCCCTTTTCTTAAATCAAAAAGAAATCACTCCCACAAATTGTATATATAGAAAGCGAGCGGAAAGATATTACACATCAAAAATTATTGAAAAATCCTTATGTAAAATCGATAGGATACAACTGAACATGATGTATTTCATAATATGCTTACGTTAAAATCCATGCATCCTAACTAAGCTCATCGTTACGTAGCCAAATGAAGACGTTACCTTATCCCGATCTAGCCCGCCGGCTGTGACCTAAGACCTAGCTGCGGTCTTATCCGCCTTGTTTATAATGAAGATACCGAGATAGGTCCCGTCTCGATCCGGCGTTTATTACAATAACACTGTTTGGCTTGTGGAATAACTTAATAATGAATCCTGACAGCACATAATTTACGGATTGCATTGTGTTATATTATCACTGTGTTCACTGTTTGATAACCTTAGTTCACAGAGTAAAATAAGGAATAGAACAAGACCATGTATAAAGGTAATCTTATTTCTAGTCCATTTATTCATAAGTATTACAGGCGCCTGCACAGGTCGATACCTATTCATAACTGTCAAATTTCGTCAATTAATATTCGGTTCCCTATCCATTTGCATAACATTTTAAAACATATAATGACATGGCATACTTTTGTTTATCCTAATTACATTTACGCATAACAGCTTACGCGTATTTTGTTAAAGCATAATGTCTTCAATCATAATATTGTTTAAGCATATTTGAAAAAAGACAAAGTGTTGAAAAAATTCCAAGAGCGGGATTCGAACCCGCACCCCATGACATGCCGGGTCAGGTGCACTACCGACTATGCAATCGTGGCTCAATCCAACTCGCTGAAATTAATCAACATTATCTATTTTTTTTTACTTTGTAAGCCTTTGTATGCTAAAGTATTTTGTTAACGCATAATTATATTAAAACATAATTTTTAAAAGCATACTAAATACTTATGCCTACGCATAACAATTATAACTCCTAAAATGTTAGACACTAATACACATTTTTAACTCTGAAAATCAGCGTTGCAGTTTCTTGAAGCTGCAACTTATGCTGAGAGGAGTCCAGTTCGTCGTAGCCTTTTAATTTTAACTTTATGTATTAGTTTTATTGTAAGAACCTAAGCCTGCTACGCCGAATAAATATTTTTAATTTAAATTAGAGAAAAGGTAAATTTTGTATATTGTTATATGTATGTTAAACATATTGGCGGCTTAAGGGTGGTCCAAGGGCCACCCCCGCCGCACCTTTACCTATTATTCAAAATAAATACGTAAAAATAACTTAAATGTCTCCGTTTTTATGCCTAAATATTATTATGCTAATAGACGGAATCCTTTCAAAGATGTAAAACAAATTGGGGTATTAAAGTTTTGTTACGTTGTGTGGGTAGTAAAGTTTTTTCCATCTACTGTTACGTTTTATATAAATCTTTAATTTGTGTATCCAGTTTAAAATTAGCAAATTTAAAGCAATAGCCATATCGGTTTTACTTAACTTAACACTCGATAGGAGTACCAAAACGCATAAACTTTTAAAAGTAAATAACTTATTTCCAATGCACCATAATAATTTAACAAAAAATTTATTCCTGCTTTTTCATCTACCAAATATTTTTATAGTAGCTATACAATTTTAATTAAAATACCGAACACTTGATTGGACTAACAATTAGTACCTACTATACATATACTACCTAGTTATCAACATGACAATCGCTTCCACCGTCGCGTCAAAATCCAAGGAACACCGCCAACCACCCGATCAAATGCCGAGCTATTATCTTCCGAATCGAAGAATCCAATCGTCCCGATTCCGGTCACATCCCGCTGAAGAATTTCAATTTACACCCTCCGTTCATTCGAATCAATTACAAATAAAAAAAATCCCGCCCGTCACCGCGTATGCCGCATGCAGGTCGCGGAAGATCATTAAATCACTTTGTGCCGCGAAACCTATTTAAAAAAGCTATTTTTTATCTCGCCCTCGCTCCTACCTTGAAAGCGCATAACTTCAAGCTGGTGTGACCACGAAGAATGAACAATTTGAGAGAGAATATAAGATTTTTTTTAATTTGCTGAATACCTAAGTAGTTCTTTTCGGCATTTGAAGGTTCAAAGTACTGTTAAATACATTTAACCGTATTGATGTAATTGGTATTACGATAAGTATACAATGTTATATACAATGTAAATACAACAACATTAATAAAGTGCTGTTGATTCCATGTTGCTGTTAATTTCATAAACACAATAAAGTACTTACTTACTTACAAAAAGAAAAAAAAGTAAAGAAACATCAAAAAGTTTAAAAAAAAAGCTGTTTAGTAGCCTAGTACCTAGTATCGCCAATTGTTTCTGGTATTTGAAGGTTGCAATTACAAACAAGTAGTAGATAAGACCGTACAGAACCCGATTTTATAAAAACGTTTTAACATTATTAAGTTATCATTGAACTATTGCTAAACCCTAATTGATTTCTTAAAAGCGTGTTTCCATTACACTTCATCACACACATATTACGTAGCAGCACCGCACGCCTTCACATTTCTGCGACTGCAGAGCGCTGCTTAATCGCGAATCTACGAATAGGCATCTCGATTGGAGCTTTGTTTACCCGCTAATGTGAAAGCGCTCTAATAATGAAGTCTCTCTACATTATTAAAACGCCTTCACATGTTTCACCGGCAAGGGCGATGCCACGTTCTGTTCCATGCTGATCCGACAACAAAATATAGCAAATCTTTTATCTATAGACATATATCCAACAATATTTTTGTCTCGAACCGCTGAATCTTGAACCGAGTGTTTATTTCTGTCGTAGATGCAAAAAATAAAGGGTAAAAACAAAAGACATCGTGTCTCTTTTGTATTAGTTTTTGATTACTCATGGTTACCTTACTTCTCCTGTTAAAAGTACGTAACAACACTAGGCGCCCACTCTTAATTTATTTCCAAAAGAATGTTAATTCGAGCCTTATTTTGCGGGATAAAAAGAAAGATTTCGGTTGTTTTCTTATCTTGAACGATACCCAGGCTTCTTTTATTATGCAACAACACAAATATAAAGTATTTTCTTATTTTTTTTGAGATATTGGCGAAGGATTATTTTCAACTTTGGACAGTTTATTTTACCAGTTTAGATGTGTTATACAAACCACCATACTTTATTATATAGTCTGAAGTGAGTTCGCTCTACCTATTCATAAAAAAATCAACTTTACGTAGAGAGAGTTCGAGCACAGGCCGTTATTACACAACGCTCACAGTGACTTAGCACCAGTGTATATTTTAGATAACTTTGTTAATGTGACAAAACGTGATAAATCCCGTAGGGACGGCTACCACCTTTATAACTATTACTGCCTTCATAACAGTGTTTTATTTCCTGACCCCATGTCGCAATGGCTTGCGCTTTCAGGTTGCAACCTTACAAGTTATGCGCGCAGTGCTAAGGCACGTAAAAATTAACTAAATAAATACTTTCATTTGATTTGATTTGATTTTAAGCCAGTCTTTTTTTTTTGAGAAAGATTGCTGATTGCCTCAGAAGGCATTTTCAGCTTCATCGGGCTTGTTTGAGGGCGGCGAGAAACTCAAAGGGTTCCTCAAGCCGTGTGAAACGAATCACCTTCGGGGGGTTTCTAGAGGAGAGGGAAGCGGAACAACCCGAGGGCGCCTCTAAAGACTCAGACCTCGGCTCGGGTTGACCGGGCCATGGAGGAGGAGAGAAGCGCCCAGGTACATGTCTGTACCTGGTATAGAGCGCGTGTGAACCGGTTCTTACCCGTACTACGAGTACGGTGTCTTGGGCCTAAATTAGTGTGCATGTTTAGTGTATTCTGTAAATGTGTAGTTGCATTTAGAGGGTTGCATTCTCGTGGGTGTCGTAGAAGGCGACTATGGGACCATTCCAGAGGATGGGCAGCAGCGTCTCTCTGTGATTATTCTCACCTTACTGCGATCGCCAACCCGCCTGCCAAGCGTGGCGATTATGGCAAATTCCCCTCAAAATGATTTATCCTTGAGGGAGGCCTTTGTCCAGCAGTGGACGTCTTTTTGGCTGAGATGATGATGATGATGATTTAGAGGATTGGGCGGGGGGGATTAAGCCAGTCGTTGGTCACTTTGTCTGTTTGTGCTTTTGATGCGAATGAGGCCAACAGTCAATTATAAACACATATTACATAACGTTATGTCCCATGCTGGTCTGGGACGTTAAAAGTACGTATCAGCTGCTTAACTTGCCGTGCATGTCGTAAGGGCTGACTAAAGGTCATAAGGTCCAAGATACTCGCACATCTGGCGATCGGCTAGCAACCTATCACAGATGGTATCTATTCCTTTCGGAATCCTCCTTTGTTTATGCTAAATGTAGCGTCGTTTTCACTAATGAAAAGTGTATTTAAAATTAGTGTTTTCGATTATCTGGATGCTTTTTGATAGAAGGACGTGAGTGTATGTATGTATGTAATTATGTAGGTATGTAAGTATGTATTTTTTTAAATATATATTACGGGTAAGCACAGTGGCTTGATTTCACCTGATGTTAAGTGATGATAAGGCTAATTCACCCGGGATCCTAAACTAGTGAGGCACTGGCTATCTTATCTCTAGCTGCCGGAACACGAGAATGCTACAAACATTGATGTTATGGCGACATATATAGATAAGATGGTGGTAGCAAGCCAAGCGGACAAACAAGCCCTACCACCAACCAAATCAAGTACACAAACATGTACCCCCCGCTGGGAACGTATGTATGTATATATATAATGTATGTATGTATGTATGTATGTATGTATGTATGTATGTATGTTTTTTTTTTTTATGCCTTAGACAGCTCTTGACCTCGATCTCGCCTGGTGGTGAGCGTAGATGAGGTCTAAGATGGAGCGAGCTGCCCTAGAAGATGTATGTATGTATGTATGTATGTATGTATGTATGTATGTATGTATGTATGTATGTATGTATGTATGTATGTATGTATGTATGTATGTATGTATGTATGTATGTATGTATGTATGTATGTATGTATGTATGTATGTATGTGTGTATGTTACACAACGCAAAACGCACCGCTGAACGCTCCAAAATCGCGAACAGCCTCCACGCACCTCAGGTCTGAAGAGGCTCCGCTATTTATTATTCAGGCCGGCTAGATTTATTGCACCCTGCTCCCACGCGGTGTGATTAATCCGGTAATTAAACACTGCTTTATTACACTAAGCAGTGCTCCGAGTAGATAATAACGCGAATAGGTAGTAATAGCTTGTTCCCGCCTTCAACTTTTCATAGATGGGTAAGAAATCTTGTATTTGCTACATCGCTCATTTTTTATTCCATTGAACTTTGGTTGGTTCATATTTTATATTTATTTATTTATTAATTTGCATATCACACGGTATTACAAAGGTAAAAAAAAAATTAAGTACATAAGACATGTGATACCCTGTAAGGGCACCGCGAAGTATTAGAGCACTACTGAACACTACTGCATCCTTATGTAGACACTTAAATTATAAAAATCGGCCAAGTATGAGTCGGACTCGCACACGAAGGGTTCCGTACTTTATGACGTATTAAAAATAACTACTTACTAGATCTCGTTCAAACCAATTTTCGGTGGAAGTTTGCATGGTAATTACATCATATATTTTTTTTAGTTTTATCATTCTCTTATTTTAGAAGTTACAGAGGGGACACACATTTTACCACTTTAGAAGTGTCTCTCGCGTAAACTATTCAGTTTAGAAAAAATATATATTAGAAACCTCAATATCATTTCGAAGACCTATCCATAGATACCAAACGTATGGGTTTGATGAAAAAAAATTTTGAGTTTCAGTTCTAAGTATGGGGAACCCCCATATTTATTGGTTTTTTTTCTATTTTTGTGTGAAAATCTTAATGCGGTTCACAAATTACATCTATTTACCAAGTTTCAATAGTATAGTTCTTACAGTTTCGGAATAAAGTGGCTGTGACATACGGACGGACAGACAGACAGACAGACAGACATGACGAATCCATAAGGGTTCCGTTTTTTGCCATTTGGCTTTGGACCCTAAAAACATTACAAACATTGCACTAACAAACTAATTTACACATACATATTAATTTATTCTAGTTACTATATATTTATATTATATTATACTTATCATAGTTTACTTATTTGGCACTTATTATCAGTGATCGTGATCGAAGTAGGTAGATTGATTTGGGGTCAATAAACTGACAATATTATTATGGATATGCCTCCGAGATTTTAAAATTATTAAGATTTTTTTAAGGAATTTAAATGTTGTAATGTGTAGAATAAAGAATACATCAATATGAATAAGAAATGTTTAACCCTTTTGCTGTCTTTTTAATAGTATATAGGTGTACGGCCTTCTATAGTAAAAAAACTATGACTTGAGTAAAAAGTAGCAAACGTAAAGTAGGATTCTATTAATAGTAGTTACTGTGGTGCGTGCGACGAATGATGGGACTTACCTCTCCGCTATCCTACTGACGCACGGTTTTATTGATGTTCGTCTTACTCACAAAATTCCGTGATGCAAGTAAATATTGACGATTTACCAATATTAATTTAACCTTGTTTGTGTAACGTACACTGTAAATGTACTTTTCTGGGCAATACAAAGTATTTATTGTTCGATTCAGTTATTTTTTATATAAATCCCGGAAAAAAGGCTTATCCATGTTATGATTTCTATGACTATTCATGATGCGAGTACGTAAAATCAATCTACCTACTCCGATCACTGCTTCTTATCAAGAAATACCTCTTCTAATTTATAAAAGGCTTTCCTAATTGGGTATTCTATTAATCCTCTTACAAAGCAAGACAATTTTGTTTGATTTTTTATGTGATTAGGGATACAGTTATAAACTTGAATAGCCATAGAGTGGGGGCCGGATCTATATAGGCTAAGAGTAAGGTGGTTATTTGGGAGTAGTGTACAGTATGCATGTATTTGCACCTTCTTTTCTTCATCTTACGGGTAAGCAATTGGCTTTCATCTCACCTGATGGTAAGTGATGACAAGGCCGAAGGTGGAAGAGCACATTACCCAGAATCCTCAACTACTGAGACACGGCTATCTTATCTCTAGCTGCCGGAACGCAACAATGCTACAAATGTTAAGGTTATTGTCGGGGAGAGTTTCTTATATTTATAATTATACCTACCTCTTTTGATACTTTGTCTATGATTTTATAATGTATTTTTGTTTTTATGTTGTTGTCAAAACATAACTCACAAAAAATACGTGTTTTTCTTCAATATTAAAACCCTTAAGTCTTTCCCGTACATTTATGGCGACATAATTAGATAAGAGGAGCTCGATGGCGCAGTGGATAAAGCCTTGCCTAATGCAGCCGGGACCGACTCCCGGCTGCATTAGCAGTCGTCAACAACCACCAATCCACACTGGGCCCGCGTGGTGGTTTATGGCCCGTTTTCCCTGTCCATCCCTAGGGAAGGCTCGTGCCCCAGCAGTGGAGACATAAAATGACCTGATGATGATGATGACGATGATGATGATGATGATTTAGATAAGATGATGGTAGCTAGCCAGGCGAACAAACAAGCCCTACCATCAACCAAACCGAGTACACAAACAAGTACCCTCCGCTGAAGTCATCTAAGCCGGTGGTCTTAACCACTACACCACAATTAAACACAAAAATTGTGTTGCTTGTTTTATTTTCTAATAAAACAGATTTAAATTTTTTATATCTAAGTTTTATTTTTATTTGTACTTTGTAATTAAAGGTAACGTTGAAAGCAGCTCCAGATTTTTTGTAGGCAGCAACAGTAATTTTGTTATTGTAACCCATTTTTAATACCTTCCACCACCACCTACCATCTTGATAAAAAGGTACGATAATTAATGGATGCCTTATATTTTTAGCGTCAACAGTATTATAATAATTGCGTTAACGTAGGAGCACAACTTATCTACACGGTAACATATTTAAGTTCGTGACTGTACGTCATCACCCTGCTAGTATGTACACTGAATAACAGAATGTCAACATCAAGACAAAGGATGTGATCTTAAGTTGCCTGTTTGTCTTGGCAAACTTTGCCAACGCTCAGAGGATGGTGTGTCTCTCTCTATTTGTGAATTCACAGGCCGATTCAGTGACGACATTTTATTTTATAAATAATGCAGACTGTATCTATGTATATTTTAACTATCTATAACATACACTCACTTGCAAGAAAGATTTTTATCTTTTTAATGCCACTTTAAACCTTAATGTTTCATTAAAGCATTGCAAGAAAGAAATTATGATGCATTTTAAAGCTCCTTTAAAATTTAAATATGGAAATGTCAAATTTATCTAATGAAGTGTCAAACCACCCATTAACGGTATTTTGTATTGCACGAAGCGACTTTAGCGCATCAGACCTCATTAAATTACATTTTAGAGGTTAAAATTTTTAATGGGTCGACGACGGGCCATTAAACTAATTTGACGTCGTGTTTATTTTGTATTTTTGCTGAATATGTCGTTGACCAGCCTATCGTCGTTATCGGAACCAGAAGATGTTCCTCGCCGCCAGATACCAGACAGGTTAAATTTATTCGAAAAACTTGACGGAGAAGAATTCCGGCTGTGCTACCGAATTTTAAAGGCAGCGCTGCAGCTTCGAGGCCGCCTCAATCTGGAGCCACAGACCTTGAGGAGTAAGGCCATTTGTGGTCTTACACAGCTTCTGATCTGTTTGCGGTTCTCCGCGACGCGCCATTGATGGGTTTTCACGTGTGGCAGGAGCTCTTGACTGCACCCATGTGAAGATCAATAGCATTGGGGGCTCATTAGCTGAAATGTTCCGCTGCAGAAAAGGATATTTTTCCATCAATGTTCAATAATGCATCACTAAAAATAAGGGATATTATAGCACGCTGGCCTGGCTCGGTGCACGTTTTTACGAGCTTTCTGCTTCATGTTATCATATAGAGATTTTAATTGTTCTGTCCCTCTGCTCCCTGTCGTAGAGTTACTGTTGTATTTCCTAGTAATTTCAATCCAGGCCTCTTTCTTTTTGTTGATAAATATTGTCCCCGTTCTTTTATTTTCAATAACATACTTACTTATAAAATGTTTAAAATAATTTTTAACGCAAATTTTGTTGCGAACAAATTACAAAAACACAAAATATGTTGAAAAAATTTCCACGAGCAGGATTTGAACCTGCACCCTTTTTTTTATACTTACTCGTATATCTAGAAAACAAAGTAAATCAGTACAAAAATATAAAACTTACTGTTTTATGAGATCAGCCAATAGTGCTTTTTCTTCAAGGTGCCAAGTGCGAGTTTCATTCGCCATTCAAAATTCAAAAAATTCAAAATTCAAAATTCAAAATCATTTATTCAGTTTAGGCTACAAGTAGCTCTTATGAATGTCACTATGCCATCGGTTCGTAAGTCTACTCTGGGCGGGAGATCTTGTACTGAGAAGAACCGGCAAGAAACTCAGCAAGTGTCCAGCTCTTTTCTCCCTTACAGCGTCAAAAATATTGGAAAATGCCCTATCATAGCAGGACACTTTCCATTACAATAAACACAAAAATATAGAAGACAACCACAACATGTAAAAAAAAATAAACACAAAATAAAAAATCTACGCTAACAAATTTACATCAGGTAAAAGTTACAATTTCCACAATGTCATACAGTACCACTACAGTACTATCGTAGAAGTCAAAAATTGTTTAAGAAAAACAAAGTCAAATTATAGTGAAAAATACTAAAAATAAGATAAGTAAGCGTGAGCAGACCAGCCTCCACAGGCGGCACCCGTTCACGAGTATGACATATGAATCAGCCATCGCTTCGCTCAACCATATTTTAGGGAACGTAACGACCCGACGCACACGCCACCACCGTAGAGACAGTAAAGAGAGCATGACACACTCAAGATACTCTAAATAAAAAAAAACTTAGTGATCTATTTAACGCAACGCTGTTTGTTATCTGTAGGACACTGTTGATAAAGGCTATCATATCAGTATACAAATTATATAAATTAATTTTATTATGATGATTCTAGAGTATAATGTTGTTTTTATTATAACCAGGCTGTTTTATCATCTAAATATTCTTTGACTGTATAATAACCTTTTATGAGTAATAAAGATTTCACATGTTTTTTAAACTTATCTAAAGGTAAATCTAGTACAGTACTTGGTATTTTATTGTAATAGTGTATACCTTGCCCCAAGAAAGAACCAAGAACCTTTTGTAACCTGAACAGTGGCATTACAAGTTTTGTCTTATTTCTAGTATTGAAATTGTGTACGTCACCATGTTTAGTAAAGGAGTTGATATTGCAACGTACAAAAACTATACAATTATAAATATACTGAGATGCAACTGTCAGGACACCAATCTCCCTAAAAAGATTTCTTAAGGAAGTTCGTGATCCTAGTTTATAGATTGTTCTTATTGCTCGTTTCTGTAGAATAAATATAGTTTCAATATCAGCCGCTGTTCCCCACAGTAGGACGCCATACGACATGACACTATGAAAATAACTAAAATAAACTGTTCTAGCAGTTTCAACGTCTGTTAACTGCCTAATTTTTCTAATGGCATAAGCAGCAGAACTGAGTTTACCGGCCAATTTCGATATATGAGGATTCCATTGAAGTTTTGAGTCAAGGGTTATGCCTAAAAAGACTGTAGAATCCACCAATTCTAATTGATCACCGTTTATTCTAATATCAATTGGTTCATTTCTGACATTTGGTAATATAAATTTAATACATTTTGTTTTCTTAGCGTTAAGCTGTAAATTATTAATAGTAAACCAACGGAGTACCTCCGAAAGAGCTTTATTTACATTTTCATAATTAGTCCTACACCTAGTTACATTAAAAATGAGTGAAGTATCATCTGCAAACAATACGATTTCACAGAAGTTCTCTACAAAGAATGGCAAGTCATTAACATAAATCAAGAATAGAAAAGGACCAAGAATCGACCCTTGTGGAACTCCCATTTTTACATTAGAACCAGATGATTTAGTACCATTTATATCGACAGTTTGTGTTCTAGAGCAAAGATATGACTGTATTAATTTTAGAGCAAAATCTTTAAGACCGTAATAATGTAGCTTCATCACCAGAGTCCGGTGCTCAACGCAATCGAAAGCCTTGGATAAGTCGCAAAAAACTCCAAGAGCGTTTTGAGACTTCTCCCAGGCATCAAATATATGTTTTATTAGAGCAACACCTGCATCAGTAGTAGAACGACCCTTAGTAAAGCCATATTGCTTACTATACTCGATCACGTAATACGATATTCGATCACGTAAACGAAAACGAGAATTTGTATGGCAAAATGGTAACTCTTCTCGTATGTCGCCAGGAGGGCTGCTTCAATGCCATACTAATTTTCGTTTTCGTAAACGTAATCGAATGAATACGGATAGTAAACAAAACTCACACAAGGCAGCCAGAAGTATAGTTTGCACCTCGTTCTCGTTTTTTTATTCCGTTTTTTAGACATTTTCACTAACAAAATAATACCAAAACAATAAAAGTTCTTCTTTCACGACTTTCACGACCAAAGTATTTGAAAGAACAATATCAAAGTTATCAAACCATCTATGTGTCAGACACGGCTTGTTTTCGGCAAATTTAAACACAATTATTAGATACTTTTCAAAGCAAAACGCAACCACTCGTTCATTTCATTCATTTTTAATAGTTATTTGTTATACAAGAGTGCAAAGTTGCTTTTTAACCGCGTGCTCAATTTTGATGACCGAGCAAGCGAAGGATTCTAAAATTGAATCACGAGCGCAGCGAGTGATTCAAAAATTAGAATCCTGAGCGTTAGCGAGGGAATCAAAAGAGCACAAGGTGAAAAATCTTTGCACTCGAGTGCAACACGTAACTTTTCATCCCACCTCAGCGAGGAAATGACTAAATGTAAAAAAAAAACATTTACAATCACAAGATACTTTTATTTCAGTTTAGGTATAAGTATTACAGAATAATCTTTAAATTATAACAAATAATACTTAGGTAAAATTAGGAAAAATTGAAAGTAACGCTGCTACAATAACTTAAGTTGAGTGTAATATTTTTGATAGGTGCTGTTATTAATATTAGTTGGTGTTAGTGACTTGTGTACTGATAAATTCGGCACCATGGAGGTAGAAGTAAATAGGTTTAATGATGTTTTGAATTCACAAACTTAGTGCACACGATGTTCTAAATTCAATTTACTTTATCCTCTAGCGGATAAAAACGGCTTTTGCACTCAGATATCGAAGAGCAAAAATACTCTTTCCGAGATGGGGGGATGAAAAATTTATTATTGGCAACAATGTATAATGCTCTCATTAGTTAAAGGATCAAGTTTTTAGCCTAAAGTAGTTTGATGCAACCAACTAATGAAATCATTATTTTAATGATTTCATTAGGATAAAGTGGCATTAACTAAAGAAGGTTTAATGTGAAGCTTCTTGCAAGTGGGTGATAGCATCAGGTACAACAATATAATACAAAAAATTTTATAATCTAATTTATATTATTCTAGTTCTTCTTCACTTCTATTCTAGTTCTCTACATGTTTTATTACAAAATACCAAACCTAAGAAGATGGTAATTAACCAGGAGAATTTAAAACAATTCTATCAAGCCGAATACGATAATAATATAATAAATAATAAATATTTCCTACACTCACACCAATTATCTAGCCCCAAGAAAAGCTTCCTTAAAAAACTCGTTATATGGTAAACTAGACAACGGATAAACATACATAATATACTTAAATACATACTTATTATTCATAGGAAACACCCAAATCCGAAACAATTTAGAAAAACAGGCATTTCTAAATTGGTCCGACCGGGGATAGAACCCGGGACCAAAGAGATGGCGACACCATGAAAACCGGTGTGCAAGCCACTCAACCAAAGAGGTCGTCAAAATCACGATGTGTACCTCCTGTAAATCGAACCGGGACTCCTACGTCTGTGAGGCCGGTCTAAGAGTCAGAACAGGTAGGCTACTCTTGACGCAAACTCAATCTCAATACAATTCCAATGCGATTAATATGTATCGATATTGGGATAAGTTTCGCAGTTTCGGAACGCCCCATCTCGATAATAGTTTGTTCACTCAATTTCTACGCAATTTAATTCCAATGTAGCGCTACGAGTATTATTGCTTTTAAGAGCGCCATTTGAATTTTTTAGATTTGGGATTGGAAATTGATTATTGCAATTGTGTTTCAAGAGTAACCCACCTGATGATCTCATTGGTGAGCTGTTTTAAAAGTATACCCCAAACTGTACCTGTTTGGGGTACATACTTCTAGCAGCATCAGCAGTCTGAATAGAATATACTAGCTGTTCGTCACACTGACGCCGTCGAATAGCCGCGGTGTATTGTGGCGAGCACCTTTATAAAACCGCGATACAAATATACCCCCGATCAAGCAGATATTGTAGTAGATTAGTCCTAGCTTAAGTTCCTAAAACAGCATTTTATTTTAGAAGCTGACTTTCAATGACCGTTAAACTATATAACCATTTACCTATTGACATAAGAAATTTAGTGACATTAAATACGTTTAAATTTAAATTGAATGCTTTATTAAAGGAACATAGATTTTATAGTGTTAAAGCCTCAAGGCCGGTAACGCAACCGCGATTACTTTGGTTTCGTGGGTGTCCATGGGCGGCGGTGACTTTCCGTCAGGTGACCCGCCTGCTCGTTTGCCTCTTTTAAAAATAAAAAAAAATGTGTTCATGAGTTTTTTTAATTAGGTATTATTTTTTTATTTTTAATCTGTGAACAACTCTTTAAGATTAACACCTGTACTACCATGTTTCAAGTGAATAAATGATTTATGATTTATGAGCAAGCTGCCACCAACTGGATGCGTGTGGCTGCAGACCGTCACGAGTGGAAAAGCAGAGAGAATGCCTTAGTATATTTATACCAAAAGTCCGAAGACAGACGCTACAAGGGCTGCAATAGATAGATAGACTGTGGCGCGACGACTGGCTATGACTTAATCCTAAACGTATAAAGAAGTTTGAATTTTAATTTGAAGTCACATCACAATTACCTACAAACATTTTGTTAACTTTGCAACATTTCCAAACCAATTCAATTACAACAATAACCGTTGAACTATCTCGGCATCAACTCAATTCCGATAAAATCCGCTAACACATTTGAAGATTCAACACAATCCATGCCATAGACATTCCGTCGATCCCCGAAAACCAATTACATTTGCTCGAAAACTTTGTAAGAGATAGTCGATGGTCCGCCCCGGGCAGGGCGCGGGCGGCGAGAAATTAAAACGTTTCCAATATAACTAATGGCCTTTTAAGATTTTACAATAAAATATTTTATCATTTCCAAGATATAGTCGAGTTCCGACAAATTGGGAAAGTTCTTTTTGTTATTCAAACAAGAGGAATTTGATGAAGTTCGCGTTTCTGACTTTCAATTATTAAGTGCTTAGCTTTGTGTAATTGGTTAACAAATCGTTTAATAACAAATTGTCTAATGAAATGTCTGTTTCTGTAACACAATTGTTTTCTATGGAAAATTGTTACGCCTGAAGTATAATGATCCAAATTTAACCAAACAAACGGTGGATGAAACCAAGTAATATGCTGTTTTTTTTGAACGATTAAAATTTTGTTAAAGGTAATATTTGAAATTAATACTTTAAAAGTTGGTTTAAGAGGTTTAAGAGCATAACATAACTGCAATCTGTCTTATAAAAGTTAACATCTTGAATCGATGTACAAAAAATACTCGAGCATAATTTTCTAAAAACATTTGATATTTTTATAAAAATTAAAAACTTAATGAGCCCTCAAAAAAAGTTTTGTTTCACTCAAAAAATAACACGAGCGCAAACGAAAGGTTTGAACCTGTATAACTCTCTCAAAAAAATAAACATTTCACATATTTCGTTCGCTCCTCTACACGCGCAAGAAACTGTTTTACATATTAAATTAAGCATCCACAGTGTTACGCCATTCCTCTCAAGAATGCTCAGGTTAGGTTTTTTTGCGGCATTCCAAGTGTCGGTGTCGGTACACGATAAAACACTTAAGTAAGACAAGGCAGCAAAGCAAAGAGGCTTTGGTTGAATTGAAATTAACACCTTTGGATATAGGTAATGCTCTATTCACTTGTCATTTCAACAATGTATGCTCGTGGAAATTTTTTCAACATTTGTGTTTTTGTAATTTGTTCGCAACAAAATTTGCTTTAAAAATCATTTTGAACATTTTATAAAATAGCTTGCTTATTTCTTAACTGATCTTTAATATTTGTAAAAATATTATGATCGGATGTTAATGACGGTAGTTGTTGACATTGAATGGGCGCCTTTGGCTTACAAAGTAAAAAGTGTTGAATAATTTCGTCGGGCTGGTTAGAACCACGATAGCTCAATTGGAAGAGCACCTGACCCGGAATGTCAGAAGGGTGCAGGTTCAAATCCTGCTCGTGGAAATTTTTTCAACATTTGTGTTTTTGTAATTTGTTCGCAACAAAATTTGCTTTAAAAATCATTTTGAACATTTTATAAAATAGCTTGCTTATTTCTTAACTGATCTTTAATATTTGTAAAAATATTATGATCGGATGTTAATGACGGTAGTTGTTGACATTGAATGGGCGCCTTTGGCTTACAAAGTAAAAAGTGTTGAATAATTTCGGCGGGCTGGTTAGAACCACGATAGCTCAATTGGAAGAGCACCTGACCCGGAATGTCAGAAGGGTGCAGGTTCAAATCCTGCTCGTGGAAATTTTTTCAACATTTGTGTTTTTGTAATTTGTTCGCAACAAAATTTGCTTTAAAAATCATTTTGAACATTTGTCTAACTCTTATTACTTATACCTTTACTAAGTTTGGCTTTTATTACGAATAAACACAAGTCGTGTAGCCCACGTTAGCAAAGCCGCGAACGTAGTACGAAAGTAGAACTCTAATTTACTTCTCACTGATTTATCAAGGTGAAGTAAGACAAAAGCAAAGCGCTTCTCCAATAAAATAAAATAAATAAAAACATTACATTGCCAGTATTGTTTATACCACAGAGTAAATATTTTACTCATGTGGTTTATACACTGCCTTATTGACTGCGCCTCAGGTGGAAAACGGAATAAACGTGTAACTAAAATAGGTTATACATCAAAAGAAAATACCATTGTACAAATTTCAACAAGGTGGTGTTATTTTAAAAAAAGAGCTCTTTCAAAACTCTCCGAACATTCGAAATTCAAATTTACAGAACAACTGAAAGTCGCGTATCCACGTCATTCAAAATAGGAATTTTATTTTAAAACCATCATCTGGATGTCAACATAAAAAAGATGGTTCCGTCACTGCTAGCCGCGGGCCCCGAGCGTGCCCCGGCGGGCATTGTCTCAAATTAATTTTCCTGTTCCGTCCGATGCATCTTTTATGAAATAGTGGCATAAATGAAAAGCCTCAACTGTTATTAGTGCTCAAATTAAATTTGTTCCGATTCCATAACGAGATAATTGCTGGTTAGCAATGGTCATTTTTCAGTTGGTTTTCGTTTGGATTGTTAAATGTCGTTGAAGAGAACATTTGGGGTGTTTTTAGCTCTTACTTATTTTGGGTGTCATTCAAAAGCTTGACACCTGGAGTAGTAATTATTTTACTTCCATCTTATTCGAGTTGTTAGTTTACTTCTACGCTTAGAATCTAAGCTTCTACGTAATGAATTATGAAAATAACAAAATAATTTGTAACACAGAATGATAGTGATCGTTTTACCTTTACGTATTATAAGTACTAGCTTTCTGCTTTTAAAGGTTTACCTTTAACCAAGTTTAACGAAAAAAAATTACCAGCAAATTGATAAAAAAATATTTTTCAATTTTACTGTAAAGCTTAAAGTAATTTTGTTGGTATTGTTATCGAAAAATATTGCTGAAAGGTATTTTAAACTAAAAAAGCCCTTGTTTTAATTTGCTATATAAAAAATATTATAACACCTGCTTGTGCAATAAACTAGTAAAATAATAAATATCTGACCTTATGGAGAAAGTAAATCTACACGTTCTTCGTACGCCCATAACTTTAGTTAGAATATGACGTAAGTGCCGAACTTAGCAGATATCGCAATATCAATGGGCCACCTACAGTTTCGATGATAGAGAGGTCACACTATGATGTACGAGGAGATTTGTCAAAACTTCAATATCACGTGAGAAATGCTCTTAAAAGTTTTCCTACGGAATTTTGAAATATTTTAGCGCTATCGTGGATGCAAATCTGAAGTCTATTTGAGAATTATGGCTCGTTTGTTGAAACAAATGCGAACAGTGGACTTCACACATTGCCTGCCAGTCTGGTGCGATGACTGCGCCGAGAGAAAAGAACTGTTCATAGAAGTATTTTTATCCTGTGAGTGATGGAACGGCGATGTGGCAGTAAGACCCTACTGCACACTTATTGAGCTATTTTTTTTTGTCATTCACTAACGCACTATCGTGGCTTCTGGGTGTCTAATGTGAGTTTCATTTGATATTCGATCACGTCAAAGAGAACGAAAATTAGTTTGGCTTTGAAGCAGCACCTCCTGGCAACATACAAGAAGAGTTAAAATTTTGCCATATTAATTTTCGTAAACGTAATGGAATTAATACGGATAGTAAACAAAACTCACACTATATAGGCAGTTTGATGAAAGTGAATAAATACGGTTCGATTATGCAAGCTTACAAAGACACTCACCTGAAAAAGACTGAGAAATTAAAAAAAAACTAAAAAAGAAACCCAATTTTATTGGAAAAAACTTTATGCTTAATTATTTCTCTTACTCTACTGCAATTTTTCAAATATTGCATAGAGGAAGGTAAAAATAAAGCTCGTTGTTTACATTTGTAAATAACACTAGTAAATTATAATACAAAGAGTAAAAAAAGATTTATTAAACCAAAAAGTGCATTCGTGACAGTAGTCTGTACAATACCTTACATCATATTACAATCCCATTGTCAGAATGTGCCGTCTATACAATGAACTGGTTGCACTTAATAACAACATCGACATATTTTCCATGAAAATACATGAATTTAAGAAAAATGTCCGGGAAATTCTCGGTCCGGCATCTCCCAATTATTAAGAAAACGTTGTCAACATTAACCTAGAATAAGTTTTCAGTTTGTTATATTTCTATTATTCACCATATGTATATAATTAGTTTTTAATTGAATATAAATTTAGATTAGGTAAACTTTAACATAGACGCTAATTATTAATCATGATTGTGTACACATGTTTTAGATAGAAATTTTGCTCTTATACAATTATCATGCTTTTTTGTTATTTTTTAATTTTTATCTGTTTTGTGTACCTAATAAATAAATAAATAAATAAATACCTAAGTACATTTTGTTTTTAAAGTACAACGAAAAACGAACGAATAGTACGATTTTAATACTTTGTTCCTAAACATAAATGAATTGATGAGCGACGACCTCCTTGGTCGAGTGGTTTGTACACAAACCGGTTTTCATGATGTCGCCATCTCTGAGGTCCCGGATTCGATTTCCGGTCGGGACCATTTAGAAATTATTGTTTTTCTAAATTGTCTCAGGTCTAGTGTTTTCTATTTATAATAAGTATGTATTTAAGTATTTTAAGTATGTTTATCCGTTGTCTAGTAACTATTTAACGAGTTTCATAACGAAGCTTCTCTTGGGCTAGATAATTGGTGTGAGTGTAGGAAAGTTTTTTTTTTTTATTAAATTGCACATACAAGCTTTAAATAATCTATTAAATCAAGCAATTGATATAGCGAAACTTCTCAGAAAGACACAAAAAGTTCTCGTGCGCTTTGATAAAGTCGGTAAGGCACGGCCGAAATGTTTGGGCCATATTTAAATTGTACGAGTCCCACAGCATCGGGATTGGATGTCGAAAATAGCCTATTACGCTCCGAGAGCGGGCCCATATTGCCGCTTTATTCAATTTAACGTCCGTACTTTACTATTTCTTAGACAATCGCGATTTATTCGCACACTAAGAAACTCTTTTGGAGGCTCGTTTTGGAGATTGATCGCCAAATAGACTTTTGGGGGCTGAACTTTGAACGGCTGCTTTTGTGTGCAAGTCTTACTTCCTGTTACTTCGTTTTAAATTATAGTTTGCGCCACTTCGTAAAGATATATCTATTAATTCGTGAAGAGAAGAAAGATTTCGTGTTCTTTTTTTAAGCACATTGGGCGCACGGAGGAGTGCGAGATTTGGTTAAAGTTTATAAAATATGGCAAAGGGGTAAAATTTGATTATTATTTTTATTTTTATTGTTTTTTATGAATAAATTCTTTATAGATTTAGAGTTGATTTGTTACTACAAGTATAATTTAAACTCATATCGAAATTAATTGTTGATATTTATTTTATTGCAAAGGGGTTGTGATAGATAAAATGTTTGTATAATATGTCTTACATGACATTGTATCATCATCATCAGCTCATTTTATGTCCCCACTGCTGGGGCACGAGCCTTTCCTTTGAATGGACCATGAACCACCACGCGGGCCCAGTGCAGATTGGTGGTTGTTAACGACTGCTAATGCAGCCGGGACTAACAGCTTTACGTGCCTCATAACTTTCACTGCAATCGGACGTATTCGTCTGTAACTGTATTCAGTTAGATTTATGTAATTGAGTATATTATATTTATTATATTTTTGAACTGCGTAACGCTTTAGACCTATATATAGCTTAATCTTTCCCACTGCTAGGCAAAAGCCTACATCATTGATATCAAGTCATCGCTGCAATGATGATGGTGATCATTTTGCTCGACCTAGGAATTGAGCATAAGACCTCCCGATATCAGATCGAGCACCTGGCCACTCCACCATGTCACTTAAGCATTTTACAATACATGTTCACTAAAACAATATAACATATTGGTGGTGTAATTTGCTCTCGCTTATTTTTTTTTTATTTGGTGGCTTTGTGCGATTAGCACATTTAGACAGTGTCAAAGTTATTTTGTTACTTGTTTATAGACTACTACAATAATATCTAGTTAGACTGGCGCAGCGACTCGAAATGAGTCTTGGCCAAATAAGAGCTTTCACCCCGGCCTGAGCGCCAGCTCCTGCCACTCACCCGCGTGGGGCTCGCGCAGGCCCTTCTCGACCTCATCCATAATAACTAACGATGGTCATGTTTTTTTTTATTAGCCTATGTTTTGTACACTTCTGGCCAAAGGCCTCCCTCTATCTTTTTTAGAGCTGATGACCTTGGAGCCTCTAAAGGCATGGAGCTCGGGTGGAGTGGAGTTGAGTTATATAAATAGATAATAATATTATTATGTCAATATATTATTATGATGATGATGAATGATAATGGTGATGAGAAGTGATAAATGATATAACCCCAACTCCTTGAGTACCTATCTCGGCTTTAGCTTTACTCCCACGCGGACCTCTTGAGAGAATTTAAAAAGTGACGTTGCACTGTTTTTTTACTTGCCAACACTCATGCACGTTCACGAGCACTTAACGGTTAATAATCCACCATTATTTGACATTAATATTTATAACACTAATTTTAGAAAACAATACAAAACCGTAGACATGACTCTTGACTTTTCCGCCAAGAAGTATCTGCTCTTGCTTTAGTCCGTGACAATTTTATTTTAGCATAGCAAAATTAAATCGAGAAGAATTCTCATCACAATAACTAACAACTCGGATACTCGTACTAACTAACTAACTCGGAACGCAGTACATTCTCATTGTCCAACAATATCAACAGCATACATTATATTCTAACGAGCAATTTTTCACATTGAGCGGCGTAGGCCTAACCGCACTCGCTAAGACGGTGCGTTTAATTTGGCCAGGTCATATATTTAAAACGGCTCTGCAACTACATTTTACGGCGGAGGGGAGGCATATATTGCGCGCCTTAATAGCCAGATTGTTTTATCGCACTCATTATAAGCAGATACTGCTTGCTAGTATTAATTTACGGATCACCTTGGACCCTTCTTGGTACGAATTGGGCATTTTAATTGTTGTAATAGGAGATATCTTTACCTCTGTTGAGTTTGTAATCGTATAATAATGTTTTGATTAAAACGGAATTTTGTAATGTTGTACTTGGTTTGGATGGTAGGGCTTGTAGAGGATGGCGCAGTGGCTTACGCGTTCGTGTTGCGAATTTAGAAGTAAAGCAACTTTTATATTATCTATACATATAATAAAGCTAAAGAGGGAAGATATTTGAAAAAAAGTTGGCTGGGGATACTTAGAATGGAAATTTTTTCAACATTTGTGTTTTTGTATTTTGTTCGCAACAAAATTTGCGTTAAAAATAATTTGAACATTTATAAATAGCTTGCTTATTTCTTAACTGATCTTTAATATTTGTAAAAATATTATGATCGGATGTTAGTGACGGTAGTTGTTGACATTGAATGGGCGCCTTTGGCTTTCAAAGTAAAAAGTGTTGAATAATTTCGGCGGGCTGGTTAGAACCACGATAGCTCAATTGGAAGAGCACCTGACCCGGAATGTCAGAAGGGTGCAGGTTCAAATCCTGCTCGTGGAATTTTTTTCAACATTTGTGTTTTTGTTATTTTTTAATTATATTTGTAGAAACACAAGAATTTTATCTATCATTCTTCAACTGCTATAACTTTTGTATTAATTTCCAATTCCCCCAATACACATATGATAATGCGCGGTCTAAACAACCCGTATCAAGGGCTTCCCAACTCGCCGCGATAAACCTGTAATGAATTCGTAACACTCGATAATTGACATGTCGGCAAGGTCTGATCTACCCCCCGGGACCCTGCATACTAAGATCTTGAGAACTTCTGATATTTCACACACACGAATTTTACAGAACTTGGCGGAGTAAGGTCGGCGAATATTGGTCACTTAAAGTATTTAAACGAATAGTTAATTTTTTTATTGCTAACCACATTGCTAACCAAGTATATTGTGCTAAAATAGCGAATACTAAAAAACAGCAAAAATATTACAGTATAGATAGTTAGTGACCATAGATAGTTTAAAAAGTTAATAGCTTGTTTGACCAAATAATTAAAAAGACCGTTTGGCTAATACTTGATTGTATAAAACTATTGTCTGCGTGTGTTTTTTCTTGTATGTTATTATAATAAAAAATATTTACGTGTAACAATATCAATACAAAATTTGGCAGTCGACAATGTGACAGGTTATGCAAGAGGTTTATCAACACAACTACTTTTAAAGTTCATTTATCTAGTATTAAAATACGGGCGGAGTGAGCCTGGTGACCCGTGTAACAGGGGGATCTAATCCTACCTAGCTCTGGCACCAGTTCTCTCCAACATTAGTTCTGTAAATATAAGATATAACTACACAAGTTATACAATGTAACATTTGGAGGGAAACATAAAGATTTTATTATTTTAATTATAAATGGGACGGAAGTGGCAGATTCTCGCGATTCTTGTCGATGTTACACATAATTATTGCTTGCAGATTTGCCAATGCAATTTTTCAACTTAGCTTACATATTTGCAACTTGTGAGTGATATGAAAATAAATATTATAAAATTTATATTAACTACCTTTCGTAATAAAAGCTGAATACTAATGTGCCACCATTGTTTGGTTAAAGCTAGTGTTAAGAATACTTCCTACTATTACTATTACGAGATTAGTGTGACAAACATTTATATATTATATTATAATAGACAACATCACATACAATGTTCTGTAACCACAAAGTTAGTAATTAATTTTTTTGTGATTTTTGATAAAAACAATATACATAAGTTGCATACACAGGGTGTTTGGTAATATGTTTATAATCCAAAAACATAGCCATGCAACCAAGTATAAATAACACCGTGGTAACACACAAAATCATATTTATGAAGATTTACTTTTCCATAGAAAAACTTAAATTTACTTTATTACATTATTTTTGTTCAACCCTGACATGTTTTGACTTCTCTATTGTTTGGATCACGAGGTTGACGACCAAGAACAAGGGTTGTCACTTTACAATTTTACTTAGCAACAAACAACCTTAATATCTCGGCCATATGGTGCTTTTCTGGTATGTTTTTAATTTTCCAGGGCTCAACGACCTATGCCCTATCTGCCATATTCGGAATTATACAGGTATTTATTCTGGATATACCAAACACCCTGCATATATTTACAGGATGCCTTGAAAGCTTTTCTCGGACCCAAATACATTTAATTTTTTTAAAACAAAAATTTATTTTATTTCCATCGGCCAATTCACGCAAAGCCAACACTAAGCTTTAATAGTAGAAAACGTAATTAAGTCAGGTAAATCGGATTGGGCGAAAGTTTTCGCACGATAACTGGGGCGGAAACACAGCCCCCCCCCCCCCCCTCTCCTGCCCCCGCGCCCCCGCCGCTGCGGCTCACGGGCCGCGTAATAAGGCTTTATGACGTCATTAAATTTTAAAAGCCTTATAATTCTGTAGGTTTATTAATCATTTCGAGTCGCGGTCTGACTCTGATTGGGAAAGGGTTGAGATTGGGCCCGTTCACAAACTCATTGACGAGCGTTAACAAGTTTTAAATGTTCGCGAGTTTCATTGCGCAGTCATCATAAATACAAAACGTATAAACGCTTCTGAGGTGGGACTAAAGAAAGCTCAGTCAAGAATAATGCTTGCTATTTTTAGTTGTTGATGAGCTCCAACAAGTTGGTTGGCGCAGTAGCTAGCGCCATTTGCCATTCGATCACGTTAACAAAACCGAGAATATTATTTTCTAAGTCTCTTTCTGATCACGTATCCTGCAAAGGGTTTGAAACATCAGGATAATCATTAAATCAAAGTGTAAAATAAACGCGAGTTTATCCGTGAAAGTACTTTCAATCGACAACCGAGAATTTGTTTGGCATTCAAGCAATGCCTTCTGGTGACTAGAAGATAGCTAAGGAAAAAATTGTGCCCTTATTAACATACAACAGCATTCAACAAACAAGGTTATAAAGTGATAAATAAATGATGTAATATTGTCCAAAGTGGCCATCTTAGTTACTGCTTGCGTTAAGAACTGTCAAAGGAAGTACATTGCGTGTTTTAATTTGTTTGCACAGGGCATTCTCACAGTGGAGCCAAAGATAAAAAGGCATTTCACCTGCCACTCCTTACTTAAGGAACTAGCTATAGCTTTTGCATGCGACAGACTTCATAAAATGATGCTAGCTAGCCAGCCGTAAGAACAAGAGTCTTACCACCAATAAACAAATGCAATACGCACCACTAGAATCAAACATTAGCGTAAATTGAACTAAAAAATTCCGTGCTTCGGAAGGCACATTAAGCCGTTGGTCCCGGCTGCATTAGCAGTCGTTAACAACTACCAATCCGCAGTGGGCCCGCGTGGTGGTTTATTGCCCGTTCTCCCTATCCATCCATAGGGAAGGCTCGTGCCCCAGCAGTGGGGACATAAATGAGCTGATGATGATGATGATGATGGACTAAAAAATAATAAATGTGAAGAAACCTAAGCCCATTCAAAGGCTGATGAAGATAAACTACCAAACAGCATCTTTACGATATCATAATATATGAATAGCGGATTACTAGAGTCGCGTGTTCCCGTCTAAAGTTTATATTTCCGTATCAAACACCAAATCTTCCTCATCTTCCATTTTCAGAGTGTCATCTCAGCAAAGTGTAAATTTCGCTGGGTGTTAAGCGCCGGGCCCAATCGCCCCTCCCCCGCACCCCCGTAGTTGTCGCCGTAATAATATAAGAAGGCGCGAGATAAAAAAGGAGGAAAATTGTTATCATAAGACGGCGCTAGGTGAGGCTGGATGGGGTTATTCGAGATCTCACCAGTTACCCTTAATATAAAGGTGGCGAAAGCGGTGGTTTCGCTATTACGCTCCATAAATAGAATGACAGAGACGAAAGTAGACTGAGCACTAAAGTAGTGCTTTCACTCGTACGCTTAAAAACAGAAATCGAATCAAAATCGAATTAATGTTTATCAGGAAGCTATGAAAGCGATTATTTGTAAATTAATTTCTAATTATACTAATTCAATACGCTTATACATAAATCTATTGACCAAGACAAAAGTCTTTGGTGAGCTATCCGACACTTATCAAGAAATAGTGTAACCGGTCATGTGTAACTAGTTTTGTATGACTTTGTCTGATTACACTAGTCCTATGTGACACGTGATAACTGCAATGCTATCTGCTTCCAACAACAAAGTAAAAAATATTTCTCATAAATTATTAACATAGCAACGTTTCCACTTTCTAGTATACCTAGCGTTAAATAAATATTACCGCCAAATTGTAATTATTATTAATAAATAAAATTGTGTGGTGTTACAAAAAAGAGCTTTATTACTATTAATTTTAAAATTAAAATAAAATATACTTACTTATATCTTTATTAAAATAAAACATAGATTTTTTACATTCCATTAAAACTGTGTTTTTTTGTAATGCACATACAGACATAATCATTAATACAAAGTATACATACATATAATATTATATGTTTTTAATTTCCTTGCTACGTTTGGCATAAGGCCGTCCGCGAAGTAAGTTGTGTTCTTCGGCCGATAAAATGCAAATTCGCATGGATTCGTCTCAAGTTTTCTTATTACTTGCGCTAATAAACGATCCCGCTCGCCGCGCTACCCCATCGCCACAGTGTACTGAACAGTACAGGCAGTATGTAAAGACAGTTCACAGCAAAAGTATGTTTTAGCTATTTTTATTATATTTTATATTCAGTCTAAGTTCATTAAAAATAAGGGAAGGTAGGTACATAAGAGAAGTTAAATAATAAAAAAATAACCATAAAAGAAGAAGATAGTGTGAAGTGAGTGACTTATTTTTTGGAGAAAACTATCGTGGTTCAAGGTGTACATAAAGAGGTGATTAGCTTTATAAACTAAACTGTAAAATGTACATATTTTTAATAATTTTATTAAATAGTTATCAAATTCAGTCAAATATCGACATTACATGTTTTTGAAATTTACAAATTAGTGTTTCTGGCAAAATATATTTTATTTGGCATAAAAACATACATATTTTTTACCAATACATAAAAGAAACATAACATAACTTATCGGAAAAACAAATGAAAGCTAACTAACTGTTATCTAAATAAAAGACGTCCTCCAACTATCATTTCCGGCTGATATCTCTTTTTTAAAATATTTCATTACAACACATGTTTTATGTACTCGTATGCAAGCATGTAGCTAAGGTAAAAGATTTTATCACCGCCGCATGGCGTGGCTTATGAATCTCGGACTGCTTGTGAATTGGTCGGATTACGTCGACAAAAATTGGGCTCGCAACGGCTGCCGAGAAATCCATGTCGTAAAGCCACACGAATTTACTTAAAAGGAATTGCGTTTCTTAATATTACATTTTTTAAAGGCATTGCAAAAAAAATGATTTTTTAATGTTTCTTGGACGTGGCAAGTTGCTTAACTTTGACTATTGTAACCTGAACTCGCCAACCGCTATACCACCGATGTCCTACCAGTAGCTTCTAGCTAAACTAACTCGGTCTCTAATGGCCAGGTTACCATGAAGTCTCAAGACAGTATTGTTGCGATTATGAAAAGGAGGTGCAATGACATTGCAGCTACTATTGCTTCAAATATGACTTGGACGACCAAACATTTTTTATCTCGATCTCCTCCGTGCTTAATAAGGAATGAAAGCCGTTGTATCCGGCTGCATTAGCAGTCGTTAAGAACCACCAACGCGCACGGAGCCCGTTCTCCCTATCCATCCATAGAGAAGGCTTGTGGGGACATAAAAATGAGCTGGAGCTGAAAATTGCTTTAAGATCATGGCAAGGCTACAGGAGTAGTAGATTTAGTATAATAACACACCAAGCGGCCATCACAAGGCCAGTAACAAGAATCCAGGCGAAACTTCATACCAAGTAATTAGCTGCCAACATAAAACTGTTGTAATGTCATTTCTCTTACACCAAAAGTAGTCGGAATATCTTGGGCGCTTCTAAGTAAAAGCCTGCTCGTAAAATAAAGGTTAATGACCCTAGAGCATTTGTAAGGGAAATTTTATGAACACTACCTACGGATCCGGGGCCGAGAGGCATCATTATCTGGAGCGACCTACTGCAGATGTAATAAAATAAAGAAAAAACAAAATATTATCAAAAAATATCTAACACTAGAACACCTTAAGGAAATTGATATGCAAAATTGTTGATCATTTAGTCCACTAGCTTAGCCTCCTGTAGCATGGATTAATTCGAGATTTAGTGACACATTTTTTATTATTGGTTACCCATCCGAGTTCACCCATCAAATGAACTTAATTTTGCAGTCGTCTATTGCATAACGGTGATGCAGGGTTTGAATTCAAAAAACCGTATTTCTAAGTGAAAATTTAAATAAATTCAAATCATTAATCAAAATAAGGTTAGTTATCAAAAACAAGGTATACACTACTTTATTAAAATACCTAGTACTGTACAAGATTTACCTTTAAATAAGTTTAAAAATCATGTAAATTTTTTTTTACTTAAGAAAGGTAAAGGTAAAGGTATTATACAGTCAGAGAATATTTAGATGACAAAACAGCTTGGTTATAATAAAAAAATCCACTTTTCACTTTATTGGGATCAATATTTACTTTAATAATATCTTAGCGCTGATATGATAGCCTTTATCAGCAGTGTCCTACAGTTTACAAACAATATTTATGTTGCGTTAAACCTTTCATTAAATTTTTATTTAGCTCGAGTGTGGCATGCTCTCCTTTTATGATAGGGCATTTTCCAATATTTTTGTAAGGGAGAAAAAAGCTTGACACTTGTTGAGTTTCTTGCCCGTTCTTCTTAGTAAAAGGTCTCCCGCCCAGAGTAGACTTACGAACCGATGGCATAGTGACGTTACATAAGAGCTATTTGTAGCCTAAACTGAATAAATAATTTTGAATTTTGACAAAAACATATATAAAAGCAAAGTAAGTCGGATAGTCATCATTACCGACGTGAACCCACTTCTCGTCAAGCTTTGTAGCGAAATTAATAGAGCTTATTTTCAATGTGTAAAAAGCAAATTACTAATAAAACTTTAATAAAAAACCTCAACAGAAGATAACGCGAAATCTACAGTGTCCATACATGCTTCGAATTTACAACACAATACGTCAAATCTTACTTACCATGACTACACACTTTTTCAAACACACACACACAGGTATGTACCTCTGGCTTATGTCCGAAGCTGAAATGTTCTAGTGATACTAAAAGGTTATAACAATACTAAACTTAATATTAAAACTAAACTTCAATAACATAATACCTCGTTTTAACATGCCCACAATTTTCTTTATTATGAGCATTTGTAAAAATGCTGAGTGCGCTCACCCATTCGATATCTGGGTCGCTCTAACGTATACTCAAGCGGACTCTAATGAGAGAGAGCTATGAATGGACTGAAACAGGAAAATTAACTGCTCAAAAGAAATGGTTTATAGTTTTTTTTTTTCGCTGAATGGAATGTGGAGCAGGGCCCAAATGTGTCACACAATTACATTGGGACAATGAAGTTGGATCTATTGTTGAATTCAGTCTTGTTTTTTTGAAATAATATAAGTATTTGATTTTAGACATCTTTGTTGGAATCAGCCATTTTGTTAAGAGCCAAAACGATTCAGAAGCTTAGCATTTATACATATAATATATTCGAGCATTTAATTAATATTTTAGTAAATTACTTAGGTATCCTAGGTACACCGTTGGTGTTGTTGTGGCGGTAGTTTCATAAATAATGTGATGGTGGATGAAGACTCTGCCGAGCCAAAACGGAGGCGTAACATTGCGACAGCAGTTAGTCCGTGACCACGGTCAGTGCTACTCGGATGAAACGTCTTGTGTAAGGTATGCCTAAGATACTTTTACCACAGATTAAGTAATAGGAACTAAGTAAATAGCTTAAGTTTAAAATGGATCGTAAAAGTTTGAAACCTTGAAGTAGTAAAGTTTGCAGGTTTTTTTTTTAAATTAGCTTGCAGGTTTTTTTAAGCTCAATGGGATGCATTGGGAGAGGCCTATGTCCAGCAGTGGACTGATGTGGGCTGACTATGGTGATGATGATTTTTTTTAAATATTTTACGGGTAGACACAGTGCCTTAATCACACCTGATGTTAAGTGATGATAAGGCCAATGATGGAAGCGCACTTCATCCGGGATCCTCAACTTGTGAGGCACTGGCTATGTTATCTCTAGCTACCAAAACACAACTGCTACAAATATTGATGTTATGGCGGCATATTTAGATAAGATGATGGTAGCTAGCCAGGTAGAAGGTCTAGCAAGCCGATATACACGATTCCACTGGTATTTACTTGTATGATATCCAGTAGATTTCTGTACAGCAATTAAATGGCTGACTATATCAGACTTTACAGAAAGGATTAGTTACACCTTAACCCGTAAATGAGCACGCGTTTACGAGGTCGTATAAAGTTTACGTCAAACGATTCGCAAGTCCCGTGCGTGTTTTGCCGACCCTGTGCCGAAGGTTAAGTCGATGAGATAAGCGTGAAGGGTTGAATTAAAAATTCATTAACGTTGTCCAATATTTTGGTTTCTTGGTAAATTTGCAAGCGTTCTATAGTGCAGAAATATCGTTACAAATTATTCATACTAAAGATGTTGTTATTTAGTACTTGAAACCGAATATTGAAACATCATCGAAATAAGTAGGTACCAAGTATTTTTGCTCCCCGCTATTATTGCCCCAGAATTATGTAAATAAACAAATTGAGAGCGCACAGTGCGGAGGTGAGAGCGTAATGCACACACAGGCTTATTTGCACCTACGATGGAAGGACTAAAATGCATCTATCTAGAAACATATTTCCCACTTACATTATTTCGTTAAATTGTAGTAAGCGAACTACGACTCTATCAAGCAGCTCTTTGAATCTACTTTCCAAGTGTGCAACATTTTTTCCTGGTTGTTTATTGACGATATATTTTTGGTTGCACCCACATTTTATAGTCGACGACGCGAACTCGCAGGACACAAATCTCAGCGGTTCATATTTCCACTGAAGTATTTTAGTTCAGTTTAAACTGTTTGTGTTTAAAGTGATGCAGTTTTGTTCAAATTGTGTGGTTTACTAGATATTCTTTTCGTGGGACTCGTGCGAAACGGAATATTCAGGAATAGACTTAGGTAAGGCTGAAGTTTTATAGACTTTAGCAGAGGAATTCTAATTGGATGGCTTGATGTGGAATACGATTATTAAGAGTCTAATATTGACTAATATTGTAAAGTCAGTAACATACCAAGATGATGTAATAAATATTAACATGATAATGACTACCTGTCCACATTGATAACCTTTTCTTGGACTGGCTTTGGCCCTTTAAGTCAGGACTACAGAATTAGGATCATAAGTAATTCAAGTAATAACCAAGAGCATGAAAAGTATATTGAAGTTCATGTTGCACCGTTTTGTTTTATCTATTATCTTCATCAATATATATTAATCTATGACTTCATGAAATCAAGCTTTATATTTTCTGTCCAGCTTTAAACTTAAAAAATAATTAATATACCTAAATAACTTAGTTTCGTTCAAAATTGTCGGATTAAATAATTCCTTAATAATCTATCAAATATCATACTAAAGCTGACTTGAAAAACTTATTCTCAATAGCGAGTTTATTGCGAAAATCACACAATATAATGGAGATATCTTGCAAACAATCGGTAGTGTAATCAAGTGCGTTCGATATTTTTATGAATTTTGAATGTAGCTACCATCGAACATAAACATACAAAACAAAGATACCCAAAACACTACATGTCTGTACTGTCACGGTTAGAAAGCTAGTATTTTTCAACACAACAGCACCCCAGTAAAGTTTCACAGACAGTAACTCTTCACAATTAACGCGTATGGCGGCCCACTCCACATTTTTGTATCACACTTTACCAACTGCCGTACAAAAGGTCTGCTATCTCTAGTAAAAACTACGGACTAGGATCTCTTTTTTGAATCTCTTTTTATTTCACTACTGGTAAGCACTTATCTAAGTGATGATAAGGCCGAAGGTAGATACACACTGTACCTGGAATCTTTACCTGCTGAGTAACTGGCTATCTTATATCTCACTGTCGAAACAGAGTACGTCAGTAAGTAAGTAAATAGCGTATATACTGTCAAACTGCTCGAGGAAAAGGTCATTGAAATCAAGTCATCGCTACAGAGAATGCGAGCGCTCTGTATACGCGACAGTCAAAACTCAAGCACTTTCTCATCGATATCGAATCTTAAGAAACAAACCACTTTTTATTTTACCTACAAATCTCTCTCTCTTTCCGACTATATATCCCACATGGTGGTGGGGTCAGCCTTCCTTATATTTTCCTTCACTTCGCTTATCTTTGACATCCTGTTCGTTACCTGGCAGCCCCTATGTCCTTTTGGACTACATCCTTACATCTTTTACTTACAAAATACGGGTAAAAAATATCGAGGCGTCCAAACCACTATGAGAGAGCCCGCATTTGCATCAAAAACCATCTCATCTTATCTTAATATCACAAACCATAAACAGACAAAGCGTCAGCAGACAAACGACCTTTAAGATTTGTCGCCATTTAGCAGCAGCTTGATTCATTTCTCTCTTTAAACTATAACGCATACTGAGATGGCCCATTTGAAACACCACTCCGTGTAATCTCCATTCGAAATGCTACTTTAAAATGGGCGAATAGAGCGTATTTTTCCACCAGTGAGGTTATTTAGAATTATTTCTTTCACAGCTTGGATGTACGGATATAAATTATATGCAACGGAGTGGCTTAAGACGGAGTGAGGTAAGAGATAGCGGCTATGGTTTAGATTATTTTCAATTTACAGTCAACGAGAGGGGCCAAAGAGTATAATAGAGTTAACACTACCAAGCAGTTATTTTCTGAATTACTTATATTCAAATTGGCTCTTTTTTCAAGATTAAAAGGAGAATATGGCTGTCTAGCCTAATATATAAATGCCAAAGCACAGCATTGTGTTAAGAGTTTGTACCTATATGTTGAGTAGTTACTTTTGTTTATTTTATATTAGATGGTGCTGTTAATGTTTATGAATTTTCTGGATGACTCTTATAATGAGTTTTTCAGTAATGTGATATATGTTATCTTCCAATATATCTTCCGAATTTTGGATATAATGACAGACACATTTACACAAGCAGATGCACGCATGTTATATATAAAATAAATACGATTGGTAACTTCATCATCATCATCTTCATCATCATTATCATCATCATCAGCTCATTTTTATGTCCCTAATGCTGAGGTACGAGCCTTCCCTATGGATGGATAGGGAGAACGGGCCATAAACCACCACGCGGGCCCAGTGCGGATTGGTGGTTGTTTACGACTGCGAATGCAGCCGGGACCAACGGCTTTACGTGCCTTCCGAAGCACGGAGGAGCTCGAGATGATAAATTTTTGGTCACCCATCCGATGACCGGCCTTTGCGAAAGTTGCTTAACCTCAGCACTCGCAGACCAGGCGCGTTAACCACTGCGCCATCGAACTCGAGCTCCAGAGGTTGTTAACTTATTACACGAAACCCTTAATAGCAAAGAACCTAAACTCAAAGAACACACGCCAACTTTCATCCCCCGATACAAGTCAATTTGCCAGTTCAAAGTTTAAAACCATCCCGCAGAGACGCCATGGAAAATTTGCAAATATAACTAACTGTGTACAAAAGTCGGCACATGTTAATCCGGTGCAGTTTTTACAATGCACCCCATCGCAACAATGGCGGAGTTCCGGGCGGAGTTGCTAACTGGCGGGTTCGAGTCCGCGCGCCGGCAATTTGCCGCTTAGAAAAAGTTCATTGCTGCATGAACTTACCTGCGCACAGAATGAAAATAAATAAATACCTACTACGCTCCAAACAGGGGGAGCTTAAAGAATTTCGTGGCAACGTTGAAGCGGTTAGATATTACGAACTGTTTATGTGAGAGAATACATGATTGATAGAAATATTTATTAAATTATTTAAATAAAAATTATAATAATTTGTAAATTAGTTATGTTAATTATAAGAGGTTTTAAAATTGCGAGCAGTATTAGCGCTCTTCACTACTATTTAGTACCAAACTAAATAAACCTTTCACATTATTAGAAATACGTGTTCATAGTACTGATGTGTCACTTGGAACAAGAACCACAATTTTTTCTGTGACAAGGCAGATTAAAACTGCTCATCGGATCAACTCTTATAATTATTTCAGTGTCGTAAGATAAATAGATAACTATAACAAACATTGCCATCGTCGAAAGCGATCTCTAAACAGTATTCATATAGCCCTGCCGTATTCTAAAAATTTAATTACACAACCAAATTATTTATTATTAAAATAACGATGACATACAAGAAAAGCGGATAAGTAAATCTTTTCTGGGACCCGTATTTTCTCGTACCCGAAATGGAACGGAAAACATGAAAGAAAATTATCTATAATCCATACGCGACGTTCATAAACCGACTCAGCACAGAGCGGATAAAATATTTATTACGTCACGTTTTCTTCCTAAAAAAATACTCGCCCAAAATTTCCGAATAAAAAATCCCAAGGACCGGAACAAAACAACCGACAAATCACCGCTGCTCTGATAAATATAATCACCGATAACCCTTTCTGGCAAATGTATTCTGGCTCTGAAAGATGCAGCCAGGGCCGGCTGAGGGTCAGCGGGGCTCGAGACATTGACGGCTGGCTTTTGCACGCTTAACGTATCACGTACTTTAACAAATGAAGCTGTTAAATTCTGAACCCAATTAATAATGAAAACTAAAATACTATATTGTTTATTCAAATTAAGAAGAAAGCATGTTTCATTTATTGTTAGGCAATTTTTTCAACATTATTATCGTCATCATCACTCTATTAACTTTACACAACTGGGCACAGGCTATATATAGATAAAAAACAGGTACCATATCCCACCAAGCAGGTCCCATTAAAGTGGATGTAAACGTCTACCAACTTACCACAACAACCAACGTTAATAATCTCCGGAGTACGGAAAAGTTTAAAATACTCAAGAGATTTTTTAGATTGGGAACACGAGTTGCAAGATTTGCTTAACCTACACAAAGACATACCATAGAGGTAGTTAATCTAAAATACCTATATTAATTCTTGCAAAAGTTGCTAAGCTTACAAGAATGCAGCCCGAACACGATTTCACTGAAGAGCAAATCAACCTAAAATATTTTATATCTTTAATTTCTGAAATTGTTTAGAGTATAGGTCGCGATAGCTGAATCTAGTCTTACGAAACTCTCAACCCATCTCTGTAGACCTAAAATATATCCTTTTGTATTTTTGAAAACGTTTAGTGAAGACCATCTAATGGCTAGCTACCAACATCTTACCTAAATATGTCGCCATAACAACAACAGAGTTCCGGCAGCTAGAGATAAGATAGCCAGTGCCTCACTAGCTGAGGATCCCGGTTGAAGTGCGCTTCCACCAAATGGCCTTATTATCACTTAACATGAGGTGAGATCAAGGCACTGTGATTACCCGTAAATATAAAAAAGACCCTATAACTGCATCCAGACTTCCGCAACCCTCAACCCAGCTCTGTAGACTGGCAAACGCCGTCTAGTTTCCCGCTCGACTTAGCAGCGGTGACATACGGGCGCGGATAGAAGCGGGATATTTTTGATATCGAGATGCACGCGCGCTTCACTGCCCAGACAATATGTTGACCTTTTTATTGAATCCGACTATAGAAAATGCGAATAAACTTACATATTGATATTGAGAATAAGGCGTTTTGTTACTTGAAGCTTGATATTTCCGGTATTTCCCCATGCTGGGAATTGATTGTTGCAGACAGATTGGGCGATTTCAGAATTGCTTTTAGAATTTCTTACTTTTTGTATCCTATAAACGCTGAAGATTTGTCATTTAGTGTTGGAAATCGGTTGCTGCACACAAATTGAGAGTTTTCCGAAGTGCTTTTAGAATTCACTACTTTTCTGGAAACTTCCAGACGGAAGAGATCACTCTTAGTGATAAGACCGCCCTTTGTACGTGTATTTTTAGGTAGTTTTTTTTCTTAAATGTTTTATTTTTAGTGTAGTAAGTTTATTTATCTTTTTGAAAAAAGACAAAGGGTTGAAAAAAATCCACGAGCGGTATTCGAAACCGCACCCCATGATTTATTTATTTTTATCTTATCTTATTCCTGTATTCTATAAATGGTGGGAATGATAAGTCGATTTCTTATCGAGATCTTGTTCACTTATCTAGTCTATTTACAATTAAACCTGCATACAAATAGAAATTAACATGTAACACAGCGAAAATAAACAACCGCAGACACCCAACAATATTCCCTAAAATTCAGCAGAAAGTCGTTTGTCACAAAGCAGAGCAATTATATCGTTATTTATGCACTGGGGTGGCGATAGGTTCGATGCCTGTAAATCAAACTTTGCCAGTATGTCTGTTTCGATGCAAATTTTACACGAGTTTTGAATTGCTGACTTGACTCTATCAGATAGAACTGAACGACTGGATATATTAGCTGTGTAAGAATTTGATAGTGCAAACGCTTGTTGTAAGCGACTATATATATCAGTCAGATAATTTTTCCTCCTAATTGTAGTGGTCTCTGCCTACTTCTATGGGAGACAGGCGTGAAAGTATGTAAGTATGTATTTAATTGTAATTGTTAGTGTAATTCAACCACATGTTCTGTAACTTGTATTAACTTGTGTTTAATTTAATTAAAAGTATATTTTAAGCATAAATTTAAAAAAAAATAGCATTCTGCACTTCTTCTCTATATAAACTATAAGTATGCGAAATTTCATACTCCTCCGTCCGCGTAATTTTCGTAAAAAGGGGTACAAAGTTTTTGCTTCACGTATTAATATATAAATTTAAACGTTTATCGCGGGAGTTGATATTGGCCAATAAGAGTACCTCCAGCCTATAAAAAAAAGTGTTTGATTCCCAAACTCTCTGTTGTGAAAAGTATTATAAAATTTAGTAAACCATTTAATCCTAATTATCGCTTACCTAATTTTTATTAACTCTTACAATATTTTAATAGAAGTGATACCTAGAGGTACAGATTCAATTAAATTCGGGCTGTGATTCATGGAATTCGTTACAAATCTCTCTTAGTCTTCTGTTTGTATTACTTGTAAATGGATTAATTTCAGGTCTGTCGGTTTTTTAGCAAAACATTTAGACGAAGTGTTTTTAGTGTAACCGATTTAATTATTTTGGATGATTTTTTTTCTACGCGTATTTTTTTCTTGCAGCTATGAAATTTGAATTTCGCCTTTTGAAATATCTACCTTTTCATTCACTACTTTACCACCACTTTATTTATTTTCATAGCAATAGTAGTTGTGTTTGTGAAATATATAGTATCTTTGTTAATTTATTTTTTGTTCATGATTGTCAGTAAACTGTAATTCCTAATTTATATTAGGTACTTACAGAGCAAGTAATAATTGAGCGAACACCATTTTACTTGATTTATTTTTTACACCTCCCACAACTTTAGACTTAGGTTCGATCTCTACACCTGACAAAGAAACACCGACTTATGAGTTTGTAGCACAGATTCCCATACCAATTTGTCAACCCTGAAGACTACAAAAAATAGGGGACGCACTTTTAGGAGTCTCTCAGAGTATAGATAAGTAAAAATATATTGTCTTTAAACTTTCTTGTAAAATTTATTCGAACTGATAATTGTGTTCACCTAAAGTTATAAGAAAACAAAAATTCCCAATCTTGAATACTAACACATAGAGACTTAATATATCTGCCGGTGCGATGCTTTCCCGCCGACATGAATAAAATTAGGAGCAATTTGAATATAATCGGCTGGCAACACCGACACGTCAGCTTTCGTGATTAATAACTGCTGATAACGCATTTTGCATAACGCCGTCGCGCCGTTGGTGCGGTGGTGTTTTGAGGAATTAATTTACTTGGTTGGTACCATCAATGGATGCGTTGGGCCTGTGTTACCATATACGCATGACTTGAATTTATTATTAATAAATAACTAAATGACGAAGAACCATCACAGAATTGTAGCCACGTGATTCAAATTAGCACTAGACAGAAACAAAGTTGTTAACACAACCAGTTTCAGAGGGTCCGAGATCGATAGTAGTGGGTACAACAGTTTTAGTACCAATTGTTGTGTTTCGACAATTAGAGATATACACCGAGACATTTTAGTGGTTGTTTTCCCGCAGGTGGATATATCAGACCATGAAACTGAACAACTTTCCCCAAGAAACATAGGTCAAAATACGAGATAATTTTTTAACTTTCTCATACAAACCATGCTCGATCAATAGAGGCTTTGTATAGAAAAGTTAAAAAATTATCTCGTTTTCAGCAGCTGCTTACCCGTAAGGAATAAAAATAGAACGGAGCGGGCTTTGAACGTCAGTATGGAACTGCTTCCGCGGCCCAACCTGAAGTTGAGGCAAGGGTATTCCAGTGTTTTAGTGGAAAGGGCTTCAATATAACATCAGGTTTGAGCGACTATTCGTAAGAATTTAAACCAATAATAATTATCAACTAGACCAAAGAGGCATATACGAGTAGGTATCAATAGTATTCGACGACCTCCTTGGTCGAGTGGCTTGCACACCGGTTTTCATGGTGTCGCTATCTCTGAGGTCCCGGGTTCGATCCCCGGTCGGATCAATTTAGAAATACCTGTTTTTCTATATTGTTTCGGGTCTGGGTGTTTCCTATGTATAATAAGTATGTATTTAAGTATATTAAGTGTGTTTATCCGTTGTCTAGTTAACCATATAACGAGTTTCTTAAGGAAGCTTTTCTTGGGGCTAGATAATTGGTGTGAGTGTGGGAAACATTTATTTATTATTATTATTTATTATTCAAGCTCTAACATCGTTGACCTTACAATTACTAGCCGAAAACTATCCAATAGGTAAATCCAATCGAATTACCATTCGCTAAAAATAGATAAAAAAAACAGACACACATTATGTACCTGCCGTTATTCCTTCGCAACCTCTATAAATCGCAAGAAAGCAGTTAAACCGAATGGGCGGCGAGATATATGCGATAAGAAAAAAATCGCACCCGACAGTGGGATCGCTTTGTGCAAACAAATTCCACTATCCATCATAGCGGCCTTATTGTGTTTCGATATCTGTTTGTAATATTGCAGTTGTTGGATAAATAACGGTTTGTGTATAAATATGCTAGTTGGTATATGCTGACACATGTAGTCTAGAAAAAGTTGTTTATTTAAGTTATTTATTTAAATTTAAGTTGTTAATTTGTGTAAGTTGGTAGACCACAGATTAATAAATCAGTCGTCTGCCGTGAATACAGACACAATATAATTTTAAATTTTTTGGCGGCGCAGATCAGCGCTCGCGCATTTCAATGGTATTTACCTAACACTATAGGTATGTTAATATCATAATTTTCACATAGCTTTTAACTTTTTTTAGCACTAACCAACATAGTATTTTTATACAAGCCCTTAAAAAATTCTACAAAGAAACTTATAGAAATCGATAGCTCATTTATAGAGCTAGTTCCCAGGATTGCGTTTTTTTTTTTCAAGTGCTATTTATATACAGATACAATATACTGCCCACTAATAATTTATAAACAAAAAAATATTGTAAAGACAAAAGTAAACACTGCACATCGTATATAATCAATTGCAGCTTAACGCCATTTTGTCATTTGCAATTTAGCTGCCTTTGATTCCATACACCTATATCAACACAACAAAATGTCGTCGCCGTTAAATTTTTAAATTAAATTCGGCACGTTAAATACTACCAGCCGTTGAGACAAGCCGTCGTCCCATTGTAACTATCCTCAATTAATTACAGTAAATTAGTAGATTCACTAACAAGCATACCTACCTCGGCCTGAATTTATGGTCGGCGGGCCTGAGGCGCCGACACCCTTCTCCCGTATAGTTTTTGCCGTTTGAAGCCTTCGAGACACCCGCTTGTGGGCCACGAAATTGGCGAGAACTTAAAAGTTAAAAGAAAGAACTTATCCAAAAACCTCTCTCGGCGTGATGATGGAAACTGTCTTTTTTTATAGGGCATTTTCCAGTGTTAAAACAGTGTAAGGGAGAAAAGAAATGCCGCTAATTTTCTTGCCTTTTCTTTCCGGTACAAGTGACATTCATAAGAGCTATTTGTAGCCTAAACTGAATAAATTATTTTTAATTATGTTTTTTGTTTGATGCGGCAATTGAGCGTCTTGTAGTCCAGGGCAAAGTTGATGGTTCCCTAACACGCAGTATTCCGCAGTTGAGATGGACTGACCAAATCAAAGAAGCCGTAGAAACCCTCTTAAGCCGTAATAGCCCCTTAATACGTGAGGACAAGAATGGCAACACTCAAAGGGGATATGGTGACGGCCAGCCAATCGGATCAATGCCACACCACTCTGCCAAGAGTGTTATAACGAAGAAGATCAGAAACATCATATGCGTATAAAGGTCACATGACTAGTATATTCATGAGAGTAGGGGGGCGATCGGACTACTGCTGCCTAATACTGGTAAGGGGGTATTAACGACTGTCTTCGTATGACAATAAGTGGGACGAATAGCTTGACGTTTCTTCAGAAGCACGGTTAAGCTCGAAATATTTTAATCAATAAAATCTAGCGCATTATGATCTCCCCGCTAGGAATCAAACCTCTGGGTCTGAGTCCTGGGACGCTGAAAGTGAACTTACTAAAAAAATATTTTTTATAAAATTTAAACTACAATTATTGTTACCAGATATTAATCACGCATAATGAAATATATCAAAAACATTCGCTACAATGAATAGTGATAAAAAAGAACTCATCACTGCATCACCAGTTACATTTATATATTTAAGGTGTTATATATAATTTGTACCTGATGATGAGAAAATCAAATCAAAAATCAATCAAAATCATTTATTTCTGTACCAAAAACCGTTTTACAAGAGGCAGTGATTGACTCCTCCTATTAGGTGCATAGTGCATAGTGTAAAATAAATATGTTGAATTGAATTGAATTGATTATCCCTTAAGATCGAGTCTCGTGGCCCCAATCAACAGTAAAATTCGCAATAGTTTAAACAGACCCCTCGCAAATTGCCAACTCCTCTAATGCCTTAATAGGCGACCTGTTATTTGACATATTCATTGCGACGCGGCCACTAACAAATTTATTGTTTTAATTAACATATGCCGCCGAGACAGCAGCACGGCTATTATTTATTATCACACACATTTTTGACAGATAGTTGCAAATGGCCGTTTGATATAATTTGTATGATATTAATTTTGTTTTGTTGTTCTGTTGTGTTGTAGAGTGTTCATTGCTATAATCGTCATTTGGCATAACTCTTTATAGCATAACTTCATTACGCATAACGTCAATGGTCTAAAGCAGACTAAGTTTAATTTAAGTAACAGGTATTTTTTTTCCAATTTCATGCAAAAAAATACAGGAATATTATTACGTAGGTAAATCAGGACGAATATGATGATGTTGATGTCGCTAACACGTTAAGACGAATAATTACTTAGGTATATAACATTCGTTTATTTTTTTTATTTAAAAAATATATGTGCACTAATTTATTTTTGTTGTGGCATTTCTTGACTCATTTGTAATTTTATATGATGTTTAGTTAATTAGCGTTTATATAGATTTTAACTTGACATTTTAATATTGTATTTTAATGTATTATACCTTATTAGATGCGGACGTGTTGGCCCAAACTGTAAAACAGCAGAGTCGCATATCTATATCTATACTATATATAAACTTTGTTTGTTTGTTTGTTTGTTTGTTTGTTTGGTTGTTTGTTTGTTTGTTTGTTTGCGGAAACTAATCTCTGGAACTACTGGTCCAATACCAAAAAATCATTCACTGATAGATTGCTATATTCCTTGCGGGTAACATAGGCTATATTTTATATATAAAAGAGAATATTTTTTAAATCCCAAATTCACGCGGACGAAGTCGCGAGTAAAGTGATAGTTTATAAATAAAATAAAACTGAAAATAGTTAATTTTAATCTTTTTTTTGGAAAAATGTTATTAAAATTTCCACTAGCTGAATTCCAAACCGCCCCCTCTTTTTTTCAAACTTTCCAAATTGTGATTTGTTTGCAACGAATTGTACGTTAAAAATTATTAATTCATAATTTTATATGATTGTAAAATAATTATAACATGTTTGTATAAGAAAAAAATGTATTTTACCCTAATATTGTGTTCGGACGTGAACGATAAGATAGCCAGTGTCTCAGCAGTTGAGGATAAAAAGTGAAGTCCTTCAGCGGTAACGTGACACCATCATATGAGATAACGACGACAAGCATCACCATTGAAAATAGAAAAAAAACCTCCCCATCTCGCTATCGTAAAAATAACTGCGACTCTTCAGCACCAGCTTGTTAATTACAGGCTGTCATTAAAAATATCAAAGCTGACACAATTTTGAACCGGGCGGGTGCTCAGACTGGCCTAATTAACTAGCAGGGCACGCCGGCCACTTCATACGACTATGGCCCAACGTGGCCTGCGACACACGCGGCAACGTGTCAGAGAAAAACTTGAAGAAGAAAACTGCTTTTCTATTTCTTTATTTTAACACTTACAGAATACATATTACATGTTAATCATTCAATTGTTCAGTGTTAGATTCTAATATGTACATATTATTAGTGCACACAACACAGTACAAGATTTAAAGTTTATTTGAATAAAAAATATTTGGTTTTGACTTTGACTTTGACTTTAACTTTGACTTTGACTTTTACTTTGATTTAATTGCCTCTGTGGTCTAGTGGTTAAGACCACGGGTTTAGACCTAGAGGTCCCGTTCGATTCCCAGCGGGAGGTACATGTTTGTGTACTCGGTTGGGTTGGTGGTAGGACTTGTTTGCCCGCCTGGCTAGCTACCACCATCTTATTTAAATATGTTTGTAGCATTGTTCTGTTCCGGCAGCTAAGATAGCCAGTGCCTCAATAGTTGAGAAATCCGGGTAAAGTGAGCAATGCGAAGTGCGGGTGAAGTGTGCAAGTAGTGCTTACCCGTAAGATGTAAAAAAAGTAATAGTTATTGACACTACAATTATTTTCGTATGAAATAAAACAAAACTCCTTTACGGATCGATTCGCGTTTATAATCATTGTTTTAATATCTAATTATCCTGGCGTTTCGAACCCTTTGCAGGGTCCGTGCTCGCAGGGAGACAGTGTATGAAATGAACGCGAGTAAATCAGTAAAAGTTGATTAATTTCAATGTGTAGTGTCCGTGTAAAGTTTAGAAAACAATGGTTCGCAACCATCATCACCATCTACTCAATTACAAGTTACCGGCCACTTGATACAGCGACTGTTGACCAACGTGACCCGAGTCATACGCAACAACGTGTTTAAGAAAAACTTTGAGTATAAAACTGCTTTCATTTGTCTATTTTTTTAAAAGGCCCCTGTTCTATTCTTCTTACTTGGTGGTAGATGACGATTAGGCCGAAGGCACACTTAATCCGGAATTCTCAGTTACTGATGAACTACAACAACCCAACTCCACACGACTTTAAAGTTTATCCTGACACCCCCTACCAACCTTACGGTTATAAAGCTAAAGGTGTCAGACATCCTTGCGCAAGCATAAGGGACCATCTACGGCAGGTCATAACGCCAGATTAGAACCCGCCGAAGCGCATTCTTCAACCGGTACTTTTAAGACTAGTGTCTCAAGCTAGTTGCCCCGTGGACACGTAAAGTCCACTACCTTATATCCGGATAGGTTACCGGAGCTGTAAGCTCGCTCACTTCTCGTTGCACAAATAGTACATACTCGCAGTTCCACTGCTCGGGTCGTCAACTCTAAAGTCGACTAACAAATTTTAATATCCTCTTTGGTGGAGGAGTTGTAAGCCCACTCACTTCTCAGTACCCATCCAGGCACCTCGTCAATTCCAAAATCCTGCCTGGTTGCTGTTGTGCACAGCTGTGTTCCATTTTGTGCACAGCGAGCGGGTCCAAGTAGCGGCCTCGAGGGGTTCGAGGCGAAAAGACTTGCGAGGCACGTGAGTTGCCCATTATTGGTTGCAATGCTCGGTGGTTTTCACCGAGCAGAACACCAACATCTCCGGTACTAGTCTGGATAACTAGTAGTGGCGCCTGCTAGATGCTAAAAAGTCTCCGGTTGAGTCAGCCGCGTAGTTACTGATGAACTGACTATCTCATCTCTAGCTGCCGGATTACAACAGAGGTAGAGATGTTATAGTGACTATTTAGATAAGATGTTGGTATCTGGCCTGGCGGTCTTAAAAGGTGCCCAAACAGCATAAACTTGTACGCTGGATTTCGAAACCGGGACTTTTGGATTTGAGGTTTGGGTCTTTAACTTCGAAACCCTTATAATTTTTCAATGTGCCATAAAATGACGCTCTACTGCAACAAACTCATTAAATGACGTTCTAAGTGCTACTTCGCACAATTACTGCATTCATTAAAACAGCAACATTTTTTTGCAAGCTCCATACTCCAGCCTTCCTAATTACCCGACCTCGTATGAACGGAAGCCTCTTCATACGCTGTCTGCGTTGACGAGCAACACTGACAAATTTTAAGGTTTTATGGTTCCAACGAATAAAGACATTCCGTTTTTTGGAAATAATTTTGAATTTAATGTTCCCCATGATGTATGAGAAATAAAAATAAAAATTTTACGGGCGAGCATAACATTCGCCGACTAAATTGATTCATAGAGAATCGACATTGCAAGGCGGCGCACGATCGCTATAACCCGATGTAATGTATTTTAAGTGAGGTGGCTCGTTGGCGGATTAGTATCGCCGGCTAAGCTGTTGCTGTAGCGTGCGGGCTTAATATAACGAACTTTAGATATATTGATAAATAATTAAATTAAGAATCGAGATATTTACGGATTGTTTAACTACCATGCCATGTTAATTTAAGAGTTAAAACTTCCTCAGTTTTTAAACTCGTTGTATTGCCATTTTAAGAAAACTTATAAGATAATTGATGAGATAATTGATGATTAATGAACTGTATTTTATAAGCGTGCTGTAGTTCGTTTTAAATTTGCTTTATGATGTGAGTTACGCAAAACTAACATCGATTTTTTTAAACATAATATCTAGCATTTCTTTCTTAATTAATACCATTTCCAATATAAAATACCAAACAATAACACGAAATTATGTGACTATACTGAAATTTACTAGCACTCTGTGGCGATTTCTTAAAAACCGCTAAAGCTTATTACTTTCTTTAATGTGCTTCATTATATAAGTAACGCAATTAAATTCTATGAAACATCAAATTTTCAGCACAAAATCTATCCATCTTCTTTCAAAATTAATACCACTCCGAATTACATTACACTCGCGCGCTCACGAATGTTCGCCAACGCCAAGTTCGCCGCAGTCAGACCTCGCGCGACCTCAAACAGTACCGCGAAATGATGTAATTACTTAAAAAGCCCAGCAAATATTTTTATATGGAATAAACGTCTGGAGCTGTATTAATAAGACCGCTTACCGGCGAGGTAATAGTTTAAACAAATCCATTCTGTACACAGGGCAGTTTGCTTTGGACTCAACGCTGTGAATGGCTAGATAGCTACGGTAAAAGGCTTTAATGTTGAAGTAATGATGAAATGGAATTGCAGACAATGAAAATTTTAAGTTTAAAACAAACAGTTTTTATTAGTCTCGCTAGTGCTGGGTTTTGTCTGTTAGTACGTCTATGCCTCTTTATGTGACTCCAGTTTAGAACATAATATAATTATTATATTAAATGAATAAACAGTTTTATAACAAAGCGGCCAAGTGCGAGTCGGACTCGCCCATGAAGGGTTCCGTAGCAGCAAGTAACATAATGTGACGTATTAAAAAAAACTGCTTACTAGATCTCGTTTAAACCAATTTTCGGTGGAAGCTTGCATGGTTAATGTACATCATATAATTTTTTTAGTTTTATCATTTTTTTATTTTAGAAATTACAGGGAGGGGACACATTTTACCATTTTGGAAGTGTCTCTCGCGCAAACTATTCAGTTTAGAAAAAAAATGATAACACAAACCTCAATATCATTTTTGAAGACCTATCCAAAGATACCCCACACGTATGGGTTTGATAAAAGTATGGGGAACCCCCAAAAATTTTTGTTTTTTTTTCTATTTTTGTGTGAAAATCTTAATGCGGTTCACAGAATACATCTGCTTACCAAGTTTCAACAGTATAGTTCTTATAGTTTCAGAAAAAAGTGGCTGTGACATACGGACGGACAGACAGACAGAATCCATAAGGGTTCTGTTTTTTGCCATTTGGCTACGGAACCCTAAAAAAGAGCAGTACTTACATATTATTTCTATTAGGTACTACGACTACTATCGCTAGTTTTAATAACATGTATGAAAGAATTTAATACTTATTTATTAACAGAATCCTATTTTTAATTATCCGTATTAAAAGACTTAATATTGAGAATACTATTTATTTATTTATTTATTTATTTTATTTATTTAACAAAAACCACAGCTTTTTTATAACATAAATAGACTTAATTCTAAATAATACAGCCAATTACAATATCTTTTTATCAAACTCAGGTGACTGTTATGTACTGCCATCTTGCGGTAATAGCACGTACTAATAACTTTTTGGCAATCAAAGGACCACCCGGTATTACTAAAAGTTACTGAAATTGCATGATTGCAACCCAAACGCGATCGACTATAATTTCCTAAATATTAAGCCAATGAAATAATTAAAATTATATCGAAACAAAATAGATATAGGTAATATCATTTCAGAGTCGTCGTGTAAAAGCAAGCTCATTACTAATGCGAGTCCCGAAAAATCTTAAAACCCATTTAGACTCCAACCTGTGGGTTCAACAGCGGATGCACCGAAGCTTTGCATTTCAATCAAAGTCAATATTCATTAGGAGATTGAAGATACTCCCCGCTCTGTTTGCGCAGAGTTGGAGTCAGCACAATTCCTTCCTGTCTGGTAGGCAAAATTAAATTAAGCCGCACTTTTTTTAGTTTTACGTAATGTATTATAAATCTTAGGAGCAAAAGTTAAAGGGTATGTGGTTTTTTTTGAAAAATATTTTTAGGTACATTTTATACCTATGTAGGCAGGCCTTCAACAAGGTAGACCGACGATCTAGTGAAGGTCGCAGGTAGCCGCTGGATGCGAGCAGCACAAAACCAGTCGTTGTGGAGATCTTTGGAGATGCCTTTGTCCAACAGTGGACATCGTTTGGCTGAGATGATGTCTTAAAGGAACAGCATTGTTTTGTAGTGATTGAATCTTATGAAATATCCCATCACGCACAAAGAAATTTGGTGACTCGTTTCTTTGTCGCACCTCCAAAAGGTGGAATAGTCTACCAGTACACGTTTTACTTCCTTTCTATGATATGGGGTCCTTCAAAAGAGGCGTGAAGAAGCGCCTTGTGGGCCGGCAGAGTGAGGTTAGTTGATGCTACGTTTGTTTTCACGCTGCACCAGCTATATTCGCGTCTGGACTCCATTTCCCCTTAACATCAGGTGGGATGGAGTCATTTGCCGAGCTATCTATAAAAAAAATAAAAACTACTGGTCTTCCAGGGAGATGGAGACCTTAGCATTAGCTACTGAGCAGGTCTTTATGAGCACACGAGGAAGTTAGGCTACCTTATCTTAGTGCGATCTGACGACTTTTCCCTCTCCACACCTCGACATATCGAAAATGTGATTGCACAACAGGTCTTGATAGTTCAAGACTTTATCAGTGCAACCACGTTCTGTCACCCTTCTTTTTCTGTAAAGATGACTGCCATAAGTTAGCCAACGTCTTTGAGAGCGAAGAGCCTGATGTCTTCGGCTTTTTTAGGCCGATCCCAAGCAACCCATTTTTTCTTAGCAAATGAGTTACAGTCGCACAGTAAGTGCTACATTGACTCTGTTTTGACACATGCCGTACACAAGCTGTTGCTGTTGCATTTTGAAATTATGAAATTTAGGAAATTCAAATCGCAACTCTGCGATGCAAAACAATGCCGCTTTCCATCCAGTCGACTTTTGGGCAAAAGCCTGCCACCAATGACGCCAGGGCCTAGGTATAGCCTGACGTGCCATCAGTACACCCTGACAGAGCATTAGGCCACAAAACAAAATATACTTCGCTGAATTCAACTGATCCAACGTTCAACTATGTCTTAGTAAGGCAACGCAGAACCTCTGTAAGCTTCGGTGGCCGTTTTTCATCAGGCAGATAAGCTCGTTAATCGTCTCAGTAATGTAAAAAAAGAATCACCCAAGCCTCTATAACATATTTGTAAGTATAAACGATCAGCAACAATAACCACAATTTTATTAATCTTAATCTCCAAGTATGAACATTCACAGATCCAGAAGCGAAGAGGGCGTGCCGGTATGAATGATAATTTATGAAAATTTAAACAATATCCCCTTAAACGGTGCTCAGATGCAACCCAAGGAGATCGCGGCTACCTTAAACAAACGCTGGCATTATAGCTTTCGGCGATATTATTTCTCAAAGCAATTTTAAAGCTGAGATAAGGCAACTGGATGAATTAAAGTTGATTTTTATACAAAGTCTCTTTGCCTTGGTGTCCGCGTGGCAAAGCGCTCGGCCCCATACCCGAAAGTCTCAGGTTCAATTGCCAGGTCGGGCAAATTGTTTTTCGGATTTTTCGATGCAAACCCCGGGTTTGAGATCACCAACCCGCATTTGGCGAGCGTAGTGATTGAGCCATTACCCATCCAATGTAGTGATGACTTAATTTCAATGATGGAGATCTTTGCCCAGCAGTGAGGCAGTTAATGACTATTTACTTAACTTTTATACATAGTAGACGTCCAAAACTTAATTACAATAGTAATCTGTCTCATGTGATTCGTGGAACGGCCAAAGAGGTTTGCTTATTTGGAAAACGAGCAAACAGCCTACCTTTTTTCTCTCTGTATTTATTTGTTTAGGAACTTTTGTTTTATAAACACGCTTCCATCGACCCTTTTCAGAAAAAGATTGCTTATTTCATAATAGCTTAAATAGGAGGGTAGATTGCGTAGCTTTATTTCAAAGGTTTTTTTATCATGCTCTGCAAAATCCCGATTTTAATTTATTTTTTTGAAAAATTAAATAGTTTTCACGAATCTACTCTTGATTTTGTCAAAAGATTCGTATTAACTGTCATTTTTATACTATTACGTTTGCCTTTACGTTGCAAACCTTTTACGGGGCTAACTTCTTAGAATACGATATTTAACGCAGGATTTGTGTAAGTAAGTTAACTAAAGAAGCACACTTTACCCGACTTGTGAATTAAACCCACGGATCTCACAGTGGCGTTAACATTATGATATTATGTTTTTACTAATTTTAGACAGCCATCAACCCCCCGAACAAGCTGGTTTCCGTCCCGGCCTCTCCACCACCGACCACCTACAATCAATAAATCAGGTCATAGAAAAATCTCAAGAGTTTCACTTACCTTTGTACAAGGCCTTCGTAGATTACTCTAAAGCTTTCGACAGTCTCACCCATGAATCCATTCTAACAGCATTGAAAAACCAAGAAGTGGCAGATACATATATAAACATAATACACAATATTTATTCATCGAGTACAGCCGCAATCAAACTTCAATCTTCCGGTCCGAAGTTCAAAATTGAAAAGGGTGTCAAGCAAGGCGATCCGCTATCCCCCAAATTATTCACCAGCGTCCTGGAAGAGCTCTTTAGAAAACTGGCAGCGAGGTGGGATGGTAAGGGCATCGAGGTTGGCGATAGAAAGCTAACTAACCTTCGATTTGCCGACGACATCGTTTTGTTTTCCCGTTCTGCCTCAGAGTTGGAGCAGATGTTGCAAGAACTCAGTGAGGTGAGCCTTGAGGTTGGACTAAAAATGAATATGTCAAAGACCAAGCTCATGACCAACAGTACCAAACGAAAGGTGACCGTAGACGGAGAAGAGATTGCACATGTCCAGGAATACATTTATCTTGGCCAAATAGTCTCCTTCCAGGCGAGGCAAGAAAAAGAGATCGAACGCCGGATTGACAACGCTTGGAGGAGCTTTTGGTCAATGAAAGAGTTTATGAAGGGCGACCTTCCACTGTCACTAAAACGTAAACTAGTGGACATGTGCATTCTCCCCATCTTGACGTATGGTGCTCAGACTTGGTCTTTGACGGAAGCTTCGAAGTCTAGGCTCAGGGTGTGCCAGCGAGCGATAGAGCGCAGCATTTTAGGAGTAAAGCGACAAGACCGCGTTCGAAACACAGAGCTGCGCTCTCGCACGAAAATTGCTGACGTAACTCGAAGGGCCGCCGGGCTGAAGTGGGACTGGGCTGGTCATGTCTACCGCATGCCGAATGAACGGTGGGCGCGGATCACAACGGAGTGGACCCCACAAAATGCGAAAAGGCGACCAGGTAGACCAAGACGAAGATGGCGGGACGACCTTGATGCGTTCATGAATGAATGGCGTGATGTTGCGGGGGACCGGAAGGTGTGGAAAAACTGTGGGGAGGCCTTTGCCCAGGAGTGGGACAGCTATGGCTGATATAATATAATAATAATAATAATTTTATAATATTATCCCTTTCAGACCGATATTGCGATGTCCCTCGGACGGAATCTCGATTTAAAATCGCCAGGCTATAGTTTATAACGAGTCGTCGACTAATATTATAATATTGAATAAAAAAAATAAAAAAAATGTTATATTTCTTCGGAACGCCGCCAGTTTCCAGCTGTTTTTATTTTATTTTCTTATTTTTTTTTAAAAGAAAAATTCAAAAATATAAAAAATCCCGTCTAACACAGACAAGTGCAACAATTGGCGTTAAGGGTCAAATTTGATCGTGATCGTAGCGCACGACCGTATCAGCTCTGTCTGAAAGGGCTAAATAATACTTTATTTGTATACATTATATTTTTACGAACTTTGAGAGCGAACGTCTTTGGTGCCTGGCTATAAAAACGTTCATAGGTAATTATTATATTAGTTTGGTCCACTTAATAACGTTTATAAAAGTAACATATTAATGTTGTTTTTAAGTATAAACTGCAACAGCGAAACAACGTCATTGAAATCAGTGAAAAGAATATGTAAAGTAAATGAATAGTTCATTTCATTGGTGAATATTAGGTACCTAATGATTGTTTCAATTTTAGTGAAGTGGATTGTTTTTTAAATGTAAAAAAATATTTTAATACAGAAATCAAAACAATATTATTTTTAATACTTTTAAGAACTTAAACACTACTTTTTAAACAAAATTTACTAACAACATTAATGAATATGTATCATCTACATACATCAGATATCATAACATTTATTTGTAAATTGTTCCTAATAGATAAACTTATAAAATTAAATACTTAATTTTAACAAGAAACATAACATAATATGAAAAAGAAGTCAGTGTTTTTTTTAACTATATAAATCGGCATCGGATATATTACAATATTATCTTCAGATTACAACTTATGAAACAATCGTAGTGCTACGCCGTAGTACAAATAACTTTTAAGTGATAACATAAGGAATAGTTTTTGTTCTTTAAAAAAAACGTAAGAAGGTTACAAAAGTTTACTTACCGCTTCGAGGTCGCCGATAACTAATAACATACAAGTCCAATACACTTACTACACAGATTCTAATCTCTAACAAACTACGCTACCAAAGATTCACAACCAACTGAGTTAGCATCGGTACCTAAATCTACGATAAAAACGTCTAAAAACTACTAGAAAAGAGTTTGTGTTATTTAAATAGTGACTTCTAAAGTTCTTTACGCAAAAGAGGTGGGATAAAAAACTTTTCGTAAAGTTTTCCGAGGGTTGGCAGCGCGTGCAACGTCCGGTCGCGACGGCATAGCACTGAACGAGGCTATCAGACTGCTACTCCTGATATTGTGAGTCTAGAATGGATGTAGGCATAGCTGTAGGCTGCATGTGTGCACTCGAACCGAACTCGAATGAAACTCGCGCTTGGCGAGGAGAGGGTGCGATGCGATCTGTGTAACGAACCCTTTACTGTCGCGGTTTGTGAAACGTTTCGTTTCTCCTACTACGTTCCCGTTTTGATATACCGACGGCAATTCTTATTTTTCTTTAACACCGATTGAAAAAATAAAGAAACTGATTTGCATATTGATAATTGGTATATAGGTACAAGTACGTATGTATCAAAATACTTTAATATATGTAGCAATATGTTTTCATTTAAACATAATAAAATTTCAGACGGCGATGGCACAGCGACAGCGGCTATCGTATTTGGATTGCGATATTGCATATTAAGCAGCATTCGCAATGCTGGGTTACCAGATGGCTGACCAAATTAATATATCTGGATTCCCGGTTGCTGTTGTAAGATGACAGTTTTTAAAACCCTACCACGATATGATCTGATCTTCCCATGTACGAATGCCTGAGCTCATGACAGCCAGGTTTTCATTTCAACAACATTTTCTGTACACATTAACAATGCAGTGTCAGTTACAATGTTTGAGTTACACTGTTTGATTACAGTGATTGTTATTGTAATAATTTGTGGGGCATACAAAATAACTAAATATCATCATCATCATCATCATCAGCCTATAAACGTCCCACTGCTGGGCACAGGCCTCCCACATGATCAGTAGCACGTGGGGATATTGGGCCATAACCCACCACGCTGGCCCAATGCGGGTTGGTGGGTTTTAACGACTGCCATCTTACGACAACAACCGGGACCAACGGCTTAACGTGCCTTCCGAAGCACGGAGGAGCTCGAGATGTTTTTTTTAATTGGTCACCCATCAGGCGACCCGGCATTGCGAAAGTTACTTAGCGGGCAAGATCGCAAGCCGAACGCGCTAGCCGCTGCGCCATCGAGCTCCATATAATAGTATATTATAATATGAGTTCATTATTGTATTGTGTAGAATTGTTTATTAAAAAAATACTGTGGGCAGACCTCCAACAAGGTGGACCGACGAACTGGTGAAGGTCGCGGGAAGCCGCTGGATGCGACCAGCACAAAACCGGTCGTTGTGAAGATCCTTGGGAGAGGCCTTTGTCCAGCAGTGGACGTCTTTTGGGTGAGATGATGATGATGATGAAAAATACTGACGGTGACAAATTAGAAATAGATTTAGTGACAACCGACCACCTCAGCCTCGTTGTGACTAAGTTGATTAATAAAGTGCCCAATGGCACAGCGGTTAGCGCATTCGGGTTGCACGTTTGGTTATGTTTTAAAATATCTAAAGACATAATTATGATTGTATCTAATTTTACGCTAATTTTAGTGCAAACAAATAACGATTTATATAACTGTTAAAAAAATCCCGGGATTCAAACCCGCACCCTATTAAAAAGGGACAGGTACACTACCAACTAGACCCGGTAGGTGGCGCTGCTATAGGGGTCCATCATGGGATACGAGTGTCCTTAAGCGGACTAATGATTTGTTTGTTTTGTTGTCATGGAAACTGTCAAAGCGTTACGAAGTCCGCCGGTCAGCTAGTATGTTATAAAGAAGGGAAGATAAGATAAGATAAGATAAGATAAGATAAGATAAGATAATTTTTTATTGCCATAGATATTAAAGATCAGTTAAAAATTAGGCAAGCTTATGATTATGGTCACATATACTTTTAAATATTTTTTCAAAATAAGTAATTTTAATGTATTTTAATCAAATTTTGTATTTCACTTAGTTTAGTTTTGGCATGTAATATCTGTTTCTATTTTTATTTCAAAATATCTTAAGACCTTTAATGAATTCATAATAAAAATTATGTATGTAACGTTACATTGAAAACTTTAAATGTAGGTAAGCACTTTAATCGACAATCAAATGACTAGCTATACGTTAGCTACCGAACTAAGCTTTCGGGGGAACGGGATCAAACTAGATGCGTTATTGCGTCCTGCGTCACCGCACAAAGAAATACGAATTACGCGAGTTGAAGTTACCATACATAATACAGAGGGTTAGATTTCTTTACTATGTTTTTTAACATATCTACATCGACGGTAAAAAGGAAAGCAACTGATACGCCATTTTACTAACTACTCAGCAGGGCTTTTCGATGTTTTAAAAAATTAAGGGAAAAGTTATGACTATTTTATATACTAATGTTTTGTTTTGATGTTACGCATTAAAACAAATCCTGTGCGTATAAAACTCATTTGTGGACATGATACTTATATATTTACAACATACTTGTGGTCGCCCAGTGGTCGAAATTCGACCGTAATTTTATTAAGGCTGCACGGATTGTATCCTAAGCAATGAAAAATTAAAAAGATAGAATTTGAGTTTGGATTGGCATTGACAGATTTCGGCCGCTCCTCTTCCATTTTCGAAATTTTTGAAAAGAGTTTTAATGCGTGTGGGTCAAATACATGGTAGTGTGTGTAATATTTGTTTTATTGATTTAATATATTTTTTATGCATAATTTAAAAAATAATATTAACATTCTGCAATCCTTCTCTATAAGTGTGCGAAATTTTATACTCCTCCGTCCGCGCAATTTTCGTAAAAAGGGTTACAAAATTTTTGCTTCACGTATTATAAATTCTGCAGTTTGCGACTTTTTAATACGTTTTGTACAATAATTTACAATAAAAATTGTCTAGGCCAAAGTCCTTGCCGCTTACACATATCAACTATGTTCAAAGCCCAACACCGGAAGGGCACGGAGCGTTGCGAAAATTCGACACGATGCACAAAGAGGTGATTGTGCTCAGACACGAACCATCGCGCCGCTGGTCAGCGCCATCTAGCGACGGAAATGGACGACGCTCAGCTAGCCCTTGATTGAAACTGCGAGGCTTTGTCTGCCTCGTTTGATGGTGGGGTTAGATTTAATGACGGCACTCGTTTTTGGTGCTGCTATATTTGGATCAACGTTGCTTGTTCGTACATACAAAACGGTTATTGCATACAGGGTAAAGACAAACAGGCAAAACTTGTATGAATTTTGAATATGAACATTTAAAAAATATCATCGCCAATCAAGTTGTGTAAGGGTACATGTTGAGGAAAATTTGGAGGACCCGGTCATTTCCCAGGTCGGCTAGAGTGTGTTTCGGATTTTTCGACGGATAGTCCAGGTATGTGATCACCAACCTGCAACTTCTGCTGCTCCGATTTTATTCTTCCCATAACATGAAATTATCCTGGCAAGAAACAGAGTCGACCCGCATTACAAAAAACGTTTGATCAATATAACTCATTTTTATGTTACAACTCACACTCTTGGCCAAAAAATTTGCCGTGCCTGAATTATTGTTTTTGCAAAAAAAGACTTCATTTATTCACATATATGATATATTTCTAAGACAGTGTCTCTGTCTATCTAATGGTTTCTCATACTGTTCCACTTAAAAAAAACACTCTTTATAGGTTATTACATACTTAAACATTCTCGTCAATCTTTTAAATATTTCTATTTCTAAATTTCATCCAGCCTATTCACCCTAGCATAACGTTTACATTGAGCCTCGAAACGTACGTAACATAGAATAGTGAATCCTAAAGAGAATACGAATTGAACTGTGCGATTATTTAGTTAGTTACAAAACATTCGTGTCCAGGGACGAGTAACATTTACATAGCAAATTGCCAGCGAGTGTGTCCCTGGTGGCTGCTACGCCACGTACTGTCAACCACACGTCTGTTTACACAAACTTCAACCACACATGAACTTTCTCCCGTTGAAATACAGCTTATTTTAACAACGCAAGTGATGTTAGCTCTTAAGCTTTCACTGTATGTTGTTCATGCACCGCTAGAACGTATTTGCGTTGTCTTTTACACCATGTTTGCTGTTTTAGTTATTATTTTGATTTTAAATCTCATCAAAATGTGGGGTAGGGTTTGTACACAACTGCCATAAAAAGGTGTGTTATGTTTTCAAGGCTCATGTATGTATGTATGTATGTGATGTTTCTTTATTCGATCATAAGTTACGCTACACTCTAAACGCTTGAACCGATTTAGATATATTATGAGGCATCGTTACAATCCCTTGCATCGTTCCGACTAACATAGGCTAGTAAAAATTTGGATATTCAACCCCTATGTGGGTAAAACAGGGAATGAAATATTGTATGATGAAAATTCGTCATTATTGGAGTTAGAGACTAGAACTTGATGTTTAGCTTGATCTGTAGAGGTTAATTTTTGTTTCATCTTGTATACAAATGCTTACAAATTAAATTACCTAGCATGACATATTTTATTAAAATTAAACTTATCACTAAAAGGTACAAAATAAAAATAAATAATTAAAAAACACGACTGCCATGACAAAACTCCTTCCTCAAGGCCGGCAACGCATCTGCGATTGCTTTGGTTTTGCGGGTGTCCATGAGCGCCGGTGATTACTTTCCATCAGGTGACCCGCTTGCTTGATTGCCTCCTCTTAAAAAAAATACTTTTTACTTATTCATTTAGTATTGCAATTACAGATGTTACGGTATGTGTCATTTATGTTTTCCGATATCGGTTTCGTATCGTTTGGTTTGCTTGAAGAACAATAAGTGTATCTGCCGAGTTCCATTTAAACTCTGGTTTCCATTTTGATTTGAAACAATTGACGACGACGTGACGACAACGCTGCCTCGACCAACCCCTATATACGCCGACGTCCGTCCTCAACACCAGCTCATTATATGTCCCCACTGCTGGGACACGAGCCTTCCCTACGGAAAGATAGGAAGAACGGGCCATAAACCACCACGCGAGCCCAGTGCGGGTTGGTGGTTGTTAACTACTGCTTATGCTGGCTAGCTGGAACCAACGGCTTTTCGCGCCTTTCGAAGCAAGGAGGAGCTCGAGATAATACATTCTTGATCCCACATCCAATGACGGACCTCTGTAAAAGTTGCCTAAAGTCAGCAATCACAGACTGAGCGCCTTAACCACTGCGCCATCGAGCTCCTACTTCCTTAGGTAAGCAGTAACTATACATTAAAGAGCTAAAATTTGAGTTTTTCGCTGCTTCTTCGTTACGCCGTTAAATCGTGGATGCGACGCATCGCCCGACTCTTGTACCGAGTTTGCATTATGTCCTCCACAAATTCTTGGATACGTATCCCATTTCGGTGGACGTCAAATAAACTTGGAGCTAAAACTGTTGGCGGCGGCGAGCGGCGGACATTTCCATAACTAATTAAATCGCGGCTAAACTTCTGCCGCAGGTGGCCGCCCGCCGCATCTACTTCCACTTCTCAGGTGCTACCCTGTTTCGTAATAATACACTTGGGGGCAGAGTAATCGACCCACCGTAACATTTTTTTTTTCATATACCTCGTTTGTGGTGGACCGTTTGGTCCGCTTCATCAAGCTCGGGGAGACGTAGATGGTTCTGTGGGACTCTCCACTGCGACCCTAAACTTTGCCCATTATATAAAAACTTTTTTTAAGAACCCCATGCTGTACCTTTCAGAGCACCTCGGCCTTCATACCTTGGACGCGGTAGTGAGCTTTTTTTAAACCGCAAAGGTTACTTGAAAGCCTTGAAAATTGATGAAGACGATATGATGCAACCCGATCAGACAATACATTTGGTACGTTCATATCTAACATTTTTTTAACGTATTGATATAAATTGCATTGGAATTTGGTGAAATTATACATAAAAACTTAACAAGGATTGGACAAGTTAGATATATACCTGTGGGAATTTGTACCTCCTCTGTTTATTATCTAGACAGCTATTCTAGCATCAGCGGTTAAGAGGAAGGAGTGTTCATAGTTTTCTTAACGAAATTGTTACTGCGTGTTGATTTCTTTGCTCCCCAGTGTACATTTAAAGAGGATAGAACACATATAATGACTTAAATTATTTTCTCGCATTCACATGAATTGATTTTTATTTGCAGTGAAATAATATAATAAATAGAAATAATCTCAAGTTTTTGTAACACCAATGATGCTTCCCAAAGTACACACGCCTGCTCATCAGATTACTATGACTTTGAACTCTATGTATATGGCATATGGTTTGATAATTTATTGAAGAAATTTGACAGTTTTGGATAGTTTGACGTGAAGGCGTCTCTACGTCAAAGCCAAAGTCAAAGTCAACACTTCTTTATTAAAATTAATTAAACTTATGAGTACTTCTAAATCGTTCAAATATTTTGATCCCAAGATCCCAGGTTTGATTCCTAGAGGGAGAACGTATTTAAATGCTCCGTTTGTTTGGTGGTAGGGGCTTATTTTATGTCTGTTAACTAGGTTACCAACCACCATAACATCAAAGTATGTCGCAAAAAAAGTGTAGTATTGTTGTGTTCCGGCAGTTGGAAAAAAGATTATGGATAAGGGTTATGGGTGAAGTGCAGTTCCATCTACTTACCGTCACTTACATCACGTTATAAAAGGACCAAGCGCTTCTCCTATCTTGTAAAGCAAAAAAAAACACAAATGCAAATGGTCAAAAATAAAATGTTCCATTAATTGAATTATGGCGTCGTATTAAACAAAGCAGTATCGACAAGCACACAGCGCCAATACGCACCGGTCTCATTACCGGAATGAGTCAATTCCACCGGACAACCGGCAACGGTAATGATAATGAGCCGGCCGGCTATCGCGCCGAACTGCCTTCCACTGCACTTTCAACTGAATGTTATTGACGCTGCTTACAGAATTTTTATTGCCAGAGTTTTTAATATAATATGAAACAAAACGGTTACGAACTCTGTTTCAGTGACGGTTTTCAATTTTAGAAATAAAAGTTTTCGTAGTTTGTTTTTTGTTTTGTGGTTGGTTTTCTTTTTGTTGATTAACTAAGTTCGTTCGTTCGTTCGTTCGTACACGACGCTACTCAAAACAAACTAATTACAAATTGTAATTACTAATCAGTATCTAGAATGTCACATCACCAATGCATCAATGGCGGTATTAAGGACACAACCAATCACAAACTAGTTTGTAACACACCTAAGTTTGTGATTGCTGTGATTTAGTATGTTTTGAAAAGCGTGTTCTAGAAGGGATCGCCTGTTGTCTTCTTGTCGACTTCTACCCAAAGACGACTAAATAGTAAAAAAAGTCCCATTCAGCATTTCGAAATTTATAAAAATTGTACGCGATAGGCGTTCGCAAATCTTATCCAAACACCTCGATGGCCGCACAGTCCGATATCCGTAAGTCCTTGGGCTCTATTACCAGGTCGTAAAAACACCAATGTTCGACACAGTAAACCAAGTGTTCGACGCCAAAACATAATAATGTATTTAATTGAAATATGAGAATGACAATAGAAAATAGAATATTGAATTAACAATGACGTATATTTTTTTCCTTTTTTATTATTATTATTATTTTTTTTTTTTGTTTTTTTTTCGCTAGAAAACTCGCAAACGAACTTCTGACTGAGATATATATAATAATATATTTCATGCACTGGCTTACTTACTTCAAAAATAAGGAGACTGCTGAAGGTAAGCTTCATACAAATGCATATCACACTATATATATATAAGATAATATATATATATATATTGTATATAGAAGGCGAGCGGATCACACTGTTACGCTACGTCACATTTCTAGATGTTACGGAACTTCCGTCGCATTTCTACGAAATCACTCCCACAAATTGTATATATAGAAGGCGAGCGGAAAGATGTAACACATCAAAAAGTATCGATCCCACCTTACTTATCTATAGTATTATTTTCACTCTGCGAAGTTACTTGAAACGATACATCGGAATCGACTGCGTTTATCCCCACAGCCTAGGAACTTGGCAAAGGCACCGGTGCTACCGCCAGAGGTGCGGCACTAAAATTTTACTGTTATCTGGAATTAGAGATAAGAATACTGTCCTATCAACTGTTTGAGACTACGCTGTGTCTGTTATCCTTAAAGATAATTCGGTTATCTCAAACAGTTGCTACAAGTTACTTTGGAAGCCAAACTTTTTTGAACTCTTTGATCGCAATAGAACTGCAAATTTTATAATAAGCATACAACTACTTATATACTAAAAAGTACTTATGAATTAACTCTGTCAAAACTAGAAAGTTAAATGTTAACCTTTTAAATAACAATTAGGTTTTTAAAAATAACGTATATTATATGAGCTTTTATTATCTTATCACAAAATAATACTATGAAAGTATTAAGTCCCAATCCAAAACGAGTATGTTATACGTCATAATCAAATATTTTACATTACGTTTGAAAAATCTTTATATTCTTTCAACATCATGTATCATACTCCTCCGTACATAAGTGCTACTAACAATCTATACTAATATTATAAAGAGGAAAGCTTTTGTATTTTTGTATGTATGTTTGCAACGAATAAACTCAAAAACTACTGGACCGATTTCAAAAATTCTTTTACCATTAGAATTCTACATTAGCGCTAAGTAACATAGGCTATATTAAAAAATGTGGTACAAAGTCCGCCGTACAAAAGCTAGTAAGTAATAAAAACAATAAGCAGATGAAACTTACTTACTGTAATACAATTTAACTTAATACATAATATTTTAATATTATTAGCTCTCATTGTCCCACTGCTAGTTAAAGGCCTCCCCCCATTTCTTCCATTTATTGCAGTCCTGAGCTAATTGAGTCCATCATCATCACCATCATCAAATTTTGGTTAAATATATCCAGTTATTTAATTATTTTTGAGTGCGATACCTGACTTCAAAAAATGTGTAACATCGAATACCACATCCAAAATATAGCCCGCAAGGAATGAAGCATTCTATCAGTAAAATAATTTTTGGAATTGAACCAGTAGTTCCAGAGATAACTTCTCCGCAAGCAAGCAAACAAACAAAGTCACAAACTTTAGCTCTTTATTAATAAAATTAAAAAAAAATTAAAATAAAATTAAAATTCAAAATCATTTATTCAGTTTAAGCCACAAGTAGCTCTTATGAATGTCACTATGCCATCGGTTCGTAAGTCTACTCTGGGCGGGAGATCTTGTACTGAGAAGAACCGGCAAGAAACTCAGCAAGTGTCCAGCTCTTATCTCCCTTACATCGTCAAAAATATTGGAAAATGCCCTATCATAGCAGGACCCTTTCCATTACAATAAACACAAAAAATATAAAAAACAACCACAACATAAAAAAAAACACAAAATAAAAATATACGTTAACAAATTTACATCAGGTAAAAGTTACAATTTCTAATAGTACCTATCTAAGGTACCTATAGATAATGTAGAAAAGTCTAAAGCGCGTCTTAGCGTTATCTATCATTATCTGCTTGAACTGCATTTGGTATATAAAATGGTTTAGTGTTACACGAGTTGGCATAAGATAAAAAGAATAACATATTTCAACTATCCCAATATACAAATTTGAAGGGTGGGGTGCATAATTACGTTTGCTTAAAACTTGATGATAAATCGCTCATTTATTGTGTGGGGACGCCATACAAAATGTTCTTAACGGAAAAGCTTAAAGAGTATCTATCAAAATTTATATGCAATTTATATTTACACGACACGATTCGTGAATGAAAACATTTGTTAGGGCCTTTATTAATGGCTCTTTCCATTCCTAATACATCGTATGCTTCCAGCTCTTGTAGCCAGGGGTGCATAATGTATTTTAAATGCAAGGGCCTACCATTAAGTTTAAAAGCAGCGATGTTCTGTAGCCATATTATACTTGAACGAAATAAAATATAGATAAATATTTTAAATTAAAAAAAAAATTGTCATTTCAATTAATGTTTTTATCTAATCCAGAAAGTGACACCAAAATCGAATACGCTGTAAAAGCTGCTTCTGTAATTTAATGATTGGACCATTGGTTTTAGGTCCAGATGTCCCAGATTCGATTCCCAGCGGGTACCTGTTATTGTAGACGATTTGGATAACTACTAACCAAATCGTCTACAATAACAGGTACCCGCTGGGCTTGCTTTAACTCTATTAGGTACTAGGTACTCACTTAAGTAAAAATGTTGCAATGACAACAATTTTAATAACTATGTTGTCACATATAAGGAATCCAGTTCCTCAGTATTTGAGGATTCTAAGTAAAGCACACCTTCGGCCTTATCAGCTTACCATCAGGTGAAATGAAGGTCAAACGCTACGGCAAACGGTTTTCGAAGTTACAATAAAAAAGCTTATTCATCATGGCTTTGAATGACGTTCAAAAATACTTATAAAAGATCATCATCATCATCATCATCATCATCTCAGCCAAAAGACGTCCACTGCTGGACAAAGGCCTCCCCCAAGGATCTCCACAACGACCGGTTTTGTGCTAAAAAAAAGATTTAAAAAAAAAAGAAAGAAAAAAAAGATCTTTTTGAATATAAAATTTGAATTTTAAATTGAACTTTATTTTTTAATTTCTATGTTTCGTGTACGTAACAAACAAACACGAGTCTACACAAGTGTACGATGATGACACTACACAATTAAAAAGTTTTGTTTAAATACAAATTGAGTACACATCAGAAGACAATCAGCCCTGCGAGGTACTATAGGAGGATTATAATCCTCTCGCTCTCGGTTTAATTGCACCACCGCCTACTATTTCCGGACGATAGATTTTTATTTTCACTGTTTATACGCTCCTATTTCCATAAACAGCGATCTGTTTTCATTCCAACACGCAGATGAATATGCGAGCTGCCCGAAATACTCCCTTGTACAGAATCTATTTATTTATAATTAAGTATTTGCAAGAAATAACATTATATTAGTATACCTTAATAGTCAGGTTTACAATGAATAAGCTCACACATACTATCAACAAAACCGACTCTGGACCATCTTAAGGGCTATTTTCATATGCATTTGTCAAAGCTATAGTACCGGCTTGTCAACCAATGGCATCTTGCAAGTTGCAACTGAACTTTCGAAACGATGCAACATCCTTTTTAACTCTAAAATCATAAAATTGTGAAGACAGTAAAGATGTTGAAAAAAGGGACGTTTTGTTTGTCCATAATCAATGAAAACAAAAGACAGGATGAGGTATGGCCACCACATGCAAACAATTTCTTTCTTTTAAATAATCGTTTCGTCGTCATTGGTCAATTTAAACAAGGGGCGGGACGAACTATGGTCATCTCGTGCAAGCAAAATTTTTTGAAAATGGTCCAGCTTTGCTTTTGTTGATAGTACATTTAATGAAGATCATTATCATCATAATAATTTAAAGTAATAAGTATAAACAGCCTTATCTTTTAACTCCATATCTTTTATCTTCCGCCTCTGTGATCTAGTGGTTAAGACTACCAGTTTAGACCCAGAGATTCGATTCCCAGCGTAGGGTACATGTTGTGTACTCGGTTTGATTGGTGATAAGGCTTGTTTGTCCGCCTGGCTTTCTACCACCATTTTATCTAAATATATCGCCATAACATCAATGTTTGTAGCATTGTTGTGTTCCGGCAGCTAGAGATAAGATAGCCAGCGCCTCAGTAGTTAAGGATTCCGGGTGAAGTGCGCTTCCACCTTTGGCCTTATCATCACTTATCATCAGGTGAGGTGAAGGAGCTCGATGGCGCAGTGGTTAACGCGCCCGGTCTGCGAGTGCTGAAGTTAAGCAACTTTTGCAAAGGCTGGTCATCGGATGGGTGACCAAAAATTTATAATCTCGAGCTCCTCCGTGCTTCGGAAGGCACGTAAAGCCGTTGGTCCCGGCTGCATTAGCAGTCGTTAACCAATCCGCACTGGGCCCGCATGGTGGTTTATGGCCCGTTCTCCCTATCCATCCATAGGGAAGGCTCGTGCCCCAGCAGTGGGGACATAAAATGAGCTGATGAGGATGAGGAATTGAAGGCTTAAAAGCTTACCCGTAACAAATAAAAAAGAAGTCTCTGTAATGATTAATCACAAAATGTCTGTCTGTCTATCACAAAATATCTGTCTGTCTGTCCGTCCGTCCGTCCGTCTGTCCATCCGTCCATCCGTCCGTCCATCCGTCCGTCCGTCTGTCTGCCTGTCTGTCTGTCTGTCTGTCTGTCTGTCTGTCTGTTGTCATCCTAATAACTATTTTATTTAGGTACTCACGCGGACGAAGTCTAAGGCGACCTTCAAAAGCATAAAAATTACCACCAGTAAGTACCTAATACTTCGCCCAAAATGTTCTATACTAAATAACAAATTTAAAAAAACTATTCAAGTACACCTCAAACATTCTGAATAAGAAATAGCTATAACACTTGACACCGAATTCAGAAAGCAAATTACTGAGACACCCACAACTTAAGTAGAGGAACGTCACTACCAGCTACGCCGTAGCACTGTAGCCTTTCCATTGTAGCAGCCATACGTAGCCGTAGCATCGTAGCGCTCGTAGACCTTCAATTTGTTATGTAAATGTATCTTTTGTCCGTCGGTCGGTCCGTCCAGCGCGCCACTCTATAAATTTGTTCAAATGTTGCCCTTTCGTATGCAATTTTGTGCAATTCCATCGTTCGGCCATTGAGTCTATAAATCGCATGGATTAACTGTCACACGCTTTGTGATAGTTTCGTGTGCCCGTGGACCGCTGAATGACCAATGGTTCACAACAAATAAAAATATATTGCTTTTTAATCATCGCTTTATTGACAGTTTTGGTTCCGGATACAACTTTTTTCGGGCATTAAGATGAACATTCATTAAAAAAAATACGAACAGTGGAACATAGAAACTTCGTTCTTTTTTGATGTCGGTTAAAAACGGTAAGTCGAGGAATCAATTCTAAAAAATATCTCTTCTTCAACCTAAGGTGGAATGGGAGGTAGCTGTAGTGTCAGTAGTAAGAGTAATAAAAGTGCTAACTATAACAATCTCACATTAAATCATAATAAAACTCAGCAAGTCTCTTTCTAGATTAATTATTTTGTTAATACTAGATTGATGTTGCAATTAATCATTTCACTCAATTTTACTTAGTACTAAGACGTCTCCGTTTGCGTGAACTTTAGCTTAAACACTGTCTAGTTTGACGTCATCAATTGTAAGTAGTTATAAGTAAATAAATATATTTATACATATATAAATTTATAATTTAACTTGATACATGTCTCTCTTGTTTTAGAGTAATTAATTATGAACAGCGGTATTTTAACCATGTCTTTTATTATTAAGTAACTAATAGATATTACTAATACAGATGTACAGACGCCTGCATATCAGACTATCCACTGTAGATATAAAGTTCAAAGTCTTGAGGAAATTTTACAGTTTAGTAGTTTTGGTAGCCGGATTTACAAGCTTGTGTTCTTATATTTAAAGTATAGTCTGCCATGAAATTGTTTAACAACTTTTAACAAAAAATAGGTACTATTACAAAAAAATCATAAGGCTGATAAATTGTCAATGATGGCAACGTATCGGTCACTTGGTCTTATGTAGGAAAAAACACTCTTTGTATTTTAAATGCATATAACATTTATTTTTATGGTGGTAAAGCAATTTAATTGTCGACTATACATCCGTGATCATGGCGTATGCAATTGAGCTGAAATATCGGATACTCAATAATGAAAAACATAGTAGTAAGAATACCGTTGCTAATTACTTTTTTCTAATATAATTGAGACAAGATTACTTTGTGATTTGCAAAAGAAATTAATGTCTGATTTTTCTAATCACTACACACACATAAAATTCATTATAAAACAACATTACAGTATCAAACAGTATAGCTGTGCCTTCGACTTCGTCCACGTAGATTTCGTGTTTTTTCGCACAAAAATAATACTTATTTTTTAGTTACAAACGTTACTTCTTTATTAATATCTCAGAATAATAACTAAAGCTATTATTGTTCTGAGATTAATATATACAGTATGTGTCAGAGAAACGTCAAGAACGTTAAAAAATAAAATTCTCCAAAAAGATCGTACGCGTACATTATTTACTCGTAGAATATTCCTGCGCTCGCTGTGGGTGCCGGCCGGATATTGGCACTGCCGCCATTTCCGCCACCGTCACTGCCGTATGGATGTTAATGGCGTAAAGCGTAAACGCCACTCGTGATACTTTTGATTAATACCTGACCTCGGATGCGAGAGAACCGTTAGAACTCGCTGTGACCGTGGCTGCGTTCGCTTTTGTTTTATTCAATTTATAGCTGGAAGGCTGACGTAAGCGCTGAATTTTGTCACTGCTTTTTGATTTTTGAAATGCTTTAGAGCGACATTAGTGCCATCTATCCAAAGGTGATTGCAACCGATGGACATGCAGATTCATCTTTGCAGATAAATACCACAAATTGATAACACAACGCTATAGTAAACTTTTACTTTTTTATTTTTAAGTGTTAATTGCTACACTTAAGCTTAATTAAATATTTATATAAAATACAGTGAAAAATATAACGCCCACCCGACCCAGCCAGGAATCGAACCTGGTTCTTCTGCAATCCGGGCGGCTGCACTGACCGTTATGTTACAGGGAAGGCTGACGTAAGCACTGAATTTTGTCACTGCTTTTTAATTTTTGAAATGCTTTAGAGCAACATTAGGGCTATCTATCCAAAGGTGATTGCAAACGATGGACATGCAGATTCATCTTTGCAGATGAATACCACAAATTTATAACACAACGCTACGACAAGTTTTTACTTTTTTATTTTTAAGTGTTAATTGCTACACTTAAGCTGAATTAAATATTTATATAAAATACAGTGAAAAAATTTAACACCCACCCGACCCGATATTTTATATAAATATTTAATTCAGCTTAAGTGTAGCAATTAACACTTAAAAATAAAAAAGTTAAATTTTAAAAATATACTGCCAAATTTCTTCTCTCGGTGACTGTACTAAGTTGCAAAACGATTTAAATTTAATAAATAGTTGGTGCCAAAATAACATGAAGGCGCTTAACGTTAATAAATGCAATTTAATAATATTTACAAAAAATAAAAAAATATTAGGTATTCTTTTAATATTAATAACAATATTTTAAAACGTGTTACAAAATTAGAGATCTAGGTGTTGTTTTTGACTCCACGTTGTCATTCCGAAGTCATATTGATGTAGTAGTCAATATGGTAAGTCTATAAGGCTGAAGGTGGAAACGCACTTCACTCGGATTCCTCAACGATTGCTTCTAGCATCGTTATTATGGCCACATACGGCGGTAGCATCAACCAAACCAAAATAATTATCATGTACCCACACCGTGATTCTCTCTATGGAACCGCTAGGTCACCTTAAACTATAGCCTAACCATAAAACGTATATCCATAGTTGAAACAAGCAAGAGAGTTTATAATAAAAAATAAGTGGAAAAGTATCGTACCAATTGGAGCGAAACAAAACCATAAAGTAACGTTAATTAAATTCGTCTACGAAGTTTTTAATACGAAATGGCACGTCTTAATGCAATTCCTTTGTTAAATATCGGGAAAAAAGGCAAGAGTGGGTACACAAGAAATAATTCTTAGAACAAATACGAAATGAAGCTTTAATATATTTTTAGATGTCTTTGGAGAGTTTTAAAAGCGTTCTCCGGTTTATTTGCGATGGCTTTACATTTATTATTCATCATGTAAATTGTTGCCAAGTTCTTGAATCAAAATATACGTAAAATTAGGGAGCGATTGGAAACTTTATAATTTTTTTTCTGATGTTCCAATGCTTGGGGAGATATCATCTTATAATTTTTATTCCGTTTTAGGAAAAATTTAAAATTTTCATTTCAATTTTGAAATTATTTTGCAGAATATTCTTAATATAGGTACATATTCAAACATAAATTCAGAGAATCACAAGACAGTAGTCGTACAAAGGCAGTCCAATTATTGAGAGTGACTCTTTTGCAGATTATTATATTTCTATGATAAATATAACATATGAGCCAATTACATAATTACAAAATATAATTATCTGCATAAATACCTTTTTTCCTAGCACGCTACAGCTAATATGAGTCTCTTTTTCCTCCAATACTGACGATAAATCCTTTATTACTACAATTATTGGATGAAAAGCTTTTTTAGAAAAATTTACCTAAATAAATAAAGCGAACGCAAGTTGACCCGAATTGAATGGTTATATTTTAATAAATATTTATTTATTTTAAACTTTTGCAACAAAATATTACATGGCGGGCTTAATGTCTGAGGCATTTTCTACCAGTCAACCATAGGGTGGTGCAGAAATGACATGGTAGGTGCAATTTTCGACAACAAAAGTGGAACTCAAAAAAAATCAAACTTACAATACATACATAAATATTCTATATATTACAAATTACATAAAAAATAAATAAATAAATTTATTAATTTATTAATTAATTATTTCTTTATAAATATGATCAATAGATATTATATAAATAGGTACATAAAAATATTATCAATTATTTTATAAATTATTCATTCAAAAACTCTTGCAGCGAATAAATATATAAAATTTGTTTAATAATATATAAATATACCAACGTAAATTAACACGCATTCACACATAATCACATAATTCATAAACACATAAATGCCGTAATAAATAAAATAAATTAGATAAAATAAGATTCTCGTTTTAAATAAATTAAAATTCTAGATGTATTAACAGACAGAAATACTTACATTATAATTATATAATACTTTATTACTCTGCATGACGGTAAACTTATTATTTTGTGATAAAGTTTATACATCGAGACATTCTAGTCGTTGTTTTCCCGCAGGTGGGTAGTTCAGACCATGAAACTAAACAACTTTCCCCAAAAAACATAGGTCAAAAAACGAGATAATTTTTTCACTTTTCTATACAAAGCATCTATTGGTCCGAGCATGGTTTGTATGGGAAAGTTAAAAAAATTATCTCGTTTTTTTGACCTATGTTTCTTGGGGAAAGTTGTTCAGTTTCATGGTTTCATCTACCCACCTGCGGGAAAACAATTACTAAAATGTCTCGGTGTATAAAACCTATTCGGTATTCTGTCAGCGTATATGTTAACAACGCACATAACATTGTTGAAAGGCAATTATTTTTGTTATATTGTCTCCAGCCGCCATAAGATAGGATTACCTTGTTTGGGCGCTATTGTTTAATTTGTTATGATTGGATTATTCTGGTACTAATAGTTTTTAATTTTTTAATTTAATTTATTTTAATTTAATTTTTAATTTTAAAATAAAATAAAAAAGTATTTTATTTTTTTCTTTTTTCTTACTACAAACTTTCACTGACAGTGGACTATCTATTGGTATTCATTGATAAATAACTCCGGTGACGCTGTATAGACCATCAAAGCCCAACAGCCAACTACCTCCGACGACCATCGTAGCCGAGTGGCTTGCACGCCGGACTTTGGGCGGCGCTAACTCTGAGGTCCCGGGTTCGATTCCCGGTCGGGTCAATGTCGAAAACGAACTTTTCGATATTGTGTCGGGTCTGGGTGGTTGTACCGTCATTGTTTCTGTTTTCCATAAAACGAGTACTTCAGCTACTTACCTTGGGATCAGAACAATGTATGTGATTGTATATATTATATAACTCTCTATAACTCTCTCCTAAAGAACCATCGATAAATATCTGTAAATAAATATTGATATTATCAACCGACCGTATACGGTAAAGTTTAAACAATTCTACAACACAACATTTTGTATTTTCTGCACAAACACAAATACTATGCCGCAAAGTTGATTCGAACAAATTCGCTCCAAAAATAATATTCAAATGTTCAGTCAGTAAATACGTGTTTGGGGAATCGTTCGCGATACATTATTTGCCAATCGATATTACACGCAAATTACGATAACAAATTTGAATGATGATACTTCGAGGACTGGCTGCTATGATAAAGCGAACGGATTCGCGCAATTTATTCGCGATCTGCTCAGATAAAGGTTATACGTCCCGTGGCGTGCGATATCGAATGAAACATTCGGGAGGCTGAATCAGCTGTTTTTAGATAAACACTCCTAAAGATATTGAGCTGAAATTGTAGCGAAGCATTTGTCTTTACGATGTCTCGTTAGATAGATAGCAGCCTCTTTATAGACATTTTTTTGTGTAAAAAAAATGGCATTTAAGATGCAATATTAAATCTATCATCATGGTCGTAAACATTACATTATCTCAAAAAAAAAAAAAAAAAAAAAATCTCTCAATGGATTATTATTATATTTATTATATATTTAATATTTACAAGTTCTAGTTTGGTTTGGAGTATGCTTCAAGACTATATTTGAAAATGCTTGTGAGAGTGAGTTTTCTTTTTTGATAAATAAATAGGAACATGGCAATAGGTAATGCCTAATATCAGCCTTTGATGGAACCTGTGTTGTAGGAACTAAGAAATACTGTGCTGGGAGAGCATTTCACCTTTTGGTACCTACATTTGTAATTTGTTTTGTTTTAACACATTTACTTATTGGCACAGTCGCATGCGCATTGATCACAGACGTACTTACCTACGTACGACTTATGTATAGGTAGTGGCTTAACAACAATTTTACAACGTTGTTAAACTAAACGTTGATTGCTAAAAATCAGCCAATAGACAATCAAATACACAAAAATGAAATAGAAATAGAAATAGAAATATTTATTGTGCAAAAAACATGGTACATTAAAGATGATAAACGATAATTTGATCCACATGTTTCGCTGAAGATTCAGCATGCAAAAATTTGTTGAAAATTATATTAAATTACATAATTAATAAATCGATTTATTACATTTAGTACAATTAAAAAAAAAATCTTAAAATTAAAACACATTCGAATTAAATAGATAATATAATTAGATAACTATTGTCAACAAGAATAATGTGAATTAATAATTTTCCAATAGCAATATCAATGAATTAATAAATGAATAAGCATTTGTTGGTAATACATGACTGCTACAACTACAAATCAGTTTTTTTATTGCAACCAAGGTCACAACACTGATATTCTGCCGAAAACTCGTAGAAAAGCCTCGTGAAATGAAAGTAACAAACTATAAACAAGATTTTTAAAATACGACTAAAAGCAAAAGTGACTTAGCCGCGTACGATATCCACGAGGGGTCAAGGCATCGCCACCCGTTCGTACTAACCGCCACACGGGCCCATTAACGACCACCATAACCAATCGTGTAATATTAATCATCGTTTCCCAGGCACGCATTGAATCCGGTAATCGGGCAGCAATCATCGAATCATTGATTCCGTCATCGGCCGGCGGCGGCAAGCCCTCAATATGCAGATTGAACCTCCGTCGGGAGGCTAACTGGCCATTGTGACCAGGTAGCTGCATACTAAATTGGTGGCATCTATATCTACTGTAACAGTGTTCGAGAGCTACGAAGGAGTTGGTTATTATTAGCATCGTTGTAAGTCAAAAATTTAATGATATAAATGTAAGCTTAACTTTTAAGAAACTCTTCAAAAATCACTACCAGTCATTATAATACTACTGTTAGTTCACTATTTATTTTGTACTGAAGTGGTATGTACACATATATATATATTCGACATATTTATGTGGTTGTATTTATGTATATATATATATATATATATATATATATATATATATATATATATATATATATATATATATATATATATGTGTATTATGTTCATGTAGTATATTATTACTGTACACAATTTTTTTAACGCCTCCATCTTATTTGATATCAATCTTCTTCATCCCTAAGTTGCCTGGAAGATATCGCTTTTAGTGATAAGGCCTCCTGTTTATTTTTTATTTATATGTTTATGTAACATGTCTTTGTTTTTTTATATGGGCAATAGAGTATTTTATTATTTTTATTCTATTGCTTAAATATTCAGTTTTGTTTACTGCTTACACGGTCTGAATCAAAACAAAACAACATCATTAATTAAACATTTTTTCTAATTTATTTTATTTTCATAATCGAAAGCTACATGATAAATTCAGGTATGAATTATAATATTGTTTAAAGTCAATAAAAGATTTTAATTAAGTATATTAACATAAATAGTTTATAGGCTGTAAAAAAAAATTTCAATAGAGGTTGATGCAGTTAGGAAGCGATTATTGAATCGAAACGGGGCGCGGCGGTGCCTATTTTGACACTGAAAACGGTTTGTACCTCTCGCTCTCTAAGAACAAGTACGTACCTTTATTTATTTAGTTAAACCAAATTATATAGTAAGTATACATGGTACGACTAGTATTTTTATTTATTATTACTAAATAATTAAAATTAAAAACACACTAATAACTAGCACTTAAAATTTGTCATAAATCTAAAGTCGTTTGTATCGCAAAAGGTCGCAGGTTCAATGTTTATTTTTTTCATTTTTATTTGTAATTTTTAAAACGAAGTTATCACTTGTGTTTCAATACAAATAATGTATGTTAAAAGCCTTACATTAAAGTTACGTCGCATTTCAACAAAATCATACATTAAAGTAATTATTAGGTTGAAAATAAAGTATATAATAAGCCTCCAGTGAATGCGACGGGCAGTTCCGGCCCGTTTAGCCAGACGGTGGGGCGCGGCCCTCCTGATTGTTGCGACAATATATCGCTGTATTCATAGACCATTTCACTTCGCCGTGGAGCTGAAACAAATCTCGAAGCGACATCGTAATGTCAGGGAGGGAGACAGCAGAGTGTACAGTTGTACTTTCAAACTGCAAATTACAGTATCTATTAACACACATAATTATATATAAGGTCACATTTAATCAACTGCAAATGTTTTGAGGATAAATTCAACAAATATAAACTATTTTTATGAAAAAATCTTAAATTTTTATACGCTAGTTTTCAAGAAAAACGCCGAAAGACATTTCGATTAAAAAGAAAAATAAAGCATTTTCGGTAGTTCCAATTCAAAGGAGCCGAAACAGAGAGGCCTCAATGCCTTCACCGCTTACACGTGCACCTAATTCATTCAAAAGAGCCGACAGAGAGGCCGCTCTTAAAAAAATTACAATTTTTGTGTCATGAAAAGTAAAAAAAAAACTAGCCTGAATTTTTTTTAAATGCTAGGTCCTTATTTCTCTGTCATAATTAGATGTTTTGTCAACATATTTGCAGTTGATAAAAAGTGACCTTATATAGTTATTGGTGTCTGACCTTCATTACACACCTAGTTTATAAACTTAACAATTTGTAAAATCTTTAAATAACTTTAACTTTTAATAGAAACTAAAATACCCAAACCAAATACAAAGAGTTTGTTTTCAAAATTTACTTGTACGTGGTATTATACTTAGAACATACAAGTAACGTCGTCAAAGACAGAGTAAAGTAAAGAAGTCCTAAAAATGTTCTCTATGTCTGCAAGTCATATCTGTTCAGCGAATACCATAAAACAGAACAAAAGAATGACGCACATTTGAAAGCGACAGCAACGCATCACAAACTGTTTACTACACGAGCAAAGTGAAATCCACAACTCGAGACGTATCCATTCCGTCATTCATTGACATTTATCAAGTGGTGTATAACCGGCCGTCCGGTACGCGATCTTAAACAATAAATCGTCGGGTGGTCGAAGGTCGGAGGCTACGTATCTTTTCGCTCGAGCTGCGAGTTTATCTTTGGCCGAATTGGGCCCGATGGAGGATGTATGTTGTGGGCTTACGTGCTTTGTGGCGACTGTTTGTCTCGCTGATGGTTTTTTGTTTTTGTTTTTGTTTTCTTAAAGCTGTACTGTGTTTTTCAGGGAGAACTAAGACTCAGAAATTTATTTATTTATATTAAAAGATCATAAATTACACTATGTATTTACTGTATGTATCGTATACACGTTATTATTTTAAATGCTTTCGTTTAAGTTTATCTCTAAAATAACGCAAAACTCTCTCATAAACAAACAACACCGACGGTTCAAACGCAAACAGAGCAATGCGCGAAATTCCGAAAAAACCGTTCGTACCGACGAACGCGAAATTTAAAAAGGGAATTGGTCCAATTCCGTTTTGCCATGCAAGAGTGCGCAAACTTATTAGCCAGCTAGGCGAGGTTATCGGCGATCTTTTACTTTTTGCAGGTGATCGGGGCGTGCGATTGATTGGACATGGAATTGATTGCTGGCCTCGTGACTCATTTCTGACGTCAACGGCGCCAGATAAATCCGTTCTTTTGGAGTTACGACGTTGTGCCGTTAAGTGATTGGAGCTTCGGAAGTGTGATAGCAATTTTCAAAGCTCTCTCTCTTTCTAAATAAAAACAAAACATTTCTATTCGACTTAAGAAGGAGGTTAAAAGAATATACAAACCCTGACCCCCTTACAAATAAACAAAGAATAAGGTCCGAATAGTTATTCCATGTTTTGTTCCTGTCATGTAAACGTCATTTCAAATTAGAGTAAAAGAGACAAAAAATATTCATACCTTATTTTTTGTTTATATGTAAGGGCCTTACAGGTTATGATACAGTAGCCATCTGGATGACTACCAACCTCATGAAATGAAATAAAATTTCCAGGCGTAAAAAGGCTTGTTTGCTGAAACTGAAAATAATAATAATAAAAAGAACCAATACATTTTTATTCTAATACTTTGCGATGTTACACCAAGCTACACCTAGACGCAGTTAACCCTAGCCGAAGTCCGATTTGAACGCTTACTAAACGAACGTTAGATTGTTATGAAGCGTTTTTATTTTTTCTAAAAACGTATACCCATTGAGAAAAATAATAAAAACAGGAGAGAGATTAAATTAAGCGATCAGTTTTTCAAGATAGGTGTTATTTGAGAAATGCAATTTTCCCGTAAAATTACTTATCTTTTAACTCATTAAATCTATTAAATACTAACATGTACCTATGCATACATACACACCTACATAGATACCAAAAAGGGGCAGACATAGCGTCAAAATCACGAATTTTGAATAAATTCACACTTAGCATAGCATTTAGCATAGTCAAAGTAGGGCTCCGAGGTGGAATATATAGCATCAGTGATAATTTGCTACCCGATCGCCTGATGTCAAAGTCAAAGTCAAAGTTAAAGTCAGACATTTATTTGCACAATATTGTGTACAGTACATTGAGATGAGCGACAATGTTGAGCAGGGTCCACAATATTCTGCCTTAATTTTGTAGGCATGCAAATTTCAATACAGTATAAAATTTTATAAACAACCAAGATACCTACATAAATGCACATTTTTAATTTAAATAATTATATAATGAAATGTCAATAGAATTTGTAAATTATTAATCTACCTACTACAATTTGTCAATTAATATTGCAATGAAGTAATTAAAAAACAATAGACTATAATTTTATTTTTTATTCATGTACCTACTCACTAATGGAGTAAAAGTTTTGTTGTAAGAGCCATTGAAATAATATTTTTTTAAATACATTGTACGATGTACGATGTACGAGCATCTTCGAACCCTTGTTCTTTAATAGGCTCTTACGACATGCATAAGAAGTTACGCCGCTGACACATTCTTTTCACGTTCCAGACCAGCATGAGATAAATACTAACAAGTGCAATCTTACTGTTTAGTACGTAAAAAGATTATTAAAGAACAAACAAAAACAAATGCGTTTTCATTAGACCATTCTTAGTGACACTAGATGGTAACAGAATTACTCCCAGTTGGCTCGTTAGGCAAAAATGCGATGAGCGCGCAACGCGCATACGTCTCTGCGCCAACAATATTAGAATAATTGATTAACTAAACGCAAAGAGAAATAATCGCGATTCAGCGTTTTACTAACTACGGCTGGGCGCAGACTGGTGACTGGCCTGCGATTGACGAAAAGTCGTAGACAAAAATTTGTGTATTATGCTTATTGACGACCTCCTTGGTCGAGTGGCTTGCACACCTGTTTTCATGGTGTCGCCATATCTTAGGTCCCGGGTTTGATCCCCGGTCGGATCAATTTAGAAATACCTGTTTTTCTAAATTGTTTCGGGTGTGGGTGTTTCCTATGTATAATAAGTATGTATTTAAGTATATCATGTATGTTTATCCGTTGTCTAGTTAACCATATAACGAGTTTCTTAAGGAAGCTTTTCTTGGGGCTAGATAATCGGTGTGAGTGTGGGAAACATTTATTTATTTATGATTGACTTATGACTCAGTGTTGTAAAAGGTCTATTTGGAATGAAAAACAGTTATTGTGGTAAAGTCGTATCGTCGATAGTTTCGAAGACTTTTAATTAAAAGACACATAATATCTTAATTTAATAAAAACACAAAAAGTCTTAAGAGGTTGCATTAACTGTTGTTCTTGGTTAGGTACACAGTAATTTCTGAGTTACCTAATAGTAATTAGTAGTTGTTGTTGTCTTCGGCCCATGCTTTGGGGCCGGTTCGGGCCTCGAAGTTGGACCACATCGCTCGGGATCTCTTCACGGGCAAAATAGTTTGCACCGGGTCAGGTTGGGTGGCACGGCACGGTTTTTTTTTCCCACACTAACGTGCCTCGAGCCGTAGCTCCGTGGTGGTGCTGGCGGCCTGTCCCTCGCCCTGGCCCTCGGCGCGGTCAACCTCCCGGGTGAGACGGCTGAGCCGAGGCGCCAGCGGGCGGGCCGCGGCTTACGGGGTTGGTAGACCGGACAGCACCGAAGATTGTACAAAAAGAGGCAGAGTCGGCTCTATAAGGCCGACACAATGCGCGTTTGCAGGTCGCGGCGGCGTGGCGGAAACGCCACCTGTTGTGAAAAGCTTGCCATTTTTTAATATTTTATTTATATGATTAAAAATAATTATACAAATTGCTACATTACTGCAGAATAAATTCATTTTCATAATAAACTCTGATTTATTATAAATCATACTGGTACTTATTTCATTCAAATAATTAAAACTTCTATCACTCTCAAAATCTACAAATGTTTTCTAATCTCGAGGATGAAGCATGAAGTATAATTGATGATTAAACGAACTTACCTAGTGACGTTCTATCACAATTATACGAAGGTTTCATCCGAAGAAATTAGAGCCCACCCTCCCATACCCATTGATTGATACGTCGAAATATAAATTATTTGAATGTCGTCTTAAAATTGTCTACCCTGTACGACAATAAGTCTTCATATAGGTAGTCCTTATACATAAGTAAATAAGGACTATAAGAGAATAATCTCTATACTATACCTTTCCACTAAATGAGGCTTTGAAATGAGGTAACGACAAAGTAAGATGGCGTTGAGAGTGGGGGTATTGGGGATACCAGTTCAAACTGATTTTTGACTTATTAAATTTAAAAAAACCTTGTTTTTTATTATTAAAATGTATTTTAACTATAGTGTGTGATTAGCAAGTCGTTACGTGAAACTACAATTGTTCTCTAATCTCTTCGGATGAAGCCTTCGCATAATTGTGATAGAACGTCACTCGGTAAGTTCGTTTAATCATCGATAAATATTGTGAAAACAGTCGCATCACCACGCGCACAACCGCCCTTAAACTGCGCCGTGCCAGGAAAAATGATTTATAAAAGCTCTCTCTTCCCCTCTGTCTCTTTCACACTCGCGCACAATCCGTACACCCATCTCAGTCTCTTCTAGTCCAATTTCACAGGCGGCTGGATGCTTCCGTAGGACCTCTGTTGTAATGCTTTTATTGATTAAGAATCTTGAATATTCATTCAATTATGTTAGCGTCAATTTCTTGTTAGTCCATGGTTTAAATGGTAATGTTTACATTTTGTGTACACGTAACAACAGCATTTTGGTGGCTCATACGACTTGTGGTATGGGGAAATTCTAAAGTGCTAATAATACTAAATGCGTGTTGTTCTGTAGACCACGTCGTCGTGTATTAGGTAAATCACTATGGCAGAAACCACAAACGCAGAACGTGTATTCGTGATCCGCTTGCGGGATTGAAATCTCATGCATCGGAAGCTTAAGTGCGTAATTATTACTCGTAATAGATAGATATAATAGAAGATACACATATTGCAGCTCTTGAAAATCGACATTGCAGAAAACAATTTAATAAAAAGTTACATATAAGGTGGTGTTATTGCGCTATATAATAACGTATGTAAATAGAATATCCTTAATAGCTGTTGTTACAGACAACTAGACGAAAACAAAAAATGGAATTACAGTTTTGTAGCAGGTTATCGATAGTCGGTATTCATATTAATGTAACATGTATACATGCTTATTTATATCAATACCTAAGATAACAAAATGAATAACGAAACTTTTTATATAAAGGTTTCGTTATTCATTTTGTTATCTTATTGACATATTATTTAACACTAAAATAATATAAGTTGTTGTCATCAGAATGTATCAGAATAATAATGTCTAGACGTTGTTGGGCAAAATATTCTAATAAAATACCACAATTTAAATAAACGTTTGCTGCCAAGAAAATATCCTGCCGGAAATTAATAGCAATTTTGTTTTCATAAGCCGAAGACATATCAGCAAATCCCAATATCTGCCTAAACAAACAAAATATTCATAGTGAAGGTTTCTTCGCAGTGCTAGGCGAAGAATTTCCACACAATCTATCGTCGTATAATGGAGCTGTTAAAGACAATATGCCGGGAAACATATTGGATGCAGCTCGGCGAATGTGTAAGCGAGCGCGCCGCGACGACTGCCGGCGGCCCGGGTCGCACCGAGAGCGTGCTGATAGATTTTCAAAAAGATTGATTGATAGACGGATTCTGTTCAGAACCCTTATCCACTCTTATCCATATCCAATCCTGGATAAGGGTTCTGAACAGCAACCGTCTAGATAGCAACCACCCTAATATCAGTTTCTGCATTGTTTTAAATTGCCATGTTTTGGACTGAAGGATAATAAGGATAAGATTCTGTGAAATTATATATTGTGTAGACGTTAGCGTTCATAGACTATAATATAATATTTTTCATTTGCTAAGAAAATGGTTGGTATTAGGTACAGTTAGCGGTTGCTGTCTTCCATCAGGCTAGTATGTCGGTACAGTACCTACTATTACAAAAAAGATAATGATAATTGATGGGCCAAGACCGAAACGTTGGCGCGACAACCTATACTTGTAGTTTTTACTAGTCTGACTGCCTGGAAATCACCTATCAAAATGCATTACACCAAAAGGTTGTTCCCTATGGACCATCACTACTATATCCTGAACTTATTTTATTACGGCAAGCATGCTAAGTCGTAAGCAAAATAATGCAACTAACACGAACAACTTTCCTTCCAAGGTTTATAGTAGACTAAATATAGAAACTAACAATTAAACACCCTTCATTTTTGATTAGGTACTATAAAATCATTTTTACACTCATGAAAAATCTTTAGCTTACTTACAATTTAATCGAGTTAGGGATTACATTAATGTTTGTAATGTATGTCATTACATTATTAATTAATTGCATTGTATTATTATTTATTATGAATCTATATTTAAAGTTTTTGTATTAGTTAAAAAAATATGTGTCTATAACGGAATAACCTTTAAACATTTTGTTAATTAGTGTCAGTAAATAAATAAATCTGTCAAAGTATAGAAGACAGCTCAGCTCTCGGTGTGCCCTACCCTCCGCTGAACGATAAATCCAGCTACATCTGGGCAGGCGCTCGGTTCAATTTTATTACTATTCTCTGCCGACGACTTATTTGATTCGGCCGTCAAAGCGACCGAGAACACTCCGGTTACATTATCGCCTTTTCCCCATTCAGCTTATCTGAGCCTTTGTGTAGCTTCGGAGACGGCTCCTGCAGCCTCTCCAGTTATAAACAGCTCCTGAATGGTCTGTAGCAATTCCTTAAAGTATTCTTTAAGTTTCGATAGAGGCAAGATGAATACGTCTAGTGGATTCTGGTAACGATCAGTAATTGCTAGTTGCTAGTTCTCTATCTCTCGCTCTAGTTATTTAGGAGATTGCTGTTGCATCTTACCAAAATTGTATTCTAGCTTGCATCCTACCATGAATCAATATTTTAGTTCTATCTATTTATATTTAAATGATTTTATTTGAACTAGTTTTATAATTTAATGGAAATAGTCAATACAATATGAATGAAAGTATACTTGTATATTGCCAAGAATGGTCAAATTTGAAAATGTGGCATTTTGAGGATCGGACAGGGAAGCCTATGAAAGCATGAGACACCAAGACGGGCGTTCCTGACCATTATACTTCGGTTCTTCTGTTTCTTAGCTCTGTAATGTCACCTGAACCTGATATAAGGAATTTCTAGGCAGAATCATATCACCAGGTCAAAAATATCCACGTTTCACTTTCACATTTATTTCTACAGTTTCCTTCGCGAGATTCGAGAGCATTTACTTCAATAATGTTTCGCACGCAGACCCGCCAGTTTTACGAGGAGACGCTTATAGCTTATCGACGTAACATTTTGTATTGCAAATAAAATATGTTTTACAACCGTGGAGTATGGATACACTAATAGGAACGGACGGTCGGAATGAGAGCGATATTTGGTAAGTTTTTTTCTTTTTCAATCGTGGATATTCGTAATCATAACGTGGCTGGCAAGAACTGGAACGGAGTAGATGCGGATGATGCTCAGTGGCGTGCACTTAGAGGCCTATGAACATTTTCTTCTAAATAAAACTATTTGCGCGTATACTGGGGCTGGAGAGGTGGGCGCGGATCACAACGGAGTGGACCCCACAAAATACGAAAAGGCGACCAGGTAGACCAAGATGAAGATGGCGGGACGACCTTGATAGGTCCATAAAGGAATGGCGTTATGTTGCAGGGGACCGGAAGGTGTGGAAAAAGTGTGGGGAGGCCTTTGCCCAGGGACAGCAAATCAAATCAAATCAAATCAGCTGCTAAAGGCTCGACGAGGGTAAGGGAGGTATACTCACAAAAAAACCTAGTATCATCCCATCTCTGCCACGGGGATAGCTAGAGATCACGAATAGCAAGCACCGAGCCCAAGATTCCTATGATCAGCAGTAGACTAACATAGGCAGATAAGATTGATAATGGTGATGAAGCGAGGAGTGTGTAGGCGCATCGCAGCGGCTTGCAGATTCAAGTTGTGATCGTGCAAGTAAAGCGTCTTTCGCAATGCTGGGTCACCGCAAAGTCACATTAAAATATAGGCAAGCTTCTTCATACTTCGGAAGACCCTAGGTTTTATCTTATTTTTTTATATGTTACGGGTAAATACAGTGAATACAGACTTCACCTCACCTGATGTTAAGTGATGGTAAGGCCAATGGGGGAAGCGTACTAAATCCGGATTCTTCAACTACTGAGGCAGTGGCTATCTTAGCTCTAGCTGCCGGAACACAACAATGATACAAACATTGATGTTGTGGCGACATATTTAAATATGATGGTGGTGGCTAGCCAGGCGGACAAACAAGCCCTAACACCAACCAAACCAAGTATTTCCCCACTGGGACTTGAGCCTGGGACCTCTAGGTCTGAGACCGTTGGTCTTAGCCACTAGACCACAGAGGCGAAAACGGCTATAGCTTGTGCGCAATAAATGTATATCTATTTGTATTTGTTTTTAGGCTAATGATAATGAAGAATTGTTTTAATTTGCAGTTCATGTTACCGTTCTAACGGTGGCGGTGGGGGTTATGGGTGAAATGAATAATATTCCTTTAAAATATATAACCAATAGCCTGCACAGAAAAATTGCAGTGGTAAGATTGAGCATAATTTGATTATGACCTGAGAGAGAATTGCACAAGTTACTCAAACATATCGGGTACTTTGATTTCTACGAGTATGATTAACAAAAAAAAATTTAAAACCGGCCAAGTGCGAGTCGGACTCGCGCACGAAGGGTTCCGTACTTTATGACGTATTAAAAAAAACTACTTACTAGATCTCGTTCAAACTAATTTTCGGTGGAAGTTTGCATGGTAATGTATATCATACATTTTTTTTAGTTTTATCATTCTCTTATTTTAGAAGTTACAGGGGGGGACACACATTTTACCACTTTGGAAGTGTCTCTCGCGTAAACTATTCAGCTTAGAAAAAAATTTTATTAGAAACCGCAATATCATTTTTAAAGACCTATCCATAGACACCCCACACGTATGGGTTTGATGAAAAAAAAAAATTGTTGAGTTTCAGTTTTAAGTATGGGGAACCCCCAAAATTTATTGTTTTTTTTTCTATTTTTGTGTGAAAATCTTAATGCGGTTCACAGAATACATCTACTTACCAAGTTTCAACAGTATAGTTCTTATAATTTCGGAAAAAAGTGGCTGTGACATACGGACGGACAGACAGACAGACAGACAGACAGACAGACAGACAGACATGACGAATCCATAAGGGTTCCGTTTTTTGCCATTTGGCTACGGAACCCTAAAAATGCGGTGATGCTAAAAAAAACTCAAAATCATTTCATCAGGCTACAAATAGCTCTTATGATTGTCACTATGCTAGAAACGTTTAAAGCATTCACTGGATCTTTAGAGCATAATACCTTCTCCGCTAGTTTCGTAAATCATAATGACAGGCCAATGGCACAGAAGAAAGACACCCAATGGTCATATCAGTAAGAAATTTGAAATTGTTTATTTATTTATAAAGAAAGAAGGTTTTTGATTATGGTTATATAAACTGTAAAAGTATTGAAAAAATTCCACAAGCGAGACTCGAACCCGCACCCCGACTTGCCGGGTCAGGTGCGCTACCACACACTTTGTCTTCTTTTTACAAAAAAAGATTTATATCTTGTTATGTAAACAAAAGTACATTTTTTTAATGTTAAAAGGAGGCAAACGAGCAGGTGGGTCACGTGATGGAAAGTAATCACCGCCGCCCATGGACACCCCCGCAAAAGCAAAGTAAAATAGCAGATGTGTTGCCCAGCAAGATAGCGGATCTTGATGAGGAGTTGGGAGGGGGGAGGGGTGAGAGACTCATCTCTCACCCCTCCCCCCTTTTACCGGAAGCCCACCTCCGGTACCTTCACTCACCGGACGAAACACAACAGCAACGAGTGCCATTGTTTCACGCCGATATTCTGTATTACGCCGGGCGAGCCGACCCATTTCGTGATGCAACGCAGCGTGGCTCTACTCTATATTAAAATATTAAAAGTAGTTGTGGTAAATTTATAAAATATTGTAGGTATGGTTTTTTTAATTTGTGGTTCCATTGTTATTTTTTTTAGTTAATGTAGTGTTTCCAAAGACTCGTTAATCCGTTAGTCTCTGTCCTTGTCATAAGATGACGACTCCGATCCGAACCGTACCCCTCGGAGAATCGAGTAGGGAATGGGACCCGCACTAGTGCGTGATGCCAATGTGTCGTAATCGTCTTTTAGCGTATATCAATATTTTTACCCAACTGCAAAGGAAGGGTTATGTTTTTCGCGCCTATCTTGTATGTAATATTCTTTATTACCTCTAATCTCCAGAACCGCTGAACAGATTTACATAATTGAGGTATCGTTAGATTCGTCTTAGCTGTCCAAGTGTTCTAAGATAGGTGACGTTAAAAAAACTAACATGGCGGCTGTGCGACACCATAGGAGTTGGTGAAAAACATTTTTTTTTTCGAATACTTCATTATGGGTATCAAATTAGAGGGCTCAACACAAGGATTTCAAAAAGGTATATCATGAAATTTGTCTAACTAAAAAGACACAAATAAAATAAAAATAAAAAAAAAACAAAAACCCGCCTGCCTAAAAAATAATAAGTAACTAAATAGAAGATCAACTGAAAAGGCCGGAACAAGATAGAAATTCAATTTATGCAACATCATACATAACATGCAGTCGGAGGCATAAATTTTAATGATAAGTCAAATCATTCTCACTTTGTGCTTGCCTCCGACTGTGTGTTATGTATGATGTTGCATAAATTAAATTTTTATCTTGTTCCGGCCTTTTCAGATGATTTTCTATTTAGTTACTTATTATTTTTTACGCAGGCGGGTTTTTTGTTCTTATTTTTAATATATTACGCTCAATGATCACATATTCGAATAGCAAACACCTAATCTTAATACTTTATAATATCTGGGGCTTTGAAAAACGCATTTTTTTACATTTTTCCTTAATGTAGGAGGTGTTGCGAGTGAGTCCAGTAAACACGGTTGTATCACCATTGCTGCTAAAGTTTCCTCTTTGTAAGCTGGCGTCTGCTGCAAGGGGCACAGCTAAGTTTGAGATCATGATATCGCTCGGATTCACGACAGAAGATATGGTAAGTGGTTAATACAAATTTTAGACGAATATAGTTGACAACACCGTACTGCGCTCCGAAACTAAAATTGCCCTCTTCAGCCTATTGCCGTCCACTGTTGAACGCAAGCCACCCCTAAAGAGCGCCAACCATCCCGGTCCTGCGCAGTTCGTTCAGTCACCCGCGCAGCAGGCCTTCTACACTGCGTTTGCCTAAACGCGGTCTCCATTCAAGAACATGTCTGCTCCAACGATCATCGGTACTTCTGCAGACATCACCGGCCCACTTCCATTTTAAGTTGCTGATTCTGCGAGCTATGTCGGTGACCTTATTTTTCTGTCGAATAACTTCGTTGCGGATTATATCCGCCATAGAAACCCCAAACATCGGTCATGTTGGTGAAAAAGCGGAAAAACTAAAATGACGTTGGGCCGGCTACGTCTTCGTTTCGTCAAAATCTCCACAATGGAGCCCTAAGACAGTGTCGCGGTAGACTACGCAAGCAGTGGTGGAACGAGCTGAACGCCTTCAAGAAAGACTGAGAAATGGTGGCGAAAAATCGTGTGGATTGGTGGGAGTGAAGGGAGGCCCTTGCCTAGCAATGGGATAATATAGGCTAACTGTAACTGTATAACTTTAAAGTTAACCTACTATTTAAATGTAGATCATATCAAATACATGGTACTTTATAAAAATGAATCGTCAACAACTCAAGACACAAATAAAGTATCAAATACTCGAAAGTTAAAATGTAATGTGGAGGTACGAGAAACCTCGCAACTAACACTAACCTTCGACATAGCCGACGCAAATCAGTCAAAACAAACCAAAATGTAGTAGTTAAATAACAATTCATTAAAAACCACTCAGTAATTATATTTAAAACACCCTAACCCTTATGTAATTAAGCGGGTCATGTTGATATATAAACAGACGAAGTAGTAACGCAGCATTTGCTTCTGCTTGTAGATTAGAAATTGCTACAAAGAGCACCGCACGCAAATGCAGTACATGAAAATGACGGACATGCTGATAACAAGCAAGATCTACCTGAATGATAGTCTAGATGTAGACCCGCTCTTCATGCAGAACGCCACTGAAGAATATGGATTGCGCGTTGAGAAAGTCGGATTCCGATTCCCAATTGCCGCATCGAAGTTCATTAACAACTGGGTGAGATGTTGCATCAATTTGATCAAGGGAGAAAGGCTATTTAAAATAGTAGATGGTATTGACGTTATTGAAGATAAAATTATAGAAAATGCTATAATGTGATTTGATTACTACCCCTTTTTGGGAAAGGGATGTGAGCGTATTAACGTATGTAAGAATATAAAGAACTTAACTAGGCACATGTAGCTTAAATACTTAATTACACTTTTCAGGTATTGCAATTTTTATTTGTTTTATATTTTGTCATAAAAAAGTGGGTCTGCCTCCAAGGTCATTATTGGCGAAACACAGTGTAATCATCGTTAACCTATATTAATTCATTGATACTGATCTGGAACAGGTAGAACGGGCTATGTTGAAACGAGTAACCAACATTATAGATGCAGAAGACATCAATACAAATACTTCAATGGTCATCTTGAACGCGGCGCATTTTAGGGCAAGTAACACATAATTTATAAATATACCTCTTATATCATCATTATCATCAACAGATCATTTTTTTTAATCTTACAAAATCTTCTTCCTACCCTGGTGCTCCTGTCCTGATTACTTGGGGTAGGCGCAAAATGCCCGTTTCTTCCACTTTCATTTTTGCTAAGGTTCTGGCAAAGTATTTACGGCCGGCCGCCTGCCTGACACCAACCCTCCTTGGGAGTTCTAGTGTTGCTTTACTCGCTTCCGCGCGGGTAAAACATGGTGCCTTTCTATATGCTCGGGGTCTTAAACTCCCTAAGTTGCCTTTTACGACACCCACGGGAAGAGATGAGATGGTGCTTTTCTTTGCGACCGACACTACACGGATCATTTATACTTAGAATTGTTATCAAATTACTTAGACACAAAAAAAATGTCCCAATAAATGGACGACGACAACGTGGAAGGCCTAGACGCAGATGGCGGGATGAGTTGGACTCCCACTTAAAGAATTGGCACGAACTCAGGATAGAGATAGGTAGAAGAATGGAGGTGAGACTAGGCCCTTAACCTTAATATCTTACCATACTATCGAATATTTATAAAACATAAAAACTAACAACACTACTCAAATTCCTATTTTAATATAAAGGATTTCAAGTGAAGTCAATACTCTATTAAATTTCAGTCTACCTGGGAAACGCCATTTCGTGTTGAACTGACAGCAGAGAAAAAGTTCCGCAACATGAAAGGTACTATTTGGAGAACTCCAATGATGGTGACATTGGAAGACATTCCTTTCTTGGACGATCCCACTTTAGAAGTCAAGGTATTAAATGGGTTTAGACAAAAAACTTTCGCCAAATATTTATTTAGTAACTTCTAGCTTTGCAAAACACAGGAGTGGCTTGTGGTGTACAGAGTCGCCTACACTTAGCCGTGGGTACCTAGTGGATGATGATAATGAAAGGTTTCTTTCATAAAGTAAAATTTTGTTTTGTTTAACTAATGATGAGATCTTCCACCTTATACAGATTTCACAATACTGGCAGTCATCGCCACATTGTCATAATGATAAAAGCCTTTAATTCTGGTTATACCACCTACTCCAAACTTATAATCAGAGAATATTAAATTTATTTTGGTGTAGATTTGTTTGAAATTCAATATTTACCATTCCTTTCAGTTGATAAAAATGTCATTCGTGCAAGCATCGATAATATACGCCATGCCACTTTCCCACACGGGTCTACCAAAATTTCTTACCAAGATCGTCGCAGACCCTGACATTATGAAGGACCTCATTGGTCGGATGAAGAAAAAAATTTTGAACATTGCGATACCAAAATTTAAAATCAAAAGTTACGTGGACTGGACAGGATTCTTGAAACTGGTATGTTGGCTAGGTGATATTTTTGGCTTTCACTACAAATTCACATTGAAATGAAAACAAATACTGAATTAAAATTTGGAAGTTTGATATACAACTCGATGAATAGGGACCACTTATACACTATAAAATTCAAGATACGATGCGAGCAAATGTTATTTTATATTTATTTGAATACTATGCTGAGAATATTATATAATAAGACGTACAAACTACAAAATAACAAACTTATGTAACTACATAAAAGTAAAGCAAATGCTGATGTAAAAATGAGCTGGTGATATAATATTGATAGTGATGAGGTACTCATAATATAAAGAGTAAGAGTAGGAAAGAATTTCTAATCTTGATATTAATAACGAAAACAATTAATTTCTTACATTCTGAATATCTTAGGCATAATAATAATAATATTACTGACCTCTAATTATTATTAGATTGGCATAAATCAGATTATGAACCAGACCACATCAGGTCTTCATCATATACTGCGAAATGGCACCAACAAGAAAGTCTACTTGAGCAAAGCTAAGCAGAAAGTTTTCATGGAGTTAGACGAGTTTGGAGCTATCAGGAACCCGCGAAATGAACACGAAAGTTTGTTTTACATTTCTGTCTTCTGTTTACTTCTTCCACTATTTTTGGGGTTGAAAGGTCTAAACTCAGCTATTAAACATATAAAAGCTAAGTACGGTCCACATTGACTTCTTCTATTAAAAATTTTATTTTTTCTACCAAATTGTATACACTAAGTACTTATCTAATTCTTTACGTCTTTATTTTAATATGGTACGGCAACTTTAGCTTACGCAAATTAATTATTGCTATTGTTATATTGTGTGTACCGATTACTTACTTACTTTGAATCTTATACTTATCATTTTTAACGATCTTTTCTTTTGTTAAACCTCTGGAAGAAATAGTATTCTTAAATAAGCAGTGCTCGTGAGGTTGCTTCTCTTTTTTTGCTTTTCCGATTTTTATTGTTTTTGTGTATGTAAACTCCAATCATATAATTCTCTTTACACAGGCCCCATTGTACTCGAAAGGCTGCTAGCTGGCTTGGAGAAGGCTGATGAATTAGTCTTAGACAAGCCGTTCTACTTCATCATATCATTCAGAAATCAGAAGTCTGAGACCGACATGCTTCACGGCGTGTACTACGGTCCCCAAGAAGTCTAAAACATCATCACAACGATCATGGCCTTATTGTTGACTTCAGCAGAACTTACAGGCCAACACTTGTAGGACTTTACGCAAGAATAAGTCAATTGCTTGTTCATTCACGAGTATAAGTACCAGAAGCTTCTGGTGGTCGATTTTTTAATCTCACCGGTGATCTCTTAGTAAAAAGTGACATAAATATATTATCATCATCATCATCGTTTCAGCCAAAAGACGCCCACCGCTAGACAAAGACCTCCCCCAAAGATCTCTACAACGACTGGTTTTGTGCTGCTCGTATCCAGCGAATACACTATGAAATATAATATGTTTTGCATTATACATATACAGCTTGATTTTAAGATACATACTTTTCGACAGTTTTTGGTGACTTTAAGGTACTAGTGACCTTGAATAAGAGAAAAAGAAGCACTCGTAATTGATTTCATAGCGTGAAAAATTGTTTCTGGTTTAAAAATCGCCCCCCGGACACACGTTACTCTTCAATCTTATTTTTTAAATGTTAACCGGAATTTGACGCAAAATAATAAACCTCGCTATCGATAGGCCTAATAGTTTTCGAGTATTTATTGATATCGGATACCTTTACCAAGCATTCAACGTTTAGCATATTAATTTGTACAATTAGAAAGTACATTTTTTAAAGTTTAAATGATACAGTTTGCAAATAAACAATAATTATTTTAAATGCCTAAATTATCGATGGCTTAGTGACATTCACAAGAGCTACTTGTAGCCTAAACTGAATAAAATGAATTTGAATTTTGAATTAATATTTATTAAAAAAGTTGTGACCAAATTACACTTATTATTTTTATGACCTAATTGCACTGCAGCTAAAGTACCCTAGGTTTTCAGCAGTCAAGCTGCTGCTAGATAACAAGGTTACCATATTTACCAGGAATCTTCAACTACTGAGGCAATGGCTATCTTATCTCTAGCAGCCGGATCACAATAATGCTACTAAAATTGATGTTATGGTGACACAATCGTAAAAGGCCGCCAAAAGCTTGTTTGTGCGCCTGGCTACTAGCAGCCAGGCGGACAAACAAGGCCTACCACCAACCAAACCGTGTACAAGTGCATCTATTTTCTTAATCATCATCATCATCATCATCATCAGCTCATTTTATGTCCCCACTGCTGGGGCACGAGCCTTCCCTATGGATGGATAGGGAGAACGGGCCATAAACCACCACGCGGGCCCAGTGCGGATTGGTGGTTGTTAACGACTGCTAATGCAGCCGGGACCAACGGCTTTACGTGCCTTCCGAAGCACTGAGGAGCTCGAGATGTTAAATGTTTGGTCACCCATCCGATGACCGGCCTTTGCGAAAGGTGCTTAACCTCAGCACTCGCGGACCGGGCGCGTTAACCACTGCGCCATCGAGCTCCTCAAAAGTTGAGTTGATTTTCTTAATGTCTCTCGGCAAACTTCGTGATTCTGAGCTGTCGTCAGATTTATATCAGTTATACAATCTGTAAAAAAGTTGAAAAATAATATTTAAGCGTGCGTACATATACCCTGTAAAGCTTAAAACTTCGCTGCTTATTAAATGTGGTAAGCAAATCATTTTTTTTTACTTAAGTGTAATGTTAACATTTTGTACAACCCTATTTTGTTATTGACTAAGAAACGCAGGCGCAGTGCCGGATGAGTGACCTTTGACACGTGGCACGCTTGTTCCCCCGCCCGTCTCACCCGCGCCGCGCTCTCAGGCCGGGGCCGCCCGCGCCCGCCCTTTTATGTCTAAAAAATATAAATTTCTTAGCTACCTATTACTTGTGAAAAAAACAGTTATCACCAAACATGTAGGCTGCTCAAATTGTATTGCTTATATTTTTCCAGGTTGTAAAGTGAACCTAAAATAAAATTTATTTTAGAATGAGGAAAAATACTATTGCGTCGTACGTAACTGATTTACGATTTATAGTGTTACATACAGCTACACGAAAATCAAAAACAAAACTACAATAAAGTACGTTGTTCTGAATTCAAATTAAATCTAATTATTACTGGACATGGAAATTAAGATTCGGTTGCATTCGGAAATGCGATGATTACCGAGAGACATTAAGAAAATAGAAGTACTATACACACTGTACTGTACTTAGCCAGCCCGTGACCTTTGAAAACGTGAAACTTTGTTTACTCAAGAAGCTTAGATCAATGTTACACATGATTCAAAAGTAACCCCGTGCCACTATACAAAATAGCTAATTATAGCCAATTACTACTGACACGTGCGTGGCACATGGACAAAACTACCAACGAACCCCTTAGGACAAATCATGGACAAATTCGTCGTTGACAAAGGGTGAAATGAACCAACTGTCAAATTACCGAGCATTATTCACAGCACTGTATTGACGATTAGCTGCAAATTGACTTGTGAACGGACGAGGTCTTATTTAGAATAATTGGAATCACAACGACCCTTGTGCTCTCGGCTTGTATCCTTATGTAAGTCAGAACGTACAAAGAAAGGTATCAAAAGAGAATTAACATTAACTATTCCAGTATCTTTCGTTCAGTATATAGAGATATTTATATAGTTACATCGTCAATGAAGTGATGATAATCTCCTAATTATAGAGATATCCAAAAATAACTCGTAGAATGTTTACTATTGAAATAAATCAAAAATAAACGTACGTAAAAAATCTCATACATAAATAGGACTTAGGACATACACCATGCTCTGATGGAATGTACCCGGAATGAGACACATAGAAGATAATTACTTCAAATAGATGGTAATATCGGTAAACGTAAGAGCATTCTCGCTTTCTCATTGTCGGAAGATGCGAGTATGGCTTTATAACCAACTAGCTGACCCGGCGGACTTCGTACCGCATTTCTTTTCTTTTTTAATATAGCCCATGTTACTCAGCGCTAATTTAGCATTCTAATGGTGAAAGAATTTTTTAACTCGGTCCAGTAGTTTTTGAGTTTATTCATTGCAAACATACATACATACATACAAAAATACAAAGTTTTCCTCTTTATAATATTAGTATAGATGTGTCCTGCCAACTATGACGTATGGTGCTGAGACATGAACGCTTACTAAGAAGATTGTGCACAAAATAGGTGTAGCACAAAGGGCAATGGAGCGTGCCATGGTCAGCATCAGACTTCAAGACCCTCAAGACCAACAAACTAAAGTCCAAGACATCGAGAAAAGGGTGATGGGACTAAAGTGGAGTTGGGCTGGAAACTTAGCTAGACGAGGTGATGGTAGGTGGAGCAAAGCTATTACCGAGTCACCACCGGACGGTATCCAAGTCTTGGCCACCGCCAAGACTTGGATATCGTCCGGTGGCAAAGTGAACTGACGACATTACGAGTACCAGGATAGCAGGAAAGTCGTGGATGCGTATGGCTTGGGACAGAGATGATTGGCAGACACGAAAAAGGCCTATACGTAATACTATTACATAGTCTTGTCATGGCTAAACCCTCTATAATAAAATAAAGAGAGAAAAAAAGTATCGTTACCTAGTAGTTAATGGTATCTAAAGCGCTGAGTTAGACACCCTGATCTTAATGATCCCACACACAATCCATTATCAAACTCATCAAAAGCAAGAAACTGAGTTACGCGACGCGGCCGATTCTCGTATAAATAACAATGAGCTAGGGAAATTATACTGGTTTGTATGCATGGCGGGACCTAACTGTATTCAAATCGGCAGTGTTATAACAATCAGAGACAATTAACTGCGTTTTGGAGGCGGATAACCGAAGTCGGTTGGCGTCATGTTGCACGAATATAGTAAAATAGAATGTTTGTTCTATAAATATGCAAGAAAATTCGATGGCTTCCATAGTCGAGAAGCTCGCACGCTGGTTTCAAATTAAATCGAATCAAATGAAATTAAGTCATTTATTTGCCAGATTACAGGTAAAGTACAATATAATTGTGATCTTAAGGTTAACATTTGTTTCACTGTAGTCAGCCTGCGTGCAGACGTACAAAATGTTAATATAAGTGATTAAAATAAAAATAAAAAAGTAATAGTAAGAATGAAGTTATTAAAATTCACAATAAAATTTACAATTTCTGGTGTTGCCATGTCCGAGGTCCCGATTCCGGTCGAGTCAAAGTAGAAAAACGAACTTTTTCTATATTTTCTCGGGTCTGGGTGGTTGTAGTACCGTCATTGATTCTGATTTCCACAACGCAAGTGCTTAAGCTACTGTCTTTGGAGTCAGAGCAATGTATGTGATGTTGTCTAATAATATTTATAATAATAATGTAATATGAAAAAATATTTTAAGATTTAAGCTAAATTTCTTGCTTTGATTGTTGTTTTTTACACACATCATCATCACCTAAATATTTGAACACAGCAGTGCTACTAACAATGATGTATTTAAGTAGTACATTGATGTATATAAGTAGTACATTGATTGATTTATTTAAGAAGTACGAGTTGATGTATTTAAGTAGTAACTAGGCAAACTCAAAATGAGCCCTACCACCAACCAAAGCGGTTACATGTATGTATCCTTTGCTGAGAATTAAACCCTGGAGTAAAAGTCTGAGACCGGTGGTGGTAAAACACTCTAGCTATAAAGCAATAATTTTGTTTTTCTATACAAGATAAAGAATACAACTTCAAGTGTCAACAACCATGAAGTTTCACAACTAAATCAATTATCTAAATTGAACGGCATCATAAAGATCAACTGGCATATCTAATAGGGATAGGAAATACGCTCAGAACCCAATGCTTGCTTAAACTATGCAGATGAGTGATGTTCAACGACTACCGGAATCCAGAAAACAAGGGGTGCCCGTAATAGATTTTTGACTCACTCGCCCAAGGCGAAACAACGAATGTTCGTGCGCGTGTATACAATATACATATCTACACGTGTAAGAAAATTTATTTGTAAATGGCATATCATCATCAAAGCTAAAAGACGTTCACTGCTGGACAAAGGCCCCAAAGATTTCCACAACGACCGGTTTTGTGCTGCTCGCATCCAGCGGCTACCCACGACCTTAACCAGAACGTTGGTATACCTTGTTAGAGGTTAGAGGCCTGCCCAAACTGCGTTTAATTAATTTTAATTAACACGTTGACATTTTTTTTATATTTTAACGGGTAAGCACAATGCCTTATATCCGTTATAAAAAAAATTAGTACGTAAAATGCTCTGCGCATACACCGCAAGAGTAAGGGACGGACCTCATCCTTCGTCCAGCTTCGATGAGCGGAGGGGAGTTATATCCACTAAAAAACCTTGGGCAGTGGCACCAGTAATCGACACTTTAAGACCAGTGTTCGGCACCATTTTCTTTTATATTAACGGGTAAGCACAGTGTCTTGATCTCACCTGTTGTTAAGTGATGATAAGGCCAATGATGGAAGCGCGCTTCACCCGGCATCCTCAACTAGTGAGGCACTGGCTATCTTATCTCTAGCTGCCGAAACACAACAATGCTAACATTGATGTTATGGCGACATATTTAGATAAGATGGTGATTGATTTTTCGTCGTCAAATAATAACATACATTTTTATTGAAATTTTACGGTATGGCATGTGGTTCTTCTACTCCTCTTGTGAAGAGGCTACAAAAAAAAAGATCCACACTTTACAATATAAGGTAGTTTATTAAAATTAATATTAAATTAAACAATACAATTGTGGATTTACAAGGTTATTGAGTTCTTCTTGAAAATAAAAATATTGTAAAAACAATAAGTTTACCTACAAGGAGTCCTGAGGTCAGTTTGGTCGACAAAAGTAACTAGGAAGCAGGGGCTCTGTATTTAATTGTTGCTAGACACTAAACACTTCCTAACCAACCTTTTTTAAGGTTAAAGGAAAAATGACGATAACTGATTCCTGTCGAACACAAGTGCCACTGTACCATCCTTTCTCTGCCACGGAGATGGCTCGGAATTACGGATGGCAAGCACCGAGTGAAGATACCTGCATGACCTACCACAAGTGCTACAACGGGTGCACGTTCGTAAACCCGCTATTAATTGCCGGAGCGCAGCCACCGCACGTACATCAGGCAGTACGGTGCGCAGAAAAATCGCGCGCCGCGCGTGCACTGACAGCAGGTCATTTGTTAATTCGCTGAAATATGGCGCTGGGCGACAGCTATTCATTATAGCCGGCTCGTTTGGGACACACGTGTGAGGTGGCGTCGGCAGAGGAGGCAGGAGATGCAAGCGACATTGTCATTATTAACGAGGTAACTATTTAGTGGGTGTATCTTTGGCATACTTTTCTAACCGCCCGGCGCGCGTCGTGTTCATTGCAGCTAATTCGATATGTCGGTTACCTAAAAAGGAAATAACTGTTATAAATTATTAACAGGATTATTACAATATTTTTTGATAATTTGATTATTCAATATTTCGACACAATGCGACGTATGCACAATTTCAACCTTTTTAATTTAGACACAATATTGCAGTTATGAACGTCGAATACATGTCCTTAAAGAAATGTACTGATTAGAGTCGAAATATTAGATAAGTACTTAAAGCTACAAAATATTGTTGTCGGTTCGGAGTCCTATTTCTACTCCGGGTTGCTGAGCCAGCAGAGTAAGTAAGCAAATCCTGTAAAAAAATACACTACACAGTAAAGTAATATAGTGTTGGCTTCAAATAATACAGAAAACCAAATACTATCCAATATCTTTGTTTCAAAAATTAATTGTAAAATAATATGACTTTTACTATGAAAACATATGGGTTTGTACATTGACAGACTGTTTTGGTAACCCTAACTCTTAAATGTACCCCAGTTAATAGAACACAGTCTTGTTTTGCGAACCGTACCTGCAGCCGGTGCAGTCGGCCGTACAATGGCCGCTGCACTAAGTCTACCTGTCTCCGTCTAACTACGCACTTTATTATACATCTGTCTCGCTCTTTCACATAAAATATGGGCGTCAGTCCAGGCCTATCAGATTCATTTGAGTTTCTTATTTTTATATTATTTAGAACAAACTAAAAAAGAATTATTTTTAAACTTTTTTGGTAATTATTATTTTTAATGTTTCTGTGATCGAAAATCATATCATATCATATCATATCGAACATCATTATCGTAATTAGTCTGTATCAGTCTACTGACCGACATAAGCAGATGGTATGGATCAAAACCCGCTCGTGGAAAAATAACAACAATAAAACTTTTACTATGGTCACTTACATTAGAATTATTATTATTAACGGGATTATTACCATGTTTTTTTGTTGTGTGTGATTATCCGATATTTCGGCACAGTTGCATGGGCCATGATCATGGATGTACTGAAGTTATTGCGGATGGGTGATTATGAGCAGACAAAACGATCTACCCTCTTCCGTCTTCGCGATTGTAATTTTTGTATTTTGTAATTTCAATCGCTTCTCTAACCAATCTAGGTATGTAGTGGCGTTCTGTTAAAATTATCTAGGGGTTTTAAAAGTCAATCTAGTGATTAGGACCCGATTGGATCAAATATTCAGCAATGGCCGATTTTTGCGTATCGTTATTCTTTACAGCTTTGATATGCTCCTTAATTCGGCAGGCTACTGTACGTTTTGTTTGGCCTACCGCAGCTGCAATCAATCTTATACACACCAGACTTTTCTAGGGGTAAGCTGTCTTTTGGTGACCGTAAACATTGAGCTACTTTTCTAAAAGGAGTGGAGATGGTATTAATTGAGTACTTATTAAATATATTTGAGACTTTGTCTGTCACTCCTTTTATATACGGCATAAAAAGCGGCTGCCTTTCTACCCTGTACCTATCGCGTTTGGTTTTGTGTCTAGATGTGAATACCTTCCCCTTGTGTCCGTTCTTCTGCAGAGCACGCCGGATATGGGATAACTCCTCGTGCAGTGTTTCATCATTGCACAAGTCGTGTGCCCGGTTGGTCAGCGATGACACTACAGAGTTCAGATGTTTTGGGTGGTGATGAGAGGTTGCGTTGAGATAGCGATCTGTGTGTGTATATAGCTTTTCTGTATACATAAAACGACTAAGGAAGAGGGTAGATCTTTTTGTCTGCTCGTAATCACCTACTCGCAATAACTTCAGTACATCCGTGGTCATGGCGCATGTAACTGTGCCGAAATGTCGGATACTCGCACACAACAAAAAACATGGTAATAATCCCGTTGATAATAATTATTCTAAAGCATTACCAGTTTTCCAAATTGTAATTTTTTGTTACCGTCCAATTATTTAGAAGTATTTTGAGTTTTTACGAACCTCCACGGATTTTCAGTGGCCTGATTCTGACAGCCCCAAAGCTCTGGCCCGTATTGAAACATCTCCTTTGGGTCGTAAGTCTGCAACGGAGCAAAGGGTCAAGATATCTCATTTTCTCACCAACAAATTTTTCTTTCAGCAAAACCTCCAAAGCGAAATCGCGGTAACGAGTTAGTGAGAAACGTATTATGTAAATCACATATTCCCTAGCCCATACAAGAGATGGAAAGAAAAACTTTTGATTCTAGGGCGAAAAATTGGATGCTGTTCCTTTGTCGGCGTAATCTCTAGATGATACCATTTGATGTTTTTGTATGACAAAAAAAATTATATATTTTGTTTGCAAACTTCCGTGCGATATTTTTGGGACAATACCATTGGGCATTTGCAAAATATACCGTTTCTTAAAAGCAGAGTTTTTGCATGAAGTGTGCTTATTAATACTATTCTCAGCGATTTTTTTACGGTTAAACACAGTGCCTTGGTTTCACCTGATGTTAAGTGATGATAAGGCCAATCATGGAAGCGCATTTCACCCGGGATCCTCAACTAGTGAGGCACTGGCTATCTTATCTCTAATTGCCGGAAAACAACAATGCTACAAACACTGATGTTATGGCTACATATTAAGATAAGATGGTGGTAGCTAACCAGGCGGACAAACAAGCCCTACCACCAACCAAACCGAGTACACAAATATGTACCCTCGCTGGGAATCGAACCCGGGACCTCTGGGTCTAAACCGGTGGTCTTAACCACTAGACCACAGAGGCGGTTCAAATATGCACATGAATAATATACTGTCTGTCACGTTTATGTTTATGTTTTATGCTTATTATAATAAATATAATACTATAATCGAATCCGTGCAACGACAGTTCCTTGAGGAGGGTATGCTATAAATGTCGACATCCCAAGTCATCGTATGAACAACTTTTTTCCAAATTCTCTTTAGAAAAATTGACTTCAGAAAGCCGAAGAACTTCGCTGGCACTGGTTTTCTTTTTCAAAATTAGTAATAATTATTTTGACTGCTGCGACTTAACCAATGTTTTCTACTAACAAACTCCTAGTAATTCCGAACGCATTCGTGCAATCTACACTAAAAAAAAACGTTCTTTCTCAAAAAAGTTAATACAAATGCAGGTACGCGCGCCCCACTATTATAGAATGATGGCCTCGTATAACAAACATCTTTCGGAAGTGAATTTGTTTGCAATCTCGACTAGGTCAACTGTTTCATTTAAAAAGTTAATTTCTCAGAATCTTAATTAAAGTATTAATTTGAAAATTTTGGTAATCGGGCGATTAATGAAGTATTATCTATATATTTAAAAAAAATATATTATGTTTAATATTTTTATAGTTTTGATCAAAGATTGAATTATCCTTTAATGATTAATAATATTATTATCTGCTTGGGCTCTGGCACATATGCGCAATACTCTAGATTATCTGAATACATTTATAGGTATACTTAAAACTATTGTTACGATCGATTGTTACATACATATTATTATCATGTAAGCATGTATAATGTAAGACGTGGATAACGGTGCTGGTTTTGCAATAAACTATCCATTTTGTATCCACCCTAACATTATGTAACAAATATTTTAATTCCGTTTGTCCCAAATAAAAAAACGACGGGTTGCACTCTGGGAGTGCCGGCAGAAGTGAAAACTTGAATATTAACGTTGTGCATTTTTGATATTTTGGAATGGTTAGGGAATAATTTTGCATGAATTGCTTTAATTATCAGTATAAAAGTACTCTCATTTATGTGGTAGAATACAATATTTATTTATTGGGTTATCGTACACAAACATGACAATTTATATTACATTAAAAAGTTATATTAAGTTATATTAAAAATTTATATTACGCCGCGCCAGCTGTCTACTCTCCATCCGTCTTACGAATTTTCGATCAGGTCACGTGTCCTGACGGTCACGTGTCCTGACGCGAGTTTAACATTTTTTACCCATTCCAAAAAAAGTGCACAACGCCGCTAAAGAAGATTTCACTTCAAAAATAATAAAGTAAGTACCTATCTCAACTAAAGCATTTTATAATAATCTTTAATACAGGATGAAGTGTTGACAAAATTTACACACGCAGCACTCGAACCCACGCATGTTATTGTCTTGTTAACCATTAGTGTATCGTGAATGTATTGAACCATTCTTAACAATAAAAGAGCAATTGCACATTGCTCTATAAGTGACATTCGAGATTTCCCTTGTTTTGTAAAAAAAATAGAAGAATCGTCAGAAGATGTTGCTAACGAAATAAACTAGCTGTAATTCGTGTTTGCAGGTACGAGGTACACACGCTTTGTCTGAACGACTTTAGCTTAGTTATAATCGCTTATTAGAATCCCCGAACGGGCGAGGGCGCGCGATGAATCCGGCAATTTTCGCAAGTGGCTAGATTTAAGACAAACAGACAACTATGCAGACGGCCGCTCCTCGATCCATTTAATTAATGGTTATCTACCGAAGTGGTGGCGACTACGGGGCCGCCTGATGTACCCCAATGTCTCGAGTGCAATTGTATTTGCTCAGTTATTATTTTAATCTAAGGGTAATTATATTTCTCTCTGAGCCGCTATGATTAAGGCTAAACCTAGTTCTAACCGAAGATAAGTAGGATACATCTAAGTTTAACCGCATGCGGCCGGCTGCACCTAGTTGTAGCCGGCTAAAACTAGGTGTAGCCGCACTTCGGCTATTAGCCGTAACATATATATATAATAAAAAAATGCAAAATGACACAGAAAAGGTATCCACTCAGCATTTGTCAGAATACCAAAGGTGCCCCGACGCTATTCTTCCGTGGAAACCTAAAAAAGAGGACACCAGAAAACAACAAACAAGAGAAAGCTTGCGAACAAAATTTACTATACTACTATAATGAATAAACACCACGATTCTGCAACCATGCTTATTTGAAGTAGTTAGCAACCCGTTACAGATAATCGTACCGTCTTGTACGTCAAATTACTGAACAAACTTGTAATTAATTAATTAGAATTTTAATTTTCAAATCAGATTCAATTATATTCTATTGTATTTGCGCACTTCCTCCATCTCCTTCTTAGATTCCTAAGCCGAAGGTTATCTGGAAGACATCGCTTGCAGCGATAAGCGGATCACAATCACGTTACTCAACGTTACGTAACTTCTGGGTGTCTATAGTGCGAGTTTCATTCGCCATTCGATCACGTTATCAAAAACGAGAATTTGCATGGAAAAAATTTAACTCTTCTCGTATGTCGCCAGGAGGCTGCTTCAATGCCATACTCATTTTCGTTTTCGTAAAAGTAATCGAATGAATACGGATAGTAAACAAACTCACAGTATGCACTCAGACTTCAGACGGATCACAGAGCATTAACCAGGGATTCCCAAAGTGGTCGATATCGACCCCTTAGGGTTAAAATCGGTTTCCCATGGGTCGACATTAACGAAAAACAGATTTTGGGGGTCGACGAGGTCTAAAAATCGACCCTTATAATTAACACAAGTTCTTATTTGAAACGTTCAAGATACTGTATAAGTTGTGTTACGTGTAACTAAGATATAACGTGTAAGTAAGTATAATGGTAAGTATTTTGTATCAATAGGAAAAATTTTGAGACATAATTTTTAAAGTAATTTGGCTGTGGGGGTCTAAGGTATCAGTTCAAATCAGTTGTGGAAAAGGGATTCTTGCCCAAAATAATTTGGGAATCCCTGGCATTAACGAGTATGAAGTATATCAGTGTCGGGTGCAATAATCGCGACACATTGCAACGCAAACAAAGCGCGCTGATTGCGCGCGTCGCGTCGCGTCGGCGCGGCGCTGTTTGCGGTCGGTAACTAGTTGACACTGTGAGCTATCGTTCAAGTGCTGTTTAACTAACGATTATATTTAAACAACGATGATTTTTTAAATCAGTTACTGTTCACTACAACAATTGATGGGTAACGACGCGGCCACAAAATGTTGGAATAGCATTCCACCGATTAGAAGTTCGTGTAGCGTTCCAGTTTTCAAGCGTAAATTTAAGGAATATCTTCTACATATCCAAAAGTCAACCCCATAGGTAGTATTGATAACTTATATTGATGAATTGCTGTGAGTATAATATTTACATAATTTCGCATTTCCGACTTTCTATATAAGGTCACATTTTATCAACTGCAAATATTTTGAGGATAAATTTAACAACATATATAAACTATTTTTGTGAAAAACCTTAAATTTTTATACGCTAGTTTTCAAGAAAAACGCCAAAAGACATTTCGATTAAAAAGTAAAATAAAGCACTTTCGGTAGTTTCGATTCAAAGGAGCCGAAACAGAGAGGCTGCAATGCCTTCACCGCTTACACGTGCCCTGTTTCATTAAAGAAAACCGACAGAGAGGCCGCTCTTAAAAATATTACAATTTTTGTGTCAGAAAACGTAAAAAAAAAGAACCAGCCTGAATTTTTTTTTAAATGCTAGGGCCTTATTTCTCTGACATAATTAGATGTTTTGTCAAAATATTTGCAGTTGATAAAAAGTGACCTTATATACTGGAGCTACTAATTTTGAGATCAGAAAAATGTATCTGACTTGATGTGGTTGACGGCGCTGACGTGCAGTGATGTCACCTATCTTTTATCTTTTATTTATTTATTTATTATTGTTATTATTTTTCTGGTTTCCACGGCAGATCAGCGTCGGGGTGCCAACCAGGTATCTCGACATTATGCTGAGTGGAGACCGGTTCAACACCACGTCTAGTTCTCAGTCTTTTATCCATGTTGTTGTTACTAATTTAAGTGGTTATGAATAAAAAAATTATATTCTATTCTTATTAATGGCTTAATCACCACGCTTGCCAAATGCAGGTTGATGATCACAAACCCTGGCTATGCACCGAAATAATCCGAAACACACTTTGCCTGACCTAGGAATTGAACCTGAGACGTTTGGTCGGGCCACGTGTTGCCACTCAGCCACCGAGGCGTTAGTGTTAGTGCCAGTTACTGTTAAATAGCAATACTATTATATCATGTTTTTCAACGGTCGCACTGTTGGTATATTAACAACGTGACATTTGTAATGATTATATTCATTTTTATGAAATAGTTATAGTAAATTATCATCTATATATTAATACGTGAAGCAAAAACTTTGTACCCGTTTTTAAGAAAATTGCGCCAACGGAGGAGTATGAAATTTCGCACACTTATAGTTTATATCGAGAAGGTTATCCGAATGTAATTTTTTTTAAATTATAATATCATAAAAAATAATTATAATAGCATAAAAAATACATTATATCAACAAAAACAACATTACACACACTACCATGTATTTGACACACACGTATTGTTTGTCTATAATGCGGCCGACATCTGTCAATGCCAATCCAAACTCACATTCTATCTTTTTTAATTTTTCACTGCTTAGGATACAATCCGTGCAGTCTTAATAAAATTACGGTCGAATTTCGACCACTGGGCGACCACTAGTAATTATAATCATTCAACGTCGTCCAACAACGTCTCACTTCTCAGCTTAGGTCTTCCTATATAAAAGTTATGAGATCAACCCAATACACACTACGCTGTCCCAATGCAGATTAGTGGTAATGTATGTAGTAGAAGCATCTACGATATACAAAACATTAACATTGTAATTATAACTTAAGGGTAAGGGTAAGGCACACTAGCGCCGCTAATGGATTTAATTTGTTAACTGCTAAACTGGATTTTTTTTCAAACATTGCGGACCTTCCGACACTAGGCAAGCATCTATTATTTAATCATTGTGTACTACTTTTAGGTTTATTTTGTATTCGCTAAAACCAACAGTGGCCATTGTTTGTGAATAAATGCGATAGCCCGTTTTGTGAATAAACCACGCAATAAAAAGTAGTGCACATTTATTAAATAAATACTATGGATGCTTTCCTGTTGTCGGACGGTACGCAATGTTTAAAAAAAGATCCGGTCCGTTAGTAATTGTCAAATTATCAATTGGTGGCGCCAGTGTGCCTTACCCTTCGCCTTAAGAAAAGCTCTAGCACCAACCAAATCGAGTACCTACATTAGTTAATATGTAACGCTACGCTACGTTAATTTTGTATGCTTACTGATCTCCAAATTTCAGTTGAGGATGCACTAAATGATGGAAGATGACGTACGCTAAGAATCGAACCGAACCAGAAACAGAACCAGAGACCAAATCGTCTGTCGTTTTAAGCACATTGGGCGCACATTGTGAGATTTGGTATCGTTAAAGTTTATAGGTACCTACCTACAGAGAAGGTGTCCCGAAAGATACAATGTAGGTATGTTTAACATGTGTTACAATTATTATATTATACTAACTGACCCGGCGGACTTCGTACCGCTTTGACAGTTTCCATCATTGAGTTAAATATATATCAGGTCGTTTTTGGCGGGAAAGTGAAGAGTCATGTCTGCGGTTTTGTCTTATTTTCAAAAATTTGTGTTATGTCGAATATGAATGTGAAATAATGGTGGATTATTAACCGTTAAGTGTTCGTGAGTGTGCATGAGTGTTGGCAAATGAAACAAAACAGTGCAACGTCACTTTTCAAATTCTTTCAAGAAGTCCGCCCGAGGACTCAGTAAAGCCCCACATCTTTACTGAGATACTCGAGGGGTTGGGTGGTATGTCATTTCTCATTTCTATTATCATTAATTATCATCATACATTAAAGAAATATTGTTTATTTATGTATTACTTGTTAGAAAAATTACTTTGACACTGGCTAAATGTGCTAATCGCACCAAGCTATCAACAAAATAAAAAAAAATAAAAAAATATATACTATATATCAATGGTTTCCATGACAACAAAACCAACAAATCATTTTATATTGGAAAATTAAATTGTTGTCTTTAGTTTTTTTTCTAATATAGCCTATGTTACTCAGCGCTAATGTAGCATTCTAATGGTGAAAGAATTTTTTAAATCGGTCCAGTAGTTTTTGAGTTTATTCGTTGCAAACATACATACATACAAAAATACAATGCTTTCCTCTTTATAGTATTAGTATAGATGAAGCGGTCGAGTTTTGACCACCTGGACGATCACTGGTACCTATTAGTTAATAAACAATGAGAAATAATAAATTGACCCACAAAAAAATTGTAGGTTAGCACCTAAAATGCTAAGTTAGCATCTAAATAGTAGTTTAGGTGCTAACTTTGTATTTTTAGGTGCTAACTTAGTATTTTTGTGGGTTAGTTAGGTTAGTTTGGTGATCGATTAAATATAACCCATAAACAATATGTAATCGCTAAGAATCGAACCCGGAACCTTTGGACTCTGAGACTAGTAGTAACCAATACCACAGAGACGGTCAAATTACATGCACGTATTTTACTCGGCGCGAATTCAAATTACCTACATGCGACAAAATGAATTGAAACAATTTACACAACGAAATTAACCAACTCAATCATAACCCGTAACCGGTGCAACGTTACGTGTTAAAAATGTTAAAAACCTTAACATTCGTTCCGCGCCGCGCTATTCGGAAGCACCGAATAACGCCAATTATAATTTGCGAAATCAAATGGAGCGGCGCCGCTTCGTTTAACGTTATTTTAACGTGCTGAAACAAATATATTACTTTGCGCTTCAAAAACTGTATAAAAGTGTAGTGGACGTAGGTAGATTTTGGTGACTTTGATGCTTTTACACCTTTTTGGGAGTAAGGAAGGAAGGTGAGACTATGTAAGTATGCGTTCGGGTTACCCCGAAACTACTGATGAATGATACTGCTTGGTAGTGATAGAAAATAGTATATTAAGGGAACTTAGTAACAAAATAACAATGCTAAGTCTAAAATGATAAATGGTAGTGAGTAAGCGCGGCGCTCTTGATGGCTAATTGCATGCTGAACTTGTGAAATATGTAAAAGTATAATGCGCGTTAATGAGGTCAATTCAAAACTGTCGAATTATCAATAATAAAATATAATGTACGTTGCATGCTCGTACAGTATGTATGTACGCGTTTATGTCGTTCAGCAGTATAGAGGTATAGTTTCAATCGAACTGACAGGCAGACATTACTATTATATTAGTAAAGTTTTAACAAACCGTCATATAATGTTAAGAGCGTTTATGCCGCAAACTAGCGCCGCCAATGAAAAAAAAACATATCTAGTAATTAGAGATAGAAAATCAAATTATGCTCAACAAACTATTTTTATGAAATAATTTAGCTATTTTACGTCACCTAATAAATATTGACATGTTATGGTTTAGTTAAATAAGAAGTTACAGCTAAAAACGGCCACTTTTAACTATAACGCCGAATACAACTAAACCATAACATGTCAGATGTTTATTAGGTGACGTAAAAATGCTAAATTACTTCATTCAAATAGTTTGTAGAGCATAATATGATTTTTATACAGTAAACTTATCCATTTAATTTTTTAAATATTCATTTATCGAATATCAATTCGCTTTACTATCCAAATTCAAATTAAAATTCAAATTGTTTGTTGCATGTCATAAATTGCATTACATTTGTACAAAGGTTGTAGATCTATCTTACTTAACTCCATTATATTTATCAGTTTACTTCCAATTTTACTAGTTATCGAACATAGTTCTTCACGCTTTTGTTAATTTACAATATAAATTAGTTTGCTTTGCAAATGTCAATTGCGTTTATTAAAATTAATTAATTGCGTTTAAAATAATAAGCATGATCGATACAAGAAGGTTATTTATTGAATTTCATAACACCTAATTATAATAATTTTTTATTTTAGATCTTTACAATATGTAATGTACAATAAGTAAATAATAAATATTCCTTTAAATAACTTTAGAAACTCTTTTATAGAATAAGGATATTTAATTAATTTCATAATAAAAACACTTCGACACCATATTTCATTAATACGTGCTAGTAGATTAACAAAATAGCACAATAATTTCAAATTTTTTTAGCTATTAAATAGGCACCAACCCTTCCGACAGTCCCTGCAGGCGTTTTTTCACACGACGATCGGGATCCGAACCCCCCTATAGTTTATTGAGAGCTGAGATTGCGATAACTAATCCCATATTGTAACGCACCCGCCCGTTTGTTTAGCTCCGAGGTCAACGAAGCGAGCTAGGGTAAGTAATAATAGTCATTTTTTTTTAACTATTGCGTACATATTATAGAGAGCTCCGTGACGTCCGCGACGCAAATAGCTGGACGACATCAAAAAGTGGACTGGACTTAGATATTGCCAGTTAATACAACCTCTAAGGGATCGCAGAAAATTTTGTATACTGATCTCTAAACTTCAGTATGAAGATAACACTAAATGATGATGTTTATAGTATATCTTGGGGGGCGTAGTTTTTATTTTATTTTATTTTTTTAATTACTAGTTGTCGCCCGCGACTTCGTTCGCGAAGACTACACTATCCCACAGGAATCTGTTACCGGGATAAAAAAGTATCCTATATCCTAGTCCGGGTCATGGTCTGTCTATGAGCAAAGTTTCATCCAAATCCGTACAGCCATTTTCACGAGATGCGCGGTTAAATAAGCAGACAAACAGACAAAAATTCTACAAACTGTTGGAACGTGTTTAGTTATCGATTCTAAGTATCCCCAGCCAACTTTTTTTCGAATATCTTCCATGTACAGACTTTCGACCCTCTTTAGTTATATGTATCTTCTAATATATAAAATTCTCGCGTCACAGTTTTCGTTGCCATACTCCTCCGAAACGGCTTGACCGATTTTGATGAAATTTTTTGTGCTTATCCGGTATCTATGAGAATCGGCCAACATCTATTTTTCATCCCCCTAAATGTTAGGGGTAGTCCACCCCTAAATTTTTTTTTTATTTTTTATGGCAAAACGACGTTTGCCGGGTCAGCTAGTAGATATATAGATTTAGACAACAAAACAGATGTCAATTATTGATATTCAAACATATTGTAACATTTAGTTTAGTTTGTGGTATAGTACTGGATTCTACTAATGTTGACAAATTATTTCTGATTTACAAGATTTACAATACGAGTACAAATTAATTAAACTAATAAAACGACGAACGAATTAAGAAAGCAATCAGTAAAATAAATGTTTAAATAATTTTTAACGCAAATTTTGTTGCGAACAAATTACAAAAACACAAATGTTGAAAAAATTTCCACGAGCAGGATTTGAACCTGCACCCTTCTGACATTCCGGGTCAGGTGCTCTTCCAATTGAACTATCGTGGTTCTAACCAGCCCGCCGAAATTATTCAACACTTTTTACTTTGAAAGCCAAAGGCGCCCATTTCAATGTCAACAACTACCGTCACGTAATTTTGAATAATTTCGGTTGAATAATTTCGGCGGGCTGGTTAGAACCACGATAGTTCAATTGGAAGAGCACCGGACCCGGAATGTCAGAAGGGTGCAGGTTCAAATCCTGCTCGTGAAAATTTTTTCAACATTTGTGTTTTTGCAATCAGTAAAAGTTTTATTCGATATTCAATAACGTTGAGCGCTTTCATTTATAACTAATACCTATTACCAATTTTAAACCAACTTTCTATGCTTAAAGAAAATACAGAGATTGCCGTCTTGTTCAACTGCGAATTAAAACATAAAATGATCTGGTGATGATGATGATGATGATGATTTGTACCACAATAATCTTCATATGCGAGGAGCTCGATGGCGCAGTGGTTAACGCGCCAGGTCTGCGAGTGCTGAGGTTAAGCAACTTTCGCAAAGGCCGGTCATCGGATGGGTGACCAAAAATGTATCATCTCGAGCTCCTCCGTGCTTCGGAAGGCACGTAAAGCCGTTGGTCCCGACTGCATTAGCAGTTGTTAACAACCACCAATCCGCACTGGGCCCGCGTGGTGGTTTATGGCCCGTTCTCCCTATCCACCTATAGGGAAGGCTCGTGCCCCAGCAGTGGGGACATAAAAATGAGCCGATGATGATGAATCTTCATATAAGCCATATACAACAGTTTACGAGTAGTTACTATCCTAAGAGTAGGGGAATAATTTCGGTCATCCGATAGCTAGGAACTTACCTATAAACTTTGGCGACCGTGAAAAGTAACAATCTATTATTTAAACACTAGCTGACCCGTTGGACTTCGTAGGTACCGCATTTTTTTTTTCTTTTTTTTTTATATAGCTTATGTTTTTTGTGTAGCATTCTAATGGTGAAAGAATTTTTTAAATCGGTCCAGTACTTTTTGAGTTTATTCGTTGCAAACATACATACAAAAATACAAAGCTTTTCTCTTAATAATATAAGTATAGATTAGTATAGAAGTATAGATCAGGCAAGCTCTAAGATAGTAGGCAATAGACAAGACAAACATAGACAATAGACTAAACCCAAATCGGATAAAACAAATCGAATGCAGTTTAATCGAATCTAACTACTTGCGATTTAGGTTTATACTCGACAGCACATTATTTAGCATACTACCGACTACACAGCTTCCGTATCTCAATGCAATAAAGTATATATTTGCAGTGGATTTGCTAAGGTTTATGAGTTGGTTGCTGTACGTAACTACTTGGTATGATCCTGCAACTTAGCGCAACTTAGATTGAGTGCGTAATGGAATTGGTTTTAATGGCAGTCTTGCTGACTGAAGAGCTCGTTGCATTGAATTCAGCGAATGAGATAGGATGTTAAATCCAAGGATTGATGCAGAAGGCTTTTCCGCATAATAGGAAGTACTTCAATAAACCGTAAGTTAACTCAAAGCAAGTTAAGTTAAGCGTCTATTTTAAGACCTGAGAATGAGTTGGTAGGTATACCGTTACTAAAACTGAAAACACAGCTTGATATGTGTGTTTTCAGTTTTTTGTATCATCATCATCATCATCTCAGCCAAAAGACGTCTACTGCTGGACAAAGGCCTCCCCCAAGGATCTCCACAATTACCGGTTTTGTGCTGCTCGCATCCAGCTGCTTTCCGCGACTTTGTTGGAGGCCTGCCCACATTGCGCTTTCCGGTGCGCGGTCGCCACTCAAGGACTGTTCTGCCCCAGCGGCCAAAAGATGACTATTCTGGTACTGCAAATTCACGAACGGTTAATAAATTAGTAACGAGACTTGGATATAAAATATAATATCTTTTTTATCCCCCCATCTCGGAAAGAGTATATTTGCTCTTCGATATCTGAGTGCAAAAGCCGTTTTTATCCGCTAGAGGATAAAGTAAATTGAATTTAGAACATCGTGTGCACTAAGTTTGTGAATTCAAAACATCATTAAACCTATTTATATCTACCTCCGTGGTGCCGAATTTATGAGTACACAAGTCACTAACACCAACTAATGTTAATAACAGTACCTATCAAAAATATTACACTCAACTTAAGTAATTGTAGCAACGTTACTTTCAATTTTTCCTAATTTTACCTAAAAATTATTTGTTATAATTTAAAGATTATTCTGTAATACTTACCTATCATAATGTAGTAGTTAATACCTAAACTGAAATAAAAGTATCTTGTGATTGTAAATGTTTTTTTTTGCATTTAGTAATTTCCTCGCTGAGGTGGGATGAAAAGTTACGTGTTGCACTCGAGTGCAAAGATTTTTCACCTTGTGCTTTTTTGATTCCCTCGCTAACGCTCAGGATTCTAATTTTTGAATCACTCGCTGCGCTCGTGATTCAATTTTAGAATCCTTCGCTTGCTCGGTCATCAAAATTAAGCACGCGGTTAAAAAGCAACTTTGCACTCTTGTATAACAAATAACTATTGTTTTATTTTCATGTGTCAAGATCACCGGTGAGATTTATAAAACACGCCACCGACTGTGTACACATAGTATTTTGTATGTAATTTTTTTACTCTAGTTAACTTACTAGGCGACGCTGATGGCAAATAAAGCTCTGACTACAGTTCCAGTTCGTGAATTTTCTTTCATCATTAGTTCTGAAACGAAACAACTCATCCATGAATAGGATTGTTCTACAAAGCCGCTAGACGTATAACTACGCAACATAAATTATCACTATTACGAGCTGCACGAGCGAATAAAGCGCTTACAGTAATATAAAAATAAAGCATACAATAGGGTCCTTTTGAAGGCCTTTCCAATTACACGTGAGAGCGGATAATGGTGCGACCCGCTTGTTTCTTTCAGGTCCACACTAGGCGATTATTACGGCCAAATGACCGTCTTAAGACTCAATCTTCGCAGCAAGTTACGGGAGGGTAGCGAGTTGGGACGGATTTACAAGTGTTTTCTGATGATCTTTTAGATATTTATTTATTTATTTAGCACAAGTACAGCATACAATTTAATACATTCACAATAGCTGGTATTATAAACTAATTCTCACATTAAAATTGAATTCCGGTGATTGTTGCACACCGCGTTTACATATAATAAGTAAGTAGTTTAATATTAAAATAATAAATACTAACAAATATAATAAGAAATATTTCGAGACCAAATACCGTAAAACAGGATAGATTTAAAATCAAGGGTAACATTAGTAGGAGCTTTAGACTATGCGATTGTGATATGATTATTTTCTATAGATCAATGTTCAAGCTTAGATAAATAATTGGTCAGACGCTGCTATCAATGTTGCAATGTATTCAAAAGTAACCATGGTTTACCGTATCTACGTACTACCAATTTGATGTATGATACACACACTAACAGTATCTTATCATATTATGATCTTCTTATTTTTGAGTATAAGACAAACCATTCCTCCACTATTTCCGAATTACAGAGAATTACTACTAACGTTATTGTCAAGTTTTGCGATAAATAATCTTTCAAGTCTTCCCGTTTTGGAATTCGATTACGACTGATGATGATGGACTGCGAATATGCTGTTTAATGCTCCTTTTACATATGAATTTTAGTCAAGATTTAGGATTTACAATGTGTAAAACTTTGTAAAATGTTTCCTTAATTTTATATGAATTTTTTAGATTTTACTTAAGTCAGCGTCAAAGATAACATTACTAACAAAAAGCAATTTTAAGTAATATTTTGACGACATTCTTAAATTGATTTAACCCGCTAGTAACTTATGAACTACACGGCAGACTATAGCGGGGAGAGAACGCTGAAGCTCCGTATTGCCATCATTATGGGGACTCATCTCTCGATATAGAGAATTGATAACTGAACCTTTTAGTTGAGGAAAATGGCCGATAGTTAAAAGGAAACCCGGAACACTCTTTGTACAGGCTGCTTGTGGCAGCCATTTTTATTTTCAGTCACGTCTGTCATAGTCTGTCATATTTTATGAAAACAAATTCAAGTTTATGGTTTAAGGTGATAACAACAAGATGCCATCAAAAACAAACTTGTAAAAAAAACATGTCTCGCAACTCAGTTTTTCTACCGTACAAAGATGTGAGATCCATGTAATACCAAGTCGGTTAATTGAATGAAGATGAATGAATCGTTTATTTTCTCTCCACAATAATAAATAGGTCTTAATTATTCTACGACTTAGTGCTAATTGTAGTTTTAGGTTTATGATTTTAATTTATGGCCTATATCGTTGTGAGAGACCGGTGCCTGAAGAGGTTTATTTGTAATTTATTCATTCCCTACTTAAGGGACCTTCTGTTTTAAGTTATTACGTAATTAGCTAACCTAGCAACATCTTATAGTGACCATATCATTTAAATATTTATATAAAATACAGTGAAAAAACTAAACGCCCACCCGACCCAGCCAGGAATCGAACCTGGGTCTTCCGCAATCCGGGCGGCTGCACTGACCGTTATGCTACCGGGAAGGCTGACGTAAGCGCTGAATTTTGTCACTGCTTTTTGTTAAGGCTAGGTATTCCTGTCAAAGTAGGCATTTAGCGATGTCTCGGCCGCATTTCGCGCGGACGTAGCGGTAGTGAACTCGCATGACACCGCCCGCCCGCTCGCCACCGATACAGTATAGAAATAAGCAGTAGGGTAATTTTATTTTGCTTTAGAAGTGCATTTTTATGATCAAACTTTGTTTAGTAGTGATAAAGTAGAGTTACGAGTTTCGTAAATAAATAAAGTAAGTAATTAATAATGAATTTATGTTTTTTGGTATCCATTTAATTATAATATTATTATTTATTTTCAAAATTATTTTTCTTACTTCAATTTCATGGGCTAAGTTAAGTATCCACCAGAAAGGATTGCACGGTTATTTATTTCAAAGAATGTTTGGCATAAATGAAATAAGGGTATCAAATTAAATTCAAAATATTAGTATGTTTAATCTCAAAATTCTTCAAAATTTATTTCTCTTGTGCTTGTACCCGGTTGCAAATTTGATATGGTAAGGACAACGTAATTGTTAGGACAACGTTCTTATTGGCATTCCACGTGCTTGTCTACTATCTACAATGAAGATCAACGAGAATTTTAGTTAAATATGTAGAATTACAGTCACATCAAAACCAATTAACCAAAAAAGAATTATTGAAATTGGACCAAAAATGACGAAGTTAGAGCGATTTTCGTGCTGCATTCTCAAAAACGCAGACGTCATCAGCTACGCTCGCACTAGCTCGGCAGTTGCCGCTTGCCGCCCGCGACTGTATTTTACGAATAAACTCAAAAACTGAACCGATTTTAAAAATTCTTTCACTATTAGAATGCTACATTATCCTTGAGTAACATAAGTTATATTTATTACTAAAAAAGAATATTTAATAATAAATAAATAGAAATACGATTTGTTTATTGTTGTCATAGAAACTGTCAAAGCGGTACGAAGTCCGCCGGGTCAGCTAGTCTATTATAAAAACATGACCAGTATGCAGTTCCTGTATTGAGATAAGTCGCAATGGATATAGTGGGACAAACAATCCCAGATTATATCCATCAATGGATATACGCAATGGATAGTGGGGGATCTACCCGCGCATTCAACCACAGTTGCTTGCAGCGCGTTGACTCGTACGTAGTAAATACACGTAAATGGATAATGTCGTCTTACAAATATTGTATTGTGCTACGATGCGAAAATACAAGTGTTGCTACGCCGGACAAATTGTTTTTTTGTGTTCCAAAAGACCCAAAAGGATTTCTTAACAGTCGGAATACAACAATGCTTTTAACATTTTTATTATGGCGCCGGTATTAGATAAGATGGTGGTAGCTAGCCAGGCGAACTTAACAAGCCCAACCACCAAACAAATCAAGAACGCGCCGCTGATAGGAATCGAACTCGGGACATTGGGTCTAAGTTCGGAGGCTTAGCCACTAGACCACAGAGGCGGTTAAATGTTTATTATTTGTTTGTTACTCAATCTCGTGGAACCGGCTGAACAGATTTAGATGAAATTTTGCACATAGATAGACCCGGAGAGGACTATTTTTATTTACTTACAAAATATTCAGCTAACACGCACAGATGATAAATCAATAAATAAAAAAACGTTTAAAACACAAACACAAAACATGAAACATATCAAAATATAAAACAAAAAAAACTATTTTTTTTACTTTAGTTTAGTAGGTACCTACTTATTAATGTGTCTGCGAAAAAGTACAGCATCTTAGAACTTATTTAAAAAACTAAAATCCAGGCGGACTTAACAAGCCCTACTATCAGCCAAACCGAGTAGGTACACAAATATGTACCTCCCGCTAGGAATCGAACCCGGGACCTCTGGGTGTAAGACCGGTGGCTTAGCCACTAGACCACAGAAGCGGTTAGAATTTAATAAAAAGCTTGTTTTAAATTTTTTTTTACTTTTAACTTTTTAACATGTAAGTACCTACAGTCTAGGAGTTCCTCTGACCTCCTTTCAGTTTCATCATCAGATCTTGGGCACCACACAAGGTTAGTTTTTATCAAGACAAATAAAATAAGCACAAATACGGCGGGGTTACCTTGTTTCATTGCAAAGTTCCTAGTTAGCTCAGTAAGTGAAATGTGAATTTCTTATGAGTTAAATAAAACTCTATAACCTCAGTTCCTATGATCACCTTCCGACTGCATCATCAGACCAGTTCCATGATGCCATATTATTGAATTGCTATCGAAGTTGCGTAGATATACCAAGTTTCATCTCGATCGGTCCTCGGGAAGTGATCCAAATATTCCTTGCACGATTTGACCCGTACATACGGTCGCACGAGTCCGCACGACTATGTACTGTGACATCATCGTGAGTGGCAAGCAGGCGCGCGCGTTTCAAAATAGCCGTTCAGAAAAACATTCATTTCTCGACGGATTTTAATATTTTAAGAATAAAATGCTTAGTAGTTGATTGCGCATACGATGTATATAGTAAAAATCAGATTTGCTATTATGTGATTGATCCTCATTTCCGGCATTAAACATTTCATGTAAAATTGGACCAACTTTGGCTCCATTTGCGTTTTCCAGAAATTATCGTCCCTTTCGATGCGTTTTGTAAGCAAAGGTTCATTTTCTCCAGCCCAGATTTCTAGCAGACAGAGTCGTCTTTCAGTAACGTGAAGCTGCCCTTGTATTTGATAGAACCAATTAGAATGGGTAGTAGGTAAAAAAATTTTAAGTTTAGTTTTTAGTTTATTTGAATAAAAAATATATGACTTTGACTTTGACTAAAGAAGCATCGAAAATAGTTACACGCATTCACAGTACATTTTATACGAATTTTAAAAATTAATTAAAAATATTCAAACGTAACTCCGGCAGCCGAAATTGTTTTAGGGGATCTTAGACGAGCTTCCTTGAGCCCCCTACGCATTCAGTTTTCTCAGATTCAGGCGACTTATTTCTAAATCCAACCCGGCAGAGGTACCGATATAGACAAAATATGAATTATCAAAAATCGTAGCGATGCGATCTTCAGTACATAGTCATACTGATATTCTTATACTATCGAATTATAACCATAATATAAGTTTTAGACATGAATGCATGAATCTTTGTAAGCGTTTATTGTTTATTGCCCATTATGAATAACTTGCAATAATTATATAATTTTTTACGACAAAAACGGATTGATTGGCAGTCACGGAAAAAACTGACACAGGTCCGTCGTCCGTAAGCGCCCGAGCGCGACTGATCGGGCCTGCTGAGCAGCCGTACTCGCGCATTTCGTAGATATTTAAACATAGTAAATAAGACAATCATTTTATCAAGTCAAACTCTGCGAATTCCCCTGCGAAATATTATTGTCTTCAATTGAGTACAAAAAATAAATGGAAAATATCAGTAGTTTAGTCATCATATTGAAAAAACATTGCAAAAAGGGGTAACTTTGGGATTTTTTTTAATCGAGTGAAGTTCATTGGATCTTGTAACTGAATGCGACTTCCACTAGATTAGATCCTTAACTAATACATACTTTTTTTCCAGAATTTAAAACCTTGTTTTCTATGTCTCAGATTGTTTGAAAAAACTCAATAGCGCGGCCTCTGCAGGAATACCTAGCCTTAATTGCTACACATAAGCTGAATTAAATATTTATATAAAATACAGTGAAAAAATTATATTATATAAATATTTAATCCAGCTTAAGTGTAGCAATTAACACTTTAAAAAAAAGGCCATATCAATATTAAAAATCTTTTATGTTTTAAATAAATAGATTGACTTGGCCATCGCATGAAAACACAATGTTTCTCACAAGTAATACATATATTATATTAAATTAGATTGTTTAATGCGATTGCCAGGTCAATATATTTATATAAAACATAGTTTTATCCACAACGAAGTTATAGTGGGTCGAAAATGGCCTGAACTGTTTGGAGAACGGGATGGTACGGCCGTGCCGCTTTTTTGCTCGACTTGGCGGAGGCACTGCCGTTCCTCAGATCTAAAACGAACCGCGATTCAAGACATCGGAAATCAAGTTACGCACATCAAAATCGAAAATAGTCTTTGTGTTGTAACTGGAAATTCTTTTTTTAACCATCAAGTTTATTGCCAGGCTTTCCCCGATAGAAGACTGAATTTCGAAACGACGCGACGTCTGGTGGTAGAACCACAATTTTATTTATTTTTGCTTTTTAATTTAAGGCAGTATATTTTAGTGGCAATGCGCTCGGTCTAATATCCAGAAGTCCCGGGTTAATTGTCCAGGTCAGGCATATTGTGTTTCGCATATTTTCGATGTCCGGGTCACCATTCCGCATTTTACAAGCGTGATCAAACTCAAATTAATAGTAGTGATGCTTTATTTCAACTATGAAGGCCTTAGCCCAGTAAGTATTAAAGTTAACAAAAGGGAGCATCAAAATATATTTCAGTCACGACTCCGAAATAGATAAAGGCATCGCAAAGCCAATCAGCATCCCCAACCCGTGGGTGTGCGGTGATGCGTGTGCAGCTCGCCCTCACGCGGGCGGCTCATCGACTCATATTGGCCGGCTAATACGATTTTAGAAATCACCAATAGATTCATTAATCGGCAAGCCGCTTTACCACGCAGAGGGGAAAAGGTCTATTTCTGAAATCCAGAAGAACTTAAAAAGGTTTAATGCCAACTAATATTAGGTATGTGGGTGTTAAGTAGGTGGTTTATGGCCCGTTCTCCTTAACCATCCATAGGGAAGGCTCGTGCTCCAGCAGTGGGGACATAAAATGAGCTGATAATGATGATGATGAATATTAGGTATACTTTTTTGTTAAACTTGGTTATATGCTTTGTGGTTTCATCGGGGCTAGAGGCAACCCCGGGTTGAGGGACTCTCGATGTCTTCCCTCGTCCAGCTTCTAAAAGCTCGATGAGGGGAGAGGAATCACAAATAGAAAGCACGAAGTTACTATTATATATCCAACGCACACATTTTAGACCTGCCATTACGACCAATTTATCAAACTGTAATAGTAATTTTAGTAAGCCTAAAACCTCTTAGTAGTCCGACAACATCGTGCACAATCCTCCAGAAATACTACAACAATTGTTGTATAGAAAGTCGCTCACGATGTTGTCGCAACCTTTGATACAACTGAAGACTATTTAAATATCACCGATGAAAGAGGCTATAGCAGTACTGTAATACTTGTTAGTAATAAAATCGACCTGAATAATGCAAAACCAAGACTCTAAACACAAACTAGCAAGTAGCCTGCCACCTTGAAACAAGGTAACAAGGAGGATTTGGTAGTATCAGTCCCGACGCTAGACACAATTGAAAACTCGCCAATCCGAGAGCCCCTCGAAGATCGGATTTGAATGAAAAGCAGCTTAAAATTAACATAATCCAGTATTTCTTACTTCAAGTTTTCGGTGCATTACTTGTAACTAAGATCATTGATCCGCAAGTTGGTGCGGTGATATATTTTGGTATTGCGATGTCTAGACGGTGTTACAAATTTGAATTTTGAAATGCTACTATAATGCTTTAATCTGTATGGTACGGTTCTAAGGCTAGTTTGATACGATCAACCTATTTCTTAGACTCCAGTCATCTAATAACTTAATTTAATTTAATTTAGTACATAGTATAGTTCTTGTTTTTTATCTTTGCTAGTTTACTCATCACATGTAATAATATCATGAATTCAGGTATTTTTTGCTCTCATCATCAAAAACAAAAGAAGTTCAAAAATACCAAAACTTTAGTAATTTGTTAACTAGAAGGTGGTTGATCAATACTAGTGGTCGCCCAGTGGTCGAAATTCGACCGTAATTTTATTAAGGCTGCACGGATTGTATCCTAAGCAATGAAAAATTAAAAAAGATAGAATGTGAGTTTGGATTGGCATTGGCACATTTCGGCCGCTCCTCTTCCATTTTTGAAAATTTTGAAAAGAGTATATATGCGTGTGTGTCAAATACATGTTACTGTGCGTAATATTTGTTTTATTGATTTAATGTATTTTTTATGCATAATTTTAAAAAAAAATATTAACATTCTGCAATCCTTCTATAACCCCTTGAGCGTCGAGCCACCAGCAGGTGGCCGATAACAATTAAAATTTATTACAAATTCAATATTTTCTGATATCGCTCTATAGATAATAATATAGAAGATAATAATATCCACATTATATGCATATGCATAAGGCATATGCATATAATGTGGATATTATTATCTTTTTTTACTAGGACAGTGTGGAGAAGTCCGTAACCAAAACAGTTGCAGAGAAACTGGCACAGGAACAAGTCTTTTTTTGACACAACACTTTGGTCAAGTCTGAGATATACATATTAAATGAGTTTTTTGTTATGCGGATCGACTTGGTTTCATGTTAGGATCATTTGATTGTATCGGAAAAAAATATTTTCACAAAATAAACTTGAAAGTTTCTAAGACAGTTTCTCCGTATCTATACTACTCTATATACCAAGTATTGAATTTTGTATGTACAATACGAAACCCACGTGGACGAAGTCGCAGCATAAGTACTAGTCTCTTATAGTTTCGGATTTCCTGATACTGTCCCAGTTAAAAAAAAACACTGTATACCTACTAACGGAATTTTTCATATAGGTAATAAAAAAGTGTCCAAAGCAAAATTACATCAAACAAGTCTCATTTACAACTACAATCTTTTGATTGCTCAATCCTTGAACGCATGTTCCGCTTGGTTGGGGCGCAAAGGCATGGGTGCACACAGCGAGTGCTCAAATTAATTACGTTTTAATGCTATCGTACTGTAACGTGAATCCAGCGCAATAACCGTTTTCAATGCTGGAAAATACCTTTTATGTTACTTCTATAGTTAACGCGAACAGGACACTGACACGAAACTCATTTTATGGATCTCCTTGCTTTGATTTTTTAATTATAAAGTATTTAAACACGACGACGTTTCAAACCGTCTGCAAGGTCTGTAGAAGAAGAGATTACATTAAATTAGCGATGCGCGATTATGACTAATTTCATTAATCGAATTAACTACTAATACTAATCTCAAAAATCGAATACCAGATTAGTAATATACTAATTTCAATAATCGAATAAGTATTACTAATTATAAATTAAATGGAATGATTATTGATATTGAAAGAAAGAAAGCTAAAATGTACTTTAACGCCACAGCATAAGGCTCATAGAGGTTACCATTAGAGGTTATCAATGAATGACCATCATCAGATCAGTTACAAAATTCTGTATTCGTTAGTGGTCGATTCGTACTACTGACTGATTAGCACCCGATTAGTACTGAGTACTGCTTAGCTTAGTAATTAGTAATACATTTTTAAAGTCATTAGAATTATTCGAGTGAATGTAATAATCGAATGATTCAGTTAGTATTATTCATAATCGCGAATCGCTTCATTAAATAAATGCGATGCATGGATTTTTTTTTAAAAAGTACACCATCGTTGATCAGTTAAAACAAACAAAATTATTATGTAAGTATCTATAAAAACTTTATTTAGTTACTTCATTTTTTTATTTTATTAAGTAACAAAAAATGTATTTACGAAAATGTCTGAAATCGATTCTGAAGACGATTCTTAACAGAAATTATCGTTTTCAGTGACAAACCCATGAAACGTTGTATCTTCAGCTATCAAGCAAGCGCGGGCACAGAATAAATAATAGTGGCGCGGGTTTCAAAAGAAACAAAATTAGCGAAATCAACAAACATCCTTTTTCGCGAACCGTAAGATGGTTTGACCTTAAAATTACGTGATTTTTCCTTTCTGTTACAGCAGTAAGACAATAAATTACACGGCGCGACAGTTTTGCGATACCACTCACGCCTCCGGCAAATAAGCGTGCTGTACACTCGACCACGCATTTCGTAGAACAATTCGAAATGTGTAACGACCGTATTACGTAACAGTAAGTGACATTTTAAAAAACAAACAACATATTTCGGTACGTTTGTCTAAAAAAGATCAGGTTATCTTTTCTCGTATCACACGACTGCAAGTTTCATAATGACTTTTGGATTGTAATGTATTTTTCGATTCAACTTTACTATACTAATATTATAAAGAGGAAACCTTTGTATTTTTGTATGTACCTATGTATGTATGTATGTATGTATGTTTGCAACGAATAAACTCAAACCTACTGGACCGATTTAAAAAATTCTTTTACCATTAGAATGCTACATTAGCGTTGAGTAACATAGGCTATATTAAAAAAATGATTTGTTTGTTTTGTTGTCATGGAAACCATTGATATATATTTAACTCAATGATGGAAACTGTCAAAGCGGTACGAAGTCCGTCGGGTCAGCTAGTGTAAAATAAAACTAGAGGTCTTTGTAATCTAGTAAAGAAATATTAGCAACATGAAATTAAATTATTAAAAGTCAATAGTGGATTTACAATACTGTACTACCTACCTAAAGCTAGAATACCAATTAATTGTCCACTATTGGTGGAGCGTGGCTTGCCTGACAGCCGCAGAACAAATGTGACGTCACGTGTCAAATTAGTAACGGTCGCGTTCGTCCATTTTGCTTTTTTAAATTTCGAATGCCGCATGATTGGAGCCTGTTATTGAACACGACTGTCCCGCCGCTCGGCTGGATACGCGACGGACCAATGAGGGGCGGTATATTTTCATTTTATTTTTTTACACTAGCACCATTAACTAATTTGCTATCAAAGTGATCAGTGATCACAAACAAATAGTAATGAATTTACCAAAACAATACGAAAGGCGAATGAGGCAAGCTTAACTTGCTATTTACGGTAGTCGGAGCAGGACTGATTAGTGCAGGACAGAATCACATTGTTCAGTACCATCCAGAGCAGCATCTAAGAGGATGGCTGAGCCGAGAACAACTCAGGATGAATCCGGTAATTTTATTGAGTGACATACCCTTCAAAGTAAACACAGCAATTGCGGGTTGGCGATACAGAAATAGACGTGAGGTTAGTAACCTTGCAGGTAAGGAACCTGTTATCTGTTAAGGAACCTTTCGCTGTTAAAATTTAACTTGAACGTTGATCAAGAAAACATTTTAGATCACGTCTTTGATATCTTTGAAGAACGTGATGATTTGAATCATGAGATCAGAAGGATACCTCCAAGGAAAAACATCGTGAGTAAAGACTCAAAATTAGGAGATTTTGTACCTAAAGCTGAGTTACAATTATCTTTAAAGATGACCAAAAATTACTAGTGACAAAAAAAAGCATTTCTTCTTACCCTCCAGTTTTCTTATTCAGTATAAAGATTTGCTAGCGATTGTTTCTACGGACGGACACTTTGAAGTATAAGCAGTTCGCAAGTAGCATGCAAATGTATTTGGAGGGAAAAAGTTTAAGTTTGCTCGCGGCCGCCGAGCTGCACGCAAAATGGAAAAGTTTCCCTTCCTAAGCAATAATGCAATATGTATCGCGGGCAAAGAATAACGATAGAGGAGAATGGTGATAAAAACTCATGTAGCGGTTTTAACATGTAAAGAAATAAAAACAAAATTTTTAAAAATCTATTTCGCATTGAAATGTGGTACAAATGGTATAGACATTATAAGGATTTTGCGTACGAAGTATGTCCACTTAGTAGGTATTCAAATAAAATTGATGTGAATTAATTTGACCAAAAACATAATATGTCCCCGTTCCTACATAGATTTAAAACTCAATTTCACACTAATAGTATAATAAATGCATGTCCATTTAAATAAATTATTCTATTGAATCTGTTTGAAAAATCTCATGTATCCAAAAAAGCAAATTCATGTATAAAACTTGATGTTGTCCCAATTTTCAGATAACAGCATTATAGCACAACAGAAAATGCATCGTCAGCAGCCAAAGCGACCGTCAATACAAGTGTTATTGGCTAGTACTTGCCATCAAAAAAGTGTTAAATCTTCAAAACAAAACAAGTGACGTCATACTTTATAAGGAATCACAAAACTAGCATTCAGTTGAAAAATCTCACAATACAAACAGGCTTGCTCTTTGGCGAGTGCCTTTTAAAAATGAGAGGAGTTTAAAGGTAAGCCGCGCGGTGAGGTCGATGTAATTTAATTTCATGAGTGGCCTGTTGGAACCGTACGCGGAATCGTAATAAGCAAACTTCGGAACGAGTTTAATAAGCTTTTCCGGCAATTACCAAGATTAAATAACTGTTGGTTCACAGAATGGATTGCCAGAATTTAGGCGATTCGCTGCCATTCTGTTATGTTCAATTGAGTTGTGATAATCTCACCGTTTCAGTGTTAAGAGTTGAAGTTATGTTGGTTTTCGAACGTTTAATCTTAAATCTACCTAAACTTACAGCAATACGTCGTCTTATGTCAAAACGTCAAACCCTAGCTCTCGACAGGCGAACGGTCTTAACCGAACAATAAAACCAACTAGCTAACAAGTCGTGATCGCTGCAAAATGTCCCCCAGGTAGCCAATTAGTGGACTCCCCTCGGACAGGATGGGGGGGTTCGTGTCTGCCGTAACGAGCTGTCAAACTTTTTGCCCGCACACCCTTTGTTTGTGAAACCCGCCCAATAATAGAGACACTATACTGTTCCTTTTTTTATTGTGAAAAATTCGGATGTCAACTTTTTTGTCAAGTGCACGCGTTTACTGGATAGGGGACTTATGCGAGAGGGACTTTTGATTTTCTTACCGAAAAATTGGTAGGTATTATACATTATTTTACTTTAAAAACTTCATGGATATAACTTTGCTTGATGGCGAAGAGGCTTGCGCTTTCAATCTTGCTTGTAAAGCAATTTTCGCAATTACCTTACCTTAAGCTCTGTTGTGCTTGACAAAAAAGAACTTACTTGGTCCCGGTTGTAAGACATGAACACAGTAATAACATTAATAGGTATAGCAATTACATCTATCACCATCTTTACAGAAAAAAAGTGTGCTGCAATGTTTTTTAAAGAAGTACAGAAATAATAATGACAGTTATTCCAATTTTAATGCTTACAAACCGCATAATTATTTTCTTACCTAAGCGGAATAGAAATCGCGAATCAGATTAGAAATGTTTGAATTCGAATAACATCCTAGAGATAAACTCCAAAGTGGAAATGTCATAGCTCAGACGTAAGCTACGCGAACCAATCGGGTGTGGCAAATCGAATTGCGAGGCCGAGGGCCAGCCAATGAGATCGTCAAACAAATGGCGCCAACGAACCGAGACGCAGACGGACAGCTACGCTCGGACGGAACATCTCCGCTACGGTTATATTCTCCTGGTAGCTGAAACTGCACATCTTCTAATGTTTGATCAAGGAATCGGGTTTTCCACATCTGTTAGATGCTGCTTGACTTTCCAATTCTTTACAGTTATTTGATAAAAAATTTATGAGTCTTTTATTTAAAAGTATCTATTGTAAAAAAAGTTTTTTAGTTAAATATACTCACTCTCAGAAGCTTCGTTTTGCATATTAGAAAAACAATGCCGTTTTTTTATATCATCATCATCAGCTCATTTTATGTCCCCACTGCTGGGGCACGAGCCTTCCCTATGGATAGGGAGAACGGGCCATGAACCACCACGCGGGCCCAGTGCGGATTGGTGGTTGTTAACGACTACTAATGCAGCCGGGACCAACGGCTTTTTATATCTATTTTATATTATATTTTTTTATATAAGCGCACTTCACCCAGGATCCTCAACTACTGAGGCACTGGCTATCTAACCTCTAGCTGGTGGAACACAACTATATGCTACAAACATTGATGTTATGGCGACATATTTAAATAAGATGGTGGTAGCTAGCCAGGCGGACAAATAAGCTCTACCACCGACCAAACCGAGTACACAAACATGAACCCCGCTGGGAATCAAACCCGGGACCTCTGGGTCTAAACCTGTGATCTTGACCACAGAAGCGGTTAAAACAAATTAATTACCTTTTAACCCGTCCCGCGCTGTAGGTATAATCAGCGGGCCACCTTGTGTACGACCGTGCGTTCATATGGCGCGCGAGGACTTAAGGAAGATTGCAAAGTATCAGATACTTATTCATTATATTTTCAGGTTATACGGTACTGTAGATAGACGTATAAAAACCTACTGTTAAATGTACATAATTATCAATTAAATAAAAAAATCATCAATTTCCATAATACATACCTATGAAATTGAAAAACAAAATAATCATTCAATATTAGAATTGAAGCCATATCGATGGTACACTTATAGTTGGCGAACAATACCAAGTTTAGAGTATGACCCTACTTTCCTAGGAATCAGAAAAAGTTTTATATAAAAAGTTGCAACTATAAACATAAGTTTGTAAGAGGTTTCACCTTTGCCAATTAAAAAATCAACAGTAAACCAATTACAGATACAAAATGTCGCACGTACAAACAGCGGCTATAGAGTGCGCAGCGGCAGTCGTTTTGCGCTCGATCGGCCTTCAAAAAGTCAATCAAAACGGTCACAAAGCTAGAATTTCTTGTTACGCGCATCGTCGATCGAAATTTCATTCTCAAGTCATAGTACATCGCAAGAATCAGTATAGAATTGTGTTAAAATCTCTATTCCTTTAAATTGTACGCTAAAAATCAAGCAAAGTGCTGTGGTACTAACTCGAATTGAACTTGTAATGTGAACAATAATTTATTTATCAATTTTAATAATATTTTTTTTCAAAGTTCTTGTTTATGCTTAGCATGTGTAATTACACAATGTTGACGTCCTCCGGAGACGAGTGGCTTGCACCGAGTTCGGGCGGCACTAACTCCGGGGTCCCGGGTTCGATTCCCGGTCAGCAGGGTCAATGTCGAAAATGATCTTTTCAATATTTGTCGGGTCTGGGTGGTTGTGGGTGGATGGTGGGTGGTACCGTCGTTGTTCCTGTTTTCCATAAAACGAGTACTTTAGCTACTTACCTTGGGACCAATACGATGTTTGTGTTGTTGTCTAATATTAATGTTTTTGGAGGCGCAACGTATCTTGTGTTTTTATGTCAGTTCCTATTACAAGTTCGTTGCTGTTGTTGTATCTTTGTTCGTTTACTAATAAATAAATAAATAAATAAATAAATAAATGTGTACTGGCAGAATAAGACTATTAAATAAAAAATACATTGTTTGGTAGTCCCATTCCATTTATTTCCTTTTGCTTTAAATACAAGTGCAACTATGATAACTACTTCACTTATTTTTCCAGGCTTCAGACACGTCTGAAATGTTTGATTTGCCCTACTGTGAACCCTTACACATCACCGCACCGCCCGACACAGCGTCCACGCGATCGCACCTCCACAATGGCCAATCTGACACTTTTAAGTGACAAAAAAAACTATAAAGCGTCGACAATTAGCCCGGCCATTGTGAGAGTCGGAAACAAGCATTTAAATTTCCATTAGGTAGGTACTTTGCGAGGCCCATTGAGGGAACCGCGGCCGGTGACAATGACGCCCGATTTAATTGTTCCTTTGAGTGACTTTTATTGCTGTTCGACTATCGCTTAGGGTTTCCAGATCAGATTTCAGATTTTTGGCCGCCTGTAGCCTTTACAGCTTAACTGGACGTGTTGTGGGCGGGCGGCGAGAAACTTAAAAGGTTCTTCGAGCCTTGTGATCAAAACATCTTAAGAGGGTTTTAGGGTTTTCAGGGGTTTCTTTATTATGCTACAATCAAAAAGCGACACATATGCACAATTACCATAGGGTAAAATAAATAAATAAAGTAATTTTGTATACTGATCTCCAAACTTCAGTATGAAGATGGCGATAAGTGATGATGATGATGAAAATAAGTGCATTTTTTATAGATATCTTGGCAAATGACTCCATCCCACCTGATGTTAAGTGGAAATGAAGTCCAGACGCGAAGATAACTGTTGCAGCGTGAAAACAAATGTAGCATCAGTTAACCTCAGTCTGCCGGCCCACAAGGTTCTTCACGCCTCTTTTGAAGGACCCCATATCACAGGAAGGAGGAAAAACGTGTGCTGGTTTTGATAAAAACAAAAAAGTCAAAAGCTAAATGGCACAGCTTAGCCATAAATGCGAATGAGTGCCAAAACGTAGCAGTTCAAGAGACTCGTAGAAGCTGTGATTAATTAAATTCTGGTACGCAAAATTTGTATAGATTTATTTCAGTTCGTGTAATTAGCGTTTTAGGCTGACGGTAAACATTTCATTAGATCACCGCAAAGAGCAGACATCTCCACGTTTGCACTTTAGGTTACATACAAGTCAAGCGTTTGATTGATAGCCTTATTTACGGTTGTTTTATGAAGTCTTTCATTTTGCTTGGAAGAGATTTAATTATAGGGCAAACGACTTTCAAAATCGAGGGAGGTTATAAATTATTACTACATAGTATAAAACAAAGTCGCTTCCCGTTGTCTGTCTGTCCCTATGTATGTATGCTTAGATCTTTAAAACTATATACGCAACGGATTTTGACGCGGGCTTTTTTTAATAGATAGAGTTTTTTTTTATATTGACACGTCATAGTGACCACATCCTGCCTGATGGTAAGCAGCCGATGCAGTCCAAAACAATGAGAGCGCTCCTCACCGCGGAACAAGCACGGCAACAAGCGCACCCATTCATGACGGCCTGCATAAATGCCGTTTCACGCCCCGCTTAAAAGACCCGGGACTATAGGAGCTGGGAAACACATGCTCCGGCAAAGAATTCCAAAGAATTCGTGATTCAAGAAGAAGGTTTATATGTAAAATAAATGCATAGAATTGGACCCGGTACTCAAGCACACGAAGTAGTTATAAATATAAAAATAATAGTAACTTTAATTTCTTGTTAGTTACATCAAATACTCGTAATAGGTATGTATAAACTAAAAGCACAGAGGTTATATAGACTGTGCATATTGTCCATGACTGTGCTAATAGTATAAAGCACCTATATCCTATGTGTTAATCCAGGTTATAAACTATCTGTATGCCGAATTTCATCCAAATCCATCCATTCGTTGCAGCGTGAAGAAGCAACAAATACACACACATACACACAAACTTTTGCATTTATTGTATTAGTGTGATTATTTTTATTATACAGTTTGTAGATTGCGTTGACCGCTTACCGTTTGGGTAAATTATGTTTGTTTGCCAACTTAGTCGATTTAAATTAAAAACAATGACATGATATAGGTATTTTATATATTTTAAAAAATCTTTGAATAATTTCACATCGACTGTACCTAATCCATGTTTATGTTATTATCTTATCTTAGATAAATAATAACTTTTCACCCTTCAACACGATCTAACAAAAGCGTCAATAATCCTATGTTTTGCTCCCCCTGTATCGAGATTCCATTATAGATTATGGATAATCTTCTGTAAGTTTTAATGTATCTGTCAATCAGGAAACATAGAACGATGCTACTTAATTATTTTTAGATAAGCCTAGAAATAAATAAATGCTTTAACGAATAAAAATAGGGATGAACCGAATTGGTTTTCTAAGTTCTATCCTTAAAGTTTTAGTCATAGTCATAATTATGTATTGCACCATGTTGGTAGGTACATATATAGGTATTATAAGTATAATAATACAATGTTATAAATATGTAATCCCTTAACATGACCCTCTAAAGGTATTGTAATAATTGGTTTTTTATGCAATAATAAGTTAAAACATTTTGATCTAAGGAATTATTTACATAAATAACAATAGCAATATTTTATTGTAATATTAAAAACAAAAAAATAGTTGAGATCGGTGTCTTTTTGGGTTATTGTACATTTGCCTCAAAGTAAATTCGTCACAAAAAAAGTATGTGTAAATTTGCCACATTTTTCTATTATTATGAAGTAAATTTACAAACAAACTTATAATATTACAAACTTATAATATTTTTAATGCATGTGACAAATTTACTTTCAATGTATGGAGTGTACACAAATGTGACGAACTTACTTTGTATCAAATTTACAATAACCCTTTTTTTTAATCAAGTACCTACTGCTTTCATTTTAATAAAATCTGTTTATTTTGGTAAAAATATTTTTATACTGGTTGAGTACATGAAAAATCTTTAGTCCCCAATGTATCTTTTTGTAGCGTACACCACCAGCCAGCGTATAAACCAACATATATTTTGACGATTTAATTCAGTGACTGTTAAGCATTCAGCGCGCATAGCTGAATCGCCGTTAACACATAATGCAACTAATTGAGATGCAAAGTGGCACCTTGCACACTGAAAATCACTGATAATTGTGCAGAGATGGACGTGGCCACAATACTGCTATGATCATGTTTAAAACATCACTGTTGGGCGAGCGTCGACGTGCATGTTTCGACAAAAAAAAAGGTTTTATTCGACTTCAAAAAAAGGTTGTCAATTCATCCGATTTGGATGAATTTTTTTTTTATCAAAAAGTTAATGGTTTTTTTTGCTTACATACAATAATTTTGTTTGTTGTTACAATAGATGGAGAAGCCTTAAGCCAAGCATTATGGAGCCTGTTGGGAACTGCAATAATTAGAAATTAGGATTTATAGAATTAAATTCATGATTACCATTTAAATTAGTACATGATGATAATACATTCAAACTAAACAATATTTTTATTAATTTTTAATTGGCACGCTACGTTTAAAGTTTCGCCACGCCACATGTCAATTTGATTGTGACACTGTCATACAATTTTTCGATATTCCGATATAGAGAGAAATACTTATAGCAAAAAATATACACTTGTAAACACTAGCAAAAATACGACTGAAAATAGAAATCAGATTAAACAGGAAGGATTATTCAAATGCTATTTAGTAAGATACAGTAACAAAATCTTATTCAAAGATCAATGCTTACACTTAATAAGCTTCAAGTTAGCTCAAAGCATAATTTACACGTAAAAAGAAAGAGGCAGAACAACTTCTTTGTACCTGCAATTTAACTTTGTCTATTCCATCTATGGTAACTACAGAACAAGACCTGTTTAAGCAGACGTAAGGTCACGAATTTCATTAGCTGCTTCAAAAGGTCCTTCCCGGGGGAGGCTGCCCTCCTTTTATGTTGAAATATCAACGGCCACTGCAGCCTGACCCTTTAAGAATTACAATGGAAAAGCCCTTTTGGGCAATGGCCACTTGTCGAGTGCAATTTGCTTAAATGTTTTCAAAGAGTTTTTATTTTGTGTGTTAATTTATTTAAAGAGGTAGATTTTTAAAGTAACGAAGCGTAAAAAATTCGTTTTATAACTAAACTGAATAATTTATGATGAAAAAGTATGTAAAAATTTATGACGTAAATACCTACTAAATCATTGGAGAACATGACCAGTCCGGTTTTGGATATTCTTTATGTACACTTATATTTACTATTAGTACTTTATAAACATCTTGTGTCCTTTGGTCGAGTGAAGTGTGTTTCGGATTTTCAATGCAGACCGCCAACCCGCATTTAGCAAGCGATGGTGATTAAGTCACCATCAGTTATAGAGACATTTGCCCAACAGGAGTACCTACAATATATAGGCTATTACATGTAATATGTACTCGCTCATCAGTAAACTCAAAAAAGTCGACAGGTCAACCGAATCTGGTCGCCAGCCAATAATCAACCCTAGCCATTGTCAACGAACGGGTTTATCAATTCGCAAATAAATTGACCCTTCCGCGGGTCCCTCGACCCGGTGCCTAAATAAAATTGGATTGTACTGGACTGCGCCTTACGCTTAGTTGGGCCTGATTTTTGAGGTGTTTAGTTAAGGAGTGGAATCGAGTTTATAGTGGGCGGATCGGCAATCAGGAAAGAAAGCTATTGCTGCACGAATTAGCACTCAATAATAATGGGGTAAGAGTCGAGACTAACAAAATATTATGCTTTTGTCACTTATATTTTGGTCATTCTTTTTTTTAGGATTAAACTCAACATACAAATAAACGTGTTCCAAGGCTTTGTTACATAATTCTACACTACCTACAATCAGTTGTGTATACCGGTTGATATTTTATCACCGTCCAAACCTTCTGAGATGACTCCCGTGATATAAACTAACAACTCTTACTATTGGACCAACTCCCTTACTCGAAAATAAAATTCAGCTGTTCCATACATTTTGGTCGAATGAATATTGATGTTTTGTATGGAACAGCTAAATTTTATTTTCGAATTAGGGAGTTGGTCCAATAGTAAGAGTTGTTCGTTTGTATCAGAAGGTTTGGACGATGATAAAAAAGTCAACCTGTATTTATAGAATCATTTTTTTTAGTTTATAGTTTTAATCCAATAATATCTAAAGAGTCTTAAAGATATACAACATCCATGATTTTTAATATTAACACAAATCGTTAACTTATGTATTGACAAAAATATGAACGAACTGGAAAGTTTTTTATTTTATCTTTTATAATGTTGACATGGACACGGAAATAATGTAAAAAAATAAAATTTCAATACTACCATTTTTCTACTACCATTTGTCTACTACGTATTGAATAGCAAATACATTATGAAAAAACAGAAATTGTATGTTTAAAAAAACTTTGAAAACATCTAATTGCGGTTTTTTACAAAAGTTCTCAGCTTAACGTTTAACAGGCAGGAACTATCGTCAAAAGACGACTGAATCAAAAATATCTCAAATGTTTAAAATATTATACTTAAATAAATGCAAGTAACTATATAAATACAACTTTTAAGACGATACTACGCAACTGAAATCTTTATAAAATAAAAAACGACGGGTTGCACTCTGGGAGTGCCGGCAGAAGTGAAAACTTGAATATTAACGTTGTGCATTTTTGATATTTTGGAATGGTTAGGGAATAATTTTGCAGGAACTGCTTTAATTATCAGTATAAAAGTACTCTCATTTATGTGGTAGAATACAATATTTATTTATTGGGCTATCGTACACAAACATGACAATTTATATTACATTAAAAAGTTATATTAAGTTATATTAAAAATTTATATTACGCCGCGCCAGTTGTCTACTCTCCATCCGTCTTACGAATTTTCGATCAGGTCACGTGTCCTGACGCGAGTTTAACATTTTTTACCCATTCCTCTACTCTCCATCCGTCTTACGAATTTTCGATCAGGTCACGTGTCCTGACGCGAGTTTAACATTTTTTACCCATTCCAAAAAAAGTGCACAACGCCGCTAAAGAAGTTTTCACTTCAAAAATATTAAGTTATTTACTTGTCGCATTTGATTTCGATTACTCTGACTTGGGGCTTAAATTAACTTCTTTAGATACGTTCAAACCTATCATCCAGTTCGTTTCACCAAAAAGTGGGGCATTTAGTGACGCGTTTCATGCGCAGTCTCGCAAATCAGCTCACAATACAGCCGCCCGTCTAATTGCGCGGGCGGGCGGCCGGCGCGACCAATCGCGATGCGCGACACGTGTCATTTCGCACCCCTTTGGCGCGCATTCCTTTGATTTATTGGTTTGCGACGGGCGGTTGAAACGCCGTGTTTTTTGCTGTTTATTGTATTTATCATTTGAGTAAGAAAGCCGTTTCTTTGTTGCCTAGTAATGAAATGAAACATGTTTATTTCGTAATTCAGATGTTTTGACCTTCATTTAAGTGAAAAACACTTTTCCTAGAAAGGCTTGTCTTACGAATTCATGAAATTGATAATATGTGCTTATGAGCTTTGGGTTTAAAAATATATAATTTATTAGTTTTGTTGTTTGCATGCAGCTTTTAAAACTCCACTACATTTTAATGGAAATAATTTTAACTAATCATAATAAAAGTTTTTCAATTTACATATTGAAAGATTTCTTTGGTGACAATGTTATTAGCACTGTTATTAGTGGTGTTCCATCAGTTAGAGATAAGATAGCCAGTTCTTCAGTAGTACTGAATTGAAGTAGGCTTCCACCTTCGCCCTTTTATCTTTACCTTAATGTGTTTTGAAAACCAAGAGCTAACGCATTGCGATAAATAATATTCAACAAGAAACGCTCGTCTGCACCGGCCAATAAACCCCGTGGGAGAGCGGCGCGACACATTGCATGTGACGGATTAACATTATCATTTGACACTGCATTTATTTAAATAACAAGCAGCCATTGTTTACACGCTACGCAGTTTGTGCGGCCCGTAGGTATTATTTTGTGGTGGTGGCAAATTATTTGGTAGAAAGTATACTGCATCACCCACCAACCCGCATTGGGCCAGCATGGTGGGTTATGGCCCAATATCCCCACGTGCTATTGGTCACATGGGAGGCCTGTGCCCACCAGTGGGTCATTTATAGGCTGATGAAGATGATGATGCATCAGCTGCATCAGCATCATCAGAGAGGCTTATGTACAGCAGTGGGCTAGTACAGGTGATCTTGGTCCCGGTTGTTGTTAAGAGAACAGCTTTAAATCTCACTTACCCGATTGAGCTAGCGTGGTGGGTTATACATGTCCCAATTTTCCCATGCGCATGTGAAAAAGCTTCAACCTAGATGGGAAACATTTATGAAACATTTGAGTGTTCATAGATTCACCTCTCATCTTACAGTTTATCAGCTCTCTCCATCCGACTGGTTATCTGGAAGAAATTGCTTGAAAGCGATAAGACCGCCAAATTGTAACTTGGTAATATTTTTTTCTTTTGTTAATTCATTTATTTGTTTGTTTTATAGTTTTGCAATAAAAGTATTATCTATCTATCTATTTGTGTTCTTATAATTAATAATACATCTTCATCATCATCATATCAGCCTTTGTCCAGTATTGGACGTCTTTTGGCTGAGAAATATTTTAATTTATTATTTTAATTTATTTATTTACTTAGGTACATACATTAACAGGTCACATCCAAAACTACATAATAAAAAAAACATTACATTAAATTTAAAATATACGTTACATTACATCACATGGAAAAAAAATCAGATACTATTGAGATAAAATTGAAAATTAAATATAATACTTTAATAGACTTAATGCAGACATTAAAGTCAAAAATATACAAAACCGCAATTTTCGCCCTAAACTTGTCTCAAATAGGCATTTCACCGAACAATCGTTAATAAGCCACACAGTAAAGTCTACAAAATGCTTGAATTTAATTAGAGCTTTAACTATGTAAAATCTACTTTGGAAACCCAAAAAACTCAGTTCGCCAACTAACTTTGCGACGCTAAAGGGAACGCACAGGGTGGTATTAGCATTGTACGTTTCGACTTTCGACTTTAGTTTTATGATTGTATGGGGCTGTATGATGTACTTACTGTATTATGACGTAGCGGAACGAACGAGTAAAGCTTTATTGGAATACACTTTACTTTCGAATTGAGAATATCTCGAATTATTTTTTCCATTTTGCCCTTTGAGAATTTTAAGACACATTTGAATAAAGTGTAAAAATATAATACAACCAGCAGGATTCGAACCCGCACCCCATGACACACCGGGTCAGATGCGTAGTGCAACTAGGCTAACACGGCTCTGTCTAACCCGCCCAAATTAATCAACACTATCTACCTTACTTTGTAAGCCAAAAAGAGTATTTTTCATGTCGACAACACGTCATCAACATCTGAACTTATTATTTTGGCGTTAGCATTAGGTACGCTATGTAATTTTACGTCAAAAACGTTAATAAATGACGAAATGGCGCGACAGCTGGGTGCCTAGTGTAAGTTTTGTATAATATCCGTATTCATTCAATTATTACATAAAATTTGTTTGGCATTGAAGCAGCGCCTCCTAGCGGCATACGAAAAGAGTCAACATTTTGCCATACAAATTCTCGTTTTCGTTAACCTGATAGAATGGCGAATAAAATCGCACTTGGGACCCTGTATTATAATTGGAACAATGTACCGAAATTTGAAAACTGATTACAATATAACCTTGTACATACTATTAGGCAGTCTCACAGTTCGGCGATAACCATCAACAACCCGCAGCAGACATCGGAAGACAAATGGCAATACGATTCACGGCTCGTGCGCATCGGTGTATGAAAATTATTTACGGCTTGCCGTAGTCTAATTATTTTGTAGGAGCAAAACTTTTTCGACCTTACCAAGAAAGATTTAAAAGCCAATTTGAAATGGCAGAACCGCTGATTTCGCTACCCCGTGTAATATATGGAAAAGGGTTCGCTTAAACATAAATTGTCGACTTTGGTTTTTTTTTATGAGACGCGAATGAGATTATGTGACAGTTTAAAAAACCGCAGTCATCTAAATTAAGATATGAGTTCAATAAAAAGCGTAGAAGATTATGGCTTCTGTTCCAAATGACGCTTTGTCAGAGTGTCTTAACTGTTTCTTTTCTTCTATAGATTAGAAGTCGTGTTCTCCGAATCATAGAGTAGAAAATCAGCAAAATGGGGGAAATGTATGCATTTGGTCCTAGAAGCAGCAGCTATTGTTTGCAACCACAGTCTTTGCCAACATCTGGTAACAAATAAAGATATGTGCTGCAGAAACCACTCGACATTAAAATGGCTTATACATGGTGTACTTCAATTCAAAATTCTTTATATACTTGAAGTCCATTTGAGCTTATAAGAGAAGAAGAATACTCTCAAGGAGTCCGCTTGAGATCAAAGGTCATTCATCATCCATCAATGAGCTCCATCTATCACCATAAATTTAAGAAAAATATTAAATACTTGACAACAGGGCTAGATCTACCCTAAAAAATTAGCATATTAATAAGGAGCAGAGCAATATACCAAAATGAACAGTCAGTGCTCTTTGATGATTACTTCATATTCGAAACTCGTTGCTCAACTAAATCTGTAATAGACGATAACCTTAACGACATATTACTCCACATTTTCATCGCAGTGTGGTTTCTATATTATATTATAAGTAGTAATTCATGAACCCAACACAGTCAACATTCATACGATAACTTTGAAAATGAACAAAGCTCGGGGACAAAATGTACAACAGCAACGTTATGGAAATTTAATTATTTTATTGTCTAGACAATAAAACGGGTCTGGGGTGCGTTGTAAAGCACTGTCTAATTTATAGGACCCTGTATCACGCGCATTCTCCTGCCAACCGACAGTCGACTTTAAAGCTTCCACAGTTGATTCGAAATCTAATTGCTGCGTTGATATTGTGGTAAGTGTTCTAGTAGTATTTCCAAAGAATTATTACCGTTTGAACTCAAGAATTCACCACAAATATAACATTTTATATCTTGTAGGCTGATAAAGCTGCATAGATGTGTTTGCAAGATATATTTTATGATTTACTTTTTATGAAATTTTTAACGTTTCGGTGCTATATTTTTTATTACATAACAATGGAACGATTTTCAATAAATATTTGCGATGCGTTCATAAGTATTTTATTTATATTGAAACTGAAAATATATCTTACCTGAGGCTAGTAAAATAGCCTATATTCTGTTCCAATGCTGGGCTATGGTATCCATCATTAAAATCAAGTTATTGTTACAATTGATGGGTTATTGGCCTAATCACCACGCTTGCCAAATGCGTTGGCAAGCGGCCTGGGAATTGAACCCAGGACATTCGGGTGTCGGACCGAGCGCTTCGCCACTCAGCCACCGAGGCATTGAAGCGACCTGAGACCAGACGTGTGTTCCAAAATCTTTATAAAATTTAAAAATTCTTAATAGGGCTTTAGATACGAATATTTTTGTCTTTTGTCGGAATATTTTTGAGGTCTACAATTTTTACTGTCCTCTACAGTGTAACTAAAGCTGTGCCTAAAGGCCAAACGTAGAAACTTTGCAGGTCTTCAAACGTCCTCAACCAATAAACTCTCGAACCAAGTCGAACGTGAGGTCGAAACTGAAATGCGAGTTGAAGTAGCGACCTTCAAGTAACGGGGCAAGAGTAAGACGCAGACCTAAAGTGTCTAAGTAATAACAAGAATCGTAATTCTCAAATTTGTGAACTCCTTAAGACTCCTCAGCTCCCCCTAAAGCCGAGAGGAGCTGAGTGCTAAGCCGATCTCGCCGGCTGCCAGCTCCCAGCGACCACCCGCCCAAATAATTAAATGTATCTCGCCGAGCGGAAAAATTACGCGCTCCGCTTTCATATTCGTTAAACGTGCAAATTCCAGATTTGATCTTGAGGTATCACGGTTCAGGGGACAGCTATTATGCTGCTCTAAATGGTTGAGGGGCGTTTTCTGCAAATCTATTAGGTTAAACAGTCTTTTACATTTGAGACGTAAAGTCTGCCTGATGGTAAGCTGGTAAACCAGTATGTTATCGATTTGAAGAACTGCAGCTTCTAGGTCGGCTTCTAACTTGTGATTTCCTTTGCAACACGCAAGCGTCTTTGTAGTGTCATAATTGAAAGCGTCTAGTTACACCATATATCTTACTTGAGCGTTTCCGGCGGCAATGAGACCTACGTTATTATGCTGGTATGCTCAATTATTTTTCAGGATGTATGTTATCCTGAAAGTAGCGTATATACACAAATACACCGATACCGAAACAGAAATAGATAATGTGAACCAATGGACATTATATAAAAAAATCTGTGGAAAAGCATTGGGTAATTTCAGCTTATGGTCATAAATTACTAATGCTTTAAGTGACATCTACCTCGAAGATATTGCCATAAGACTATTAAGATTTTTACAAAGCTTGCTCATGGTCAGTAACTAATACATACCCCTGATTGTCTCGTGACCCGCTGAACCAACGGAGTCAAAAGCTGTCAATAACTGCCATATATAACTACAGAAGCAGGGATGAGATATTTTTAATGTGATCACATATCCAGTTTTGCGGAAGTTGCTTACCTTATACGATCTGAACCCGACCACACTAGCCGCTAAGGCAACAAGAGTGATAAAGTTCGTTTTGGTAATAATTTTAATGTTTCAAATTCTATTTTTACCCCTTTTAAATACAGACAAAGATTTGCGTATTTACAATTTCAAATACGAAAGTAGCGAGACAATATATTCAATTAATATAAATGTTAATTCGGAAAGTTCCCTCTGTCGAAAGCTCTTGTGTTTGTTTAAGGAAATCCCTTCTGTCAATTAAAGATTTAAATTTTAGATGGCATTCGCTACGCAAATAATTTGATAGCAGCTCTCATTTTTGGAGGTAATTTTATAACGATGGAGATGACAATTTGAAACAATTATTAGTATTTGTTACCAGGAATTATGTTTTTTTTTATTAGGTACCTTGAATCGACCGGTAAGGAATTTTGAAGAAATTGAATAAAGAAGAATTAAAATGGAAAAAGTATTATTAACTACCCTTGTCATCTTTCCTTAATGACATAAAGGTTCAGCGATGTTATTAGTAAAGTTATATATATACTAGCTGACCCGGCAAACGTCGTTTTGCCATAAAAAATTTAAAAAAAATTTAGGGGTGGACTACCCCTAACATTTAGGGGGATGAAAAATAGATGTTGGCCGATTCTCATAGATACCGGATAAGCACAAAAAATTTCATCAAAATCGGTCAAGCCGTTTCGGAGGAGTATGGCAACGAAAACTGTGACGCGAGAATTTTATATATTAGATTGTAAATTAATTAGTAATAAGAATTTATGAAAGGCGTGGTACGGTTAGTCTCTGGTTGTTATCGATGTCGAGAGATGACAGTCTTAAACCACCAAACAACCAGACAGCGTGTTGGGTTATGAACTTATGCCGATCTCTATGCGTGGGAAGGCCTAAGCCCAGCCGTGAGACATTAAATTACGAGTATGATGGTAATAAGAGTTCACCACTGGGAACAAACTACACGGATTAATCAGTGGCATAATTAGTTGTAATGGTGGCAGGCGCAGTCGCAGTCACGAGCGAGTGCGAAGCTAAACTGTGAATAGAGACTGCTATTTTTAGACAGGAAATAACTGGAAATCATTATATAGAAAGACAACCTTTTAAAGAGAATTGTCCAATTCTAGCCACAATTGAAACAAAGCATCACTATCACTACTGGGAACAAACTACACGGATCAATCAGTGGCGTAATTAGTTGTAATGGCGGCGGGCGCAGTCGCAGTCTCGAGCGAGTGCGTGCGCGCTGACGCTGCAAATTTGATCGCGCGGTTTCGGCTTACATACACGTTTAGGCTGTACAGGGTGCTCCTAAATCGGAAACTGTTAATACTAAAACCTCATTTATTCAATACTTTATTCAGCAATGATACACAATCTTTACTGGAAGACCGATCTTATACAGTTATACCATTTATAACATGACTTTATAACTTAACTTAATTAAGTATATTTGATGTAACTCGATAATAAATAAATAGTTTCATCATCATCAGCTCATTTATGTCCCCACTGCTGGGGCACGAGCCTTCCCTATGGATAGATAGGGAGAACGGGCCATGAACCACCACGCGGGCCCAGTGCGGATTAGTGGTTGTTAACGACTGCTAATGCAGCCGGGTCTAATGGCTTAACCGGCCTTCCGAAGCACGGAGGAGCTCGAGATGATAAATTTTTGGTCACCCATCCGATGACTGGCCTTTGCGAAAGTTGCTTAACCTCAGCACTCGCAGACCGGGCGCGTTAAACACTGCGCCATCGAGCTCCTCAATAAATAGTTTAATGGCCTTTAATAATCTCTACCACCTTCGAACTTCGGAAGGCACTTTAAGCCTTTGATCGCAGTTATCATAATACGAATACAGTTGTTAACCACTAACCCGCATTGGGCCAGCGTGGTAGTTTATAACACGATGAACTCATATGTTATGTAAGGTTCATGTGTGAAAGCCTGATCCCTACAGTGGGACTTCATCAGGCGGATGGTATAATAAAGTAAGCTCTTGGCCTTCGTCTCACCTGATGTTAAGTGATGATAAAGCTAAAGATGGGAGCGCACTTCACTCAGAATCCTCAACTGCTGATCTGGCGATCTTATCTCCATAGCTGCTGGAATACAACAATGCTACAAACATTATGGCGACATATTGTTGTTACTGTCTTATAATAGTTAAGGCTGAAAATCATCGTTTTGCTCCCGGGCCAAAGTATCGCTGAGCTAATTTTGAAAAATGTTTTGCTATATCCATTGTATCATTGTTTTAAGTGTGTGTGGTTTTTGTAATAAATATTTTATCTTTCTATCTATCTATCTGGGGGTTGAAGTTACTCGCGTCCGTAGGTTTACTTTTGAGACCCTACACGGACCCCTGGGTGGTGCTAAATGAGTGACACTGTCTGAGTGGTAGAGCCACGCTGCATTGCAGCATGAAATTGGCGGCTCGACCGGCGTAATACCACCTTTTCACAGAATATCGGCGTGAAACAATGGCACTCGTTTCTGTTGTGTTTCGTCCGGTTAGTGAAAGTACCGAAGGCCCATCTCTCACCCCTCCCCCCTCCCAATTCCTACTCCCTCCTCAAGATCCTACTCCTTCCTCAAGGCCAGCAACGCATCTGCGATTACTTTGGTTTTCCATGGGCGGCGGTGATTACTTTCCATCAGGTGACCCGCCTGCTCGTTTGCCTCCTTTTAATATTTTAAAAAAAAATCTTTATTTTGATAAGATGGTTGTAGCTAGCCAGACTGAGAAACAAGCCCTACCACCAACCTGATTGACCGACGATTGATTGTTATTACCAGATTTTTATTGCAACAGCAATTCCGTCGCCCATTTCCGCGCACCCTGTTCTACCCACGGCGGCTATGATTCGCGCGCAAAGAAGCGTGAAATTGGTTTATTCGCCCGATCCGATGAATAATTAATATCGTAACGTGCTTCTGCCCATATGCGGGATTAAAGCATCTGCATATAGAGCATGGGAAGCTGGGTGTGCACGCCACTCCAGCAGGATCCCTCGCGACTTTCAACCGATTTTAAGTGAAATTGACTTGTGTGATGGTAATTAATCCCTTTCCAAAGCTGTTCGATATATATTTGAGCGATAATTGTGAGTAGCACGAATAAGAGTAAGAGTAATTCGCCTACACACGGTCCCACTGCTAAGCAAAGGCCTTCATCATTGAAACCAAGTCAGAACTTATAATCAATGGTTTAATCACCACGCTAGTCGAATACGGCTTGGTGATCACAAACCCAGGCTTTTCATCGAAAAGTCTGAAACACTTCACCCGTCCTGGAACTTAAAATGAGGACCTCCTTATATCGGTCTGAGCGCTTTGCCACTCCCGAGGCGTTAGTAACGAAAATAATATTTTTTGGTGTTTTTGTCTGAAGTAAAAACTTAAACCGCCTCTGTGGTCTAGTGGCTAAGACTACCGGTTTAGACCCAGAGGTCCCGGGTTCGATTCCCAGCCGGGGTACATGTTTGTGTACTCGGTTTGGTTGGTGGTAGGGCTTGTTTGTCCGCCTGGCTAGCTACCACCATCTTATCTAAATATGTCGCATATAACATATACATATAACATCAATGTTTGTAGCATTGTTGTGTTCCGGCAGCTAGAGATCCTCAACTAGTGAGGCACTGACTATCTTAATAGTCAGTGCCTCACTAGTTGAGGATCCCGGGTGAAGTGCGCTTCCATCATTGGCCTTATCATCACTTAACATCACTTAGCCTTGATCTCACCTGATGTTATTAATATAATAAAGCTGAAGAGTTTGTTTGTTTGTTTGTTTGGTTGAACGCGCTAATCTCAGGAACTACTGGTTTGAATTGAAAAAATATTTTTGTGTTGAATAGTCCATTTATTGAGGAAGGCTATAGGCTATACTACATCACGCTATGACTAATAGGAGTGGAGTAGTAATGAAAAATGTTGCAAAAACGGGAAAATAATTTTTTGAGACCTTTCCTTGCGTGCGCTGCGTAAACGGTAAAAGTTACGCAAAAATCATGTATTACGAAATTGTTCTCCTTTAAAAGTTCTAAAAAAAACTGCGTTTGCATATGTCTAGCTTTTAAGGTTGACTCACTATAACCTTTAATTAACGCGGGGCACGCTAGTATAAAGATAATCATAAATATAGCTTGCCTAATTTTTAACAGATTTTTCAATATATGTTAAAATTACAAAAACACAAATGTTGAAAAAATTTCCACGAGCAGGATTTGAACCTGCACCCTTCTGACATACCGGGTCAGGTGCTCTTCCAATTGAGCTATCGTGGTTCTAACGAGCCCGCCGAAATTGATCTTGTAATTTGTTCGCAACGAAATTTGCGTTAAAAATTATTTTAACATTTTATGTGTTAAAATATTAAAATCTGATGTTAATGTCGTAGTTGTCGACATTGAATAGGGCTCCTTTGGCTTACATAGTACAAGTAGATAGTGTTGATCAGAGAACGTATGAGTCTTTTTGATTTAAATATAGTTTGTAAAAGAATAAAAAAGCAAAAAATAAAAAGCCACCTTTTTTGCAGACCTTACAGCAAATTTTGCTTTCAACCCGGGCGTTACTTTTAATCTCGAATAACCACTGGTTTACTTATCACAAACTCTTAGTCTTTTTAAAATAGCTATTGTAACTCAAAACTGTAAGCCACTAATGCCATTATGTCCCAAATGCACTGAAAGGCAATATATGCACTTTCGAATGCAAGTTTTGTTTCGGTGCTCGCTCCAACATTAATATCCGGAGTACCCCGCCGAATTACCAAAATATATTCGGCTGCCAACTGAGGAATATTACGGCTCGGTAACTTTCCATTCAGATTGATTCTCCGCGGCCGCTATAAATATTTTCATCAATACTGCATGCAGATATATTCAAATAACTAGGTACCTAGTATGAAAGGCATAGTTTCCTTTTCATTTTGTATTAAATGGATGTGTATATCATTTAACATTATCCTTTGGTAATGATGACATTTGTATTTTACTTTTCTATTCATACTTTTCAATCGCAGTACTGCTTTTCAGGGTTCCGTAGTCAAAAAGGAACCCTTATTGTTTCGCCATGTCCGTCTGTCTGTCTGTCTGTCTGAGCCCCAGCCCCAGCCTAGCTCATAAACTCTTAGTAATAGAAAGCTGTTCAGAAAAAATCACGGTAGTTGTATATATGACGAAGTTAAAAGGAAAACTATCACAGCTAAGTAGGCTTTACAAGTTTACAAGTAACAGTCGACCAACATATAAAATGTACTTGGCGCAGTACAAATTCCTCATTGGGAACTACTTAAATAACATTGTCAGGTGTGTGAAACCGGTAGTATCTACATTTAAGTATATGAGTTATCGTTAAATAAATGTTCATAAAAACCCTCTTCTCAGAGTCCGCATTATTGAGATGGGCTACGGAACCCTACACCGCACTTGGCGGTTTTTTTTTATGTAATTCAGGGTAACTAGTAAGATTTTAATTTGCCTTTCGACCACGTTAAAGAAAACAAGAATTTGTATGGCATTGAAGCAGCGCTTCCAGGTGACAAATGAGGAGAAATATAATTTTATCATACAAATGTTGATTTCGGTAAAATTTTAAGACAAATAACTTGCACTAGGCTTTCAGGTGACTGAGGCGACACACGACACTGTCTAGCTGAAGCTAAAGTTTGTCTGGCAAGTACCTACTTTGTCTAGCGTGTGGTTACCATAATTATCGTCAAATGTTCAAAATAATTTTTAACGCATATTTTGTTGCGAACAAATTACAAAAACACAAATGTTGAAAAAATCCTGCTTGTGGAAAACAATTTTTTCAACATTTGTGTTTTTTTTATAATTATCGTCATTTAAAATTCTTAATTCTGAAGTGGAGATCAGTACACAAAACTTCCTGATGCGGTCCCATATTTTACCGTATCTAGCCTTAAATTGTCTAACACGAATTCAATTTTGTTTAGTTAACCCACTTTTTCTAGCGTATGCTTACTAATGTCTAGCGGGTGCCCATAATCATCTACGACAGGTATCCAAATTTGTCAATAGGTATTAAGTAAATCTACAGCGAAATTACAAATATCCCGTAATAATTTTTCAATCACGGTATTTTCGTAATACCAATTAAGCAAGTTTACGTAATCAACGCTCAAGATTACAAATCGAATGAAGGAAATCAACAATCCAATTTGAACAAAACCAAGCACCCTTCCGTGTTTTCTTCAAGCAACTTAATTAAAATATGGGAGGGCCAATCAGGGATTAATGCTCGCTTAATGCGGCCGAAATATTACTTCACACCTTATTAATTCCTTATTTAGCGGTTGCTGTTATTTCAGCTCCATCGTGTATTTGTAAGATTGTTTAATTTGTTCATGAATTGGATACTGTGCACATAATTATCAATTTGGAATTCCCTCTAGTGTTATTCAGTGAATTAAAGATTTCACGCGTTCGTTATGGCTTTTTTATGGTAAATGTAACTCTATGTCACTTTTCGGCGAATCAGCTATCTATTTGCAGTTAAATCATGACGATCTGTGGCTTGGTTTGGGTGTGAAAGGAGCACAAACAAACATAAATTTGTAGTAAATTAAATGTTGAAACGTTTGTGATGACCAAACCGCATTGGCAAGCGTGATGATAATACTCATCAATTGTAGCGATGACTTGATTTCAATGATGCAGGCTTTTAAAAATAAATTAAATTAATAAAATCCTTGTTATACGCCATCATCATCATCAGCTCATTTTTATGTCCCCACTGCTGGGGCACGAACCTTCTGGGCCATAAACCACCACGCTGGCCCAGTGCGGGTTGGTTATACTCCATAATTAACCCTTTAACGGGCACAGCATGTTCAAATTTTTCATTGGTTTTCGACCTTATCTCAATTGTATAAAGTTCAAAATATGGTGGCAATATAAAGGGTTAAACGTAAAGAGGACAGAACAAGAAGTTGTACAAATGGCAACCTTATCGCTAAAAAGCAATACAATGCTTTCAGTTACAGTTAGGATATAACATTTCTTTTATCATTTATACAAAACTCTGTTTCTCAATTGCCTACATATATGTTATAATGAATTCATCCAATAACGCTCGGTCATAAACCGTAAAAGAATGATTTTTACCGGCGGGTGCGGCGCGGTTCGGTGTGGATTAACCCGGCGCGATTAACTGTATAACGCGGCTTCAGGTGAGATATTGTGTCGTTAATCTGAACGATCTGGGGGCTATTGCTCTGCTAGCGCTACTTATTATGGCGGGAGCGGTGTAGTCTAGGAATATGGGATAGGTCTATATGTCTACCTAATATGTGTGTTGTAACCCATAGATAGGTATAGAGATAAAACTTATGTTGCAGGAGCAGATTTACATCGAAACTAATAATACTCGTATAAAAGTTGTACTGTAAAATACAATAAAAAATCAAAATCTATGAAGGTACAGTCAGCGGCAGATCAACCTATCCACATCTGTCAAATTTCTCCAATGGATATTGACCCTTATAACCAAACACTAAAGTTCAAAATTTATTGTAGAAATTTGACAGTTTAGGGTAGGTTGATCTGCCGCCGTGTGTACACGTAATACAGCGTTAGCCAGTGACTATTTTGAAATCGAAAATTGAGTCCGTATCATCATCATCATCATCATCAGCCTATACGAGTCCACTGCTGGTCATAGGGCTCTCCAAGCTGGATGAGAATAGCCACGGATCGTCCTCGGGAGCGTGCACTTGGAGTCCGATTCATCATCATCATCATCACCAGCACATTTATGTCCCCACTGCTGGGGCACGAGCCTTTCCTTTGGATGGATAGGGAGAACGGGCCATAAACCACCACGCGGGCCCAGTGCGGATTGGTGGTTGTTAACGACTGCTAATGCAGCCGGGACCAACGGCTTTACGTGCCTTCCGAAGCACGGAGGAGCTCGAGATGATACATTTTTGGTCACCCATCCAATGACCGGCCTTTGCGAAAGTTGCTTAATCTCAGCATTCGCAGACCGGGCGCGTTAACCACTGCGCCATCGAGCTCCTCGGAGTCCGTATACCGTTCTATAATTATTTTGTGACGCAGCGCCAAACCTATACCTGTAATTGAATTATTCATTGAATTATTATAGATATAGGAGTACAAACATGCCTGTATTTTTAGTCAATTACAAAAAAATTGCACCTGCAGTCACAGCCATGATTCCACAGCAAACTTAATACAGCACGCCGGAATAACCTTGACGGCTAATGGAGTGTTTATAAAAACAAATGTAGGTACTACGACTATGTTATATGATAAAATAAAAAAACATAACCCTCCTTCTGACGCAGTCGGGTAAAAAAAACCTAAATAATCGCATAATTACAATTTTTTACAGTTAACTTCACTTTGCCTGCCTACTAGGTGCTTCTTCGCGCCTCGTTTGAAGGACCCTATATCATAGGAAGGAGAAAACTAAATTACTGTGTGGTCTCTGCACCATCATATGGTTATCTGGTAAAGAATGAATAGAAAGAGAAATAATTAGGAAAGTCTGTAATGTAAGCTAGTTTGCAAAAGTTTAACAAATTGTATTTAATGCAAATAAAATATTATAATTATTCTGTTTTTGACATTTTCTGTTTCAATATTTTACCTCATCACATCACTTTCTTTAGACCGCTCTACGACGAAAAACAGTGTTGCAAATGTTGCATTGTGAGGATAGCTATAATTTATTTAAAGTGTTTTTAATAAATAATAAAACCTTAGACTTTTTAGGAAGAAAATGAATAAATTGTCAAAAGACAATACATACCAAGGGATCCAATAAACTGTCGGTTCCATTTTACACGGACATAAAAGAGAATCTCGACTATGAAAAACTGTAATGGAATCCAAAATTTGAAAGTCTAAAAGATATCAAATAAAAGTCAAATTACATTTTACCCTACTGAGAGATGAGGGAAGGCTATGAAACTCACTAGCCTTATTTTAGGTGTAAGGTTTGATTCACACTTGCGCAGGCACCTTTGTTAGTTTTAAATATATGATATTTAGCATTCACATGTACACTGAAAGCTTATCAACGTACTTTTTATCACATTTGTGTCTCTTAATTACATTAAAAGCCCATATAAAATGAATTATTCTGTCTTAATTGCTGACTGACTTATCAACGTTCAGCTCAAACCCTCGGGCCTGGAAAGCTGAAATATAGCACAAACACAGATATAGTTTCCCTTATGATGTAGACATGAAAGAGGTCGGTTTTCTCAAATTCCTTATAGATCACAGGACACTGATATTCACGTGGACGAAGGTACGAGCAGCCGTATTAGCGAGCCTAAAAAAGTAATTACGTACCTTTCTGTGCTCATGAATGTACTGTAACACCCGGCTGGGTCGTTACTTAAGGTACCGGGGGTTTATTAAAAAAAAAGGCTTCCAAAGCTCAAGATATTATATTACATACTTTCAATATTAAAACAATAACAATCAATCGACGTCGCGGCCCGTCACCGAGTCCGCGATGTTCTTCTTTTTTCTTCCATCTCTTTTTATTCTACACCGTTTGAATTCAGGTCACGGCGGCTGCCAGCATCTATGCCCGAGCAAGGAGTCTCGGTTACTACAGTACACACGCCTGCATATCAGACTACCACAAACTGTCAAATTTCCTCAATAGACTTTAAACTTTATGTCGATGTCATATGGTTGAACATTTATTGAAGAAATTTGATAGATTTGTATAATTTGACGTGCATGCGTCTGTACGTGCACGCGCGCGGGTGTGAACAAGGCTTTACACACGGAGTGGCTTAACTTTGGCGTTCCGAGGTGACAGTATTATTGGCGCCAAAATTGGGCCCACCGCATTTATTAAAGTGAAAACCAACAACAAAGGGATGATATTGAATTGTAAGGAAAAGGCCCGGTTCTTTGAAAGTTACTTGGATAAGGCCGCGCAGGATGGAGATGAGCTCATGCTTAGCTATATGTATGCATACTTTTTTAATTATAAACACCCGTGATATCTAGTGGTACTGTCTCAGATTTTGGATGAAACGATTTTAATTTTACCTCTCGCTGTGTTAGACCACTAGGTAGGATATGAGAAAAGATCTCATGCTTTTAGATAGATTGATAAATTCTTTATTACTTACACAGATCTGGAAAATAAAGAAAACAGCAGTTACACATAAACTTAAAGCTATAGAGTATGTGCAAAGGCGGTCTTATCGCTACAAATGATCTGTTCCAGACAACCTGTTGGTTTTATATGTTTAATTACTCTTTTAAATGTATCCGCCCATAGATTGATAAATTCTTTATTGCTCACACACATATGGAAAATAAAGAAAACAACAGTTACACATAAACTTAAAGCTATATAGTATGTGCAAAGGCGGTCTTATCGCTACAAGCGATCTGTTCCAGAAAACCTGTTGGTTTTATATGTTTAAATACTCTTTTAAATGTATCCGCTGATCTGGACTAGTGGTCTTGGAGCGTGTCCATGTTGTTTTTGGTGATAGGGTTTTATTTAAGCCGTCCAGAGACAGAGGCCGATATTGTGCTATATGGGCCCATACTGTGCCCATAGGTAGAGCTGAACAAACCCTATCTGGTGATAGCTTGTTCATATGATCATCATCTCAGCCAAAAGACGTCCACTGCTGGATAAAGGCCTCCCCCAAGGATCATCTTGGGGGGTATTTGCCGTAATCGCCACGCTTGGCAGGCGGGTTGGCGATCGCAGTAGGTTGAGGGTAAACTCAGAGAGATGCTGCTGCCCATCCTCTGGAATGGTCCCTTAGTCGGTTTTTACGACACCCACGGGAAATGATGGGGTGGTGCTATTCGTTATCCCCGGCACCACACAGGGAATATTGAATATTGTTCATATGATATAACATCTTATCTTATATATAACAAAACAATGTTATCAGCGTGTTGTTTCAAACTATTTTTATTAGATAACCCACCCACCCATCTATGGAAAGCAGCTAAACTTCCACGACCGCAACCCAAGCGCACTAACATCTGGTAGGCTACTCTTGACGCAAACTCAATCTCAATACAATTCCAATGCGATTAATATGTATCGATATTGGGATAAGTTTCGCAATTTCGAAACGCCCCATCTCGATAATAATTTGTTCACTCAATTTAATTCCAATGTAGCGCTATTATCGCTTTTAAGAGTGTCATTTGATTTTTTTAGATTTGGAATTGGAAATTGGTTATTGCAATTGTGTTTCAAGAGTAACCCACCTGCTTTTTAATTTGAATCAAAACAACTGCACGTGTATTTTTAAGCGTAGGTCCCTATATGATTTTTTGAGGTGCCGGGTTATTTCGGGAGTTAAAAAATTTCTAATATAAGTATTTAGTACCTGGATGAACGATCTTTGCACGGTATTTTTTACGGATAAAATGACGTTTTCTAAAAATGAAACCTAGCTAGATCGATGTATCGCCTCCGAAACCCCCTGCATACTAAATTTCATGAAAATCGTTGGAGCCGTTTCAGATTATATATATAGGTATATATATACACGAATTGCTCGTTTAAAGATATTAGATAAATAAAATATTTATAAAAAATTGTAAATTATAAATATAAATAAAAGAATTTTCCACGATATGTATTAAGTAGGTACTAAATTCTTTCAACTAATTTGCTAGAAACAAAAGTGCGAGTACAGTGCTCAAGGTCAGGCAATTTTCATGATGAAATTCGTGGCGTCTCAATTCCACAGTGAAAGTGAGAGATCGCGGGTCGCCGGGGACGCACAAAGAACCGCCAACTTCTTTCATTGTAGATTAAATTCTTTACTTCCCGCACACCTAGCGATGGGATTAGGGTCCAGGGATAGCTACGCGAAGAAGTCGGAGAAGCGATGATTTTCTACATCAGCGGAGGAAAGAAGTATCGTCAGGAAATGAAATCTAGAAGACAGTTGTGAAGCAGGTTTATGTCGTACTAACAGTTGCTCGAAGGTGAAAAAGATTACATCCTATTTAGTGAGTTGATAAAAAAGAGCTTAAGGGGGTGCAGCGCGGACGCAAAACTGGTGATTTAATTAGAGCAATTTTTACTTTCGTAAAATCATAGAGGCGTTTAGGTAAAAAATAAGAAAAGTCTTAATATTTTCATATTCATGATTTTTTATTGAAAAATAAGACAACAGTGACTTGCGGAACATCAATACAAACATTTTGATGTCGGATCATTGTTTCATTTGTGCTATATTTACAAAGTTTCTGAAGAAATAAGTTTTTAGATATCATTATTTTACGTATTGTTTATGCAGTTTCTGGGTATTTGTTTCAAATTCCAAGACAACCATGACCTTGTGAAAGGATCAAGCTAAACTATACTAGTCCTTTTAATGTATAAGACCTATTCAGCGCCTAGCACCAGTGACTTAAAAACACGTAAATTTTCAAATCCCGCGCTGCACCCCCTTAAAAGTTTTTAATGTAAATTGTAAATCTTGCTAACTGCATTTTTCCAATATCTGTCTAAAAGATCCCCAAAAGTTAAGAATAGAACGTTTTTTGATTTTTTTTTGTTATTCTTTCTTTTATTTTTACAAATTAAGCTCATTTTAATTTCTCATTTTCTTTACAATTTATTCACCTACTATTTCCTGCTACTTTACATTTTTTACTTATTTTATTTTATATTCTCATTTTCGCTATCTCTTTTTTTACTAATTTTATTCACTTACTTTTTACTTGTCTCCATATTCTTAACTGACCTTCTTTGCTAATATTCTTTACCCATTAAACTTTACTTCTTTTCTAAAATTTATGGCTTGACAATGACTTACAAAAAGGTCGCTCGAACTGGTCGACATGGTTCATTAATATTCGATCTGTTGTCGACTTAATCTCGGCAGTCGCGGATTTAATACATATTTCATTGGGATATTTGCCGAGGTATTACTTCGTTTCGTGCCACTTGTTTGTTAAATACCAGTTTATTAGACGCCATCTTGTTTGAGACACGCCGATGTTCGCCGTTACATTTTAAATGTCTTTTCTATTGCGTCATGGCTGCGAGTGAAATTATTAAGATGTCACCCAGGTAAGGTCAAAGTTGTGCCACTTTGTGCCGTAGGCCTTGGCCTTCTATTTTGTCGTGGGTCTTAAACCCTAAATGCTGTGTGCCAACAGTACGTGCCCGTATACTGGCGCGCGGCCGTCAAAGCACATGTTTCCCTTTCGAGGGAAGAAGTGTGCGGAGATGGCCGTAGGCTGGTACACGGGCGCAGGGTGGCAGCCGCGGTTTTAATCCCTTCGGGACGCGTAACGTGGCTGTCGCCTTATTTAGTACTCGGATTGCCGTCCTCCAGGGGTTTAGTGGGTATCCCCCTCCGTCTCGCCCTCCCAGCCGGGACTTCTTCCTGGCAGCTGACTTGAAGCTTCTCGCTTCGTCAGTGGGTGCGGAAAGGCGGACGGGTGAGTCCCACATAACCGGATGCCCTTCAGGGCTCCGGTAGTCGTAATGACTTCCCCTGGGTCAAAAAAAAAAAAAAAAAAAAAAAAAAAAAAAAAGGTAAGGTCAAAGTTGGCTCTTATTTAATTTTTATTAAGGTTTTGCTGATAAAATGTTTCATTTTATAAATTGAATTGATCGTTTTGTAGATATTTGTATTGTTTTCTTAACGTCTCCTACATAATATATTATCTGAATCTACTTTATACGGTTTCAGATTGAATGTTTGATGACCAGTGGTTTTTACAAGCTTTAATTTAATTTAACTTGCAGATATCTTCAACCGATTAAGCTGAAATGTTGTATACATGTTCAGTTTGGATGACAATGCATGGTTAATTGTATGACGTCATTCTAAATCCAAGATGGCGGCACACCCAAGATGGTGGACTAATTATTTTTAATGCATTCCTACAATATGGGTATCAAATGAAGAAAGGGCTGGCTGAGAATAACTCTAAAATTAAAGTGACGTCACCGTAAATCAAATATGGCGGACTATGTTTTTGAAACGTGTCTAGCGATAACTAAAAAGTAAAAATATTTTTTATTTTTTTTTATTTTTTTTACTTTTTAAAAAACAAGCTTTTATGTAAATGCGCTAAAAAGAAAAAAATAAACTTTTACTTTAAAACTTTTACTATCCACTTATAACGTCATTACACATTTTTTTTATTTATATGAAATAAAAGCTTGTCGCGAGATCTGTGTTAACTTGATGTGATTGATTTTAACTATTAAAATTTTCAACCTAAGTAAATACGAGTACTTAAATCTCGCGACAACATTTTATCTATACTAATATTATAAAGAGGAAACCTTTGTATTTTTGTATGTATGTAAGTATGTATGTATGTTTGCAACGAATAAACTCAAAATCTACTGGACCGATTTAAAAAACTCTTTCACTATTAGAATGCTACATTAGCGCTGATTAACTTATGCAATATTAAAAAAAATATTAAATAAAACACTAAAAACGACAATTTAATTTTCCATTACAAAATGATTTGTTGGTTTTGTTGTCATTGAAACCATTGATATATATTTAACTCAATGATGGAAACTGTTAAAGTGGTACGAAGTCTGCCGGGTCAGCCAGCATCATATAAATTGTGTAATGACGTTATAAGTTGATAGTAAAAGTTTTAAAGTAAAAGTTTAATTTTTCTTTTTAGCGCATTTAAATAAAAGCTTGTTTTTTAAAAAGGTTTTTTAACAAATATGATGTCATAATATGTAAATATAAAATTTTATCTTTAGCTTATTTAAAGCAACTTATACGGACTTACACACGGTTTATACCGGACTTTAAGACTTCAGTTGTTGATACAATAGAAGGTGTTTCATCCCATTGTGTTATGTTCGTGTTAACTTTATGAAATTTGTTCCATTGGTAGATTATTGTTTTAAGATAGGTCGGCGATAATAAATACTTGTTTTTTTTTCTGTACAATTAAATAAGTGAAGATCATTTTTTTACTACAAAAATCTACCAGACCCTTGAAGCTTGAGTAGGAATCGAACCACGACCCTTGGATTACCGGTCCAATGCTGATCGCTGAGCTATTGAGACCCCAGAAGACTCGTTGAATTTTTCAAGTGCTTTGTGATTTATGTTGCAAGACAGCGGCATTACGACACTGTGAAGTTGCCCTCACAGTTGAAAGAACACTTTCGCAAGTATTGAACAATCGATAAAAACGTAATATCTTATAAATATTTTTATTATTTTGATTTTTGCATTCACAGCAATGCTAAAGACAAAAAGTACTGGAAAATATCAACTAGTCCCTGAAAGCTCGAGCGGGAATTAACCCTTGGATTACCTTAACGACCCTTGGATTACCGGTCAAATTAGTGAAATGAAACTAATAAAACAAAATATTTATCCTATACTACTATCCTATACGATTCACTTACAAAAGTAGGTAATTAATATTTGCACTATCTATTAATTAATGTGACAATCAATTCATTCGAAAAAGAGACACTGTTTTACCATTCCAAAAACCAAAGAGACAAATAATTTTATACAAAGGCCATTCATAATCGCCATGTTGTAAAACTTACCGGAGGTGCGTGGCGTAAACACAGTTGTTGCGACTTTAAATCAAACAGTTCGCGAGAGTCATTAGGGCCAAGTGGCGCTGGGCCGTTCAGTTGGGCTCTGTTTCCATGTGAACGGACGACACGACAAGATTGTATCAAATCATTGGCTTAATTTTTTAAACTGTAAGTAGTATGTTTATGATATATGTTAACCTGTCATCTGCTGTGAATACAGACACGAAAGGTTAAGGATCCACAGCGGCAAGTAATTACAATTTTAGTGTGTCTGTATTTACGGCAGCCGACAGGTTAATTATTAACTCATTGGCAATGTAGTTAATCTAGGCAAATCAAAAATATAATTGTTTAAGTGCTTTAAATCTACGTTCCGCCATATCAAAGTTAATCTATGACACCGAAGCAAAATTAGGCTGGCAGTGGTATCACAAAAATGGTATCTGATCTCCGCAGAGCTTGTATTTAGGCGAACATTACTCTCATATCAGTCTGAGTCAGTCATAGTCTTACACATATCTCATCTCTCTCACATCTCAAAGGATTAAAAGAATTCGTTTGGGAGAGACCTCTCTCCAGCAGTGGGACAAAATTGGCAAGATGAAAAAACATAATAAAAACGCCTTAGCAGTGTGAGACGAAATAGTCCACATGAACCAAAAGTACTGAATACTGTAACTGTACTGAGTATGGCTGTGATATGAACGATAACAAGCTTTAACGCATGAATTTAAATTTTAAACAAATAATCTAATTTTCTGCTGCTCTACAATTTTAACGCCGTGTAACAACGCGAACTCGCACCAAGAATAATGAAAGCACGAGTGAACGGACACCCCAGTGTCGTAATTATCCCGCCAAGTTTGTTGTCGCCCGAATTTATCGCCGAATTCATATTCCCTCACCTTAACTCGGAGATGCTAAGCAGATACACCCTTTGTTTCCAGATACCAACTCCCGATATATTTGAGTGTAAAGTTTTGTATTTGCCCCATCCCACTTGGTTTAAGTATAAACAACCTGCGTAGGTACACATATACCTTACCTTTTGTGATTTATGTAGGGAACATGTCACAATTTAGTAGTTGATAAAATATTTAGCTTAATAATATAGATTCTTCTAACTGTGACTTTTCATTAAACGCCATGTATTGTACTACTTTAAAAAGGTAATCGTATATAACCCATAACAATGCCCGCGTAATAATATAGGAAATAAATAGAAATGCGCTATAAAAATAAGAAAGTAATAATATACCGGCTATAGACGAATCTAGTTATGCATTTTATGAATATTCATATGCCATAAGGTATAAGTTAAAATTTCCACAAGTCCAACCTTACATATTTCCAAATATGACAAAATTCACTTAAATGATTCCTGTGGACCTACCAGGCACTTCATTCGAAAGTAAAAGCTACATGCTAAGTCGTGATAATGTCTTACTGCCTTACTCAAAGACGTCAATTAAGTTTTAATGACAATTATGTCTCTTGGTGTCACTTTCTTATGTATAGTGCTAAATAGAGAAGGAAAGACATTTAATTGTCATTAAAACTTAATTGACGTCTCTGAGTACGGCAGTAACTGCAAACTCTTAAAAAAGACGTCTTTCAATTGTTAGTCCCATTTACGAACGCTATAGCGCTATAAGAATTCCGTTCAATGTTTTGTATGGAAACGAGTTATTCGACTCAAATGCGATAATTGTTAGTGCTAAGCCCACTCGTGTAATTGTGTAAAATCTGGGCAATGCGCATTGGAGCTGTGACTTGACTTCTATAACAAGGATACAATTCTTGCTCAGCACTGCATCATGGACAATCCTCCCGTAACGGATAGGACGCGGAGCGCAATGTATAGCTCGCTTCGGCTAATTAACAGCGACACACGCTACTGTGTCAGTATTGAGCTGTGAGCGTAGCATATGCGTAGCACAGGCGTAGCATAGACGTAGCGTAGACGTAGCATAGCCTATGGCGTATGTCGTATGTCTAGGTTTCTTGCCAGCTCTTCCTCGTTGAAGGCTCTCCCAAAATCTGAACTAGTGGTAGATTCTGAATTTTTTAGTTTTTTATTATTATTAGAATTTTATAGTTTTGAGTGCATGTTGCATAAATGATTTGACTTTGATTTTGACTTGACATTGTAGTCTGAGGAGCTCGATGGCGCAGTGGTTAACGCGCCCGGTCTGCGAGTGCTGAGGTTAAGCAACATTCGCAAAGGCCGGTCATCGGATGGGTGACCAAAAATTTATTATCTCGAGCTCCTCCGTGCTTCGAAAGGCACGTTAAGCCGTTGGTCCTGGCTGCATTAGCAGTCGTTAACAACCACCAATCCGCACTGGGCCCGCGTGGTGGTTTATGGCCCGTTCTCCCTATCAATCCATAGGGAAGGCTCGTGCCCCAGCAGTGGGGACATAAATGAGCTGATGATGATGATGATTGTAGTCTGAGGATTACTCGTAGTAAGAGAAGAATAGTAAGAGTTGACAAAATAGCTAGATTTTTTTTTAAAGACATAGTGTTTGTAGGTGCGTTATACATTCCTGTGATAGGCGAGTAAATCTGTATAAATGTCCTTTTTTGCATAGTTACGAATATTAATGATTATTATTTTTTGTATTTATATAAATTTTTTATATATTCATTATTATGACATTATTGTATTTATTTCTCGGTAGGTAAGACCTAAGTCGTAGCGTTTTCATTTTGTCTCAACTCTGTCGTCATGATCATTATAACTATATCAATATTCAAGTACACCACCATTAATGCTTAAGCATCTTAATTCAACAAAACACATCTTACGTGTACCATCGGTTCACTATATTCCATTGACAGAGAACTTTAGTCATTTTGGAATACCACAGAAGAACGGCGGTAAGGTCTATTTTGGCTTGTGCACCTACAATTTTACGTTGGTTTGCCTTCTTAGCGAGGAGCGACGGGGTTCCTTCTAAGCTGCATTGGACACCAATGGATTTATCGTTTGAGGTTTAGACAAGGCAAGCGGCTTTGTCTTTAGAACAACAAACGGACAGCCACTATCCGAAGGGGGAGAATTTATTTTTATACGTATCAGAGGAGATAGATAAAAGATTTAATATGTTACAACTGAAAATAACTTTGTGATGCATTAAAATTGCATGCTGGCTATATAATGCTTGGTGGCTTTTCGAATTTAAAAATATCCTTGATAACACTTTCAGTATAATTTAGAATTTAAATAAATAAATGTATAAAAAGTTTAAGTAAAGTTAGTAAAAGAAAATAATTGTTTTTATTGTTACTTATTTCTTTTTCTTTTTGCTTTTGTTTAGAATTAAGATGGCCACGATGATAAATTTGTAGATTTATTTAATTAGTTTTCAACTAAGTGACATGCATGTCTTATGAGAATAAAGTTTTATAACCCGAAAAGTATATAATTTAGGATGTTCAGTTGTCGAGAGGTAAAGCGCTTGGTCCGATATCTAGTGGTCCTACGTTAAAATTCCAGGCCGGGCAAGGTGTGTATCTGATTTTTAGATAAATAGCCGTGTTCAGAAGAACGCGAACGAGATATCAAAATTAAATGTTTTAATGTTTTGTTATGTGATTCCAATACATGTCTTTTATTCTTCTTCTTCTTCTGAATTTATATTTATATTTATTTACCAACTATTTTTAGTTGGTAACACTATTTCTTTAAAAACCACCAATAAACAAAATATATCATCTTCTTATCTTATCTTAGTGGGGCCTGCTGTGGTTTCCCTCTTGCAGTAGCACTTCGACCCATCGGGATCTTTTATGCAACCCTGTCCTTTCACTCTTCTTCCTCTGTAAAGATAGATGCCATAAGTTTGGCCACGTCCTTAAGAGCGAAGAGCCTGAAGTCCTCCGGTCTCGGATAAACCGACCCCAGGAGTCCCATTCTTTTCCTAGCCAGAGAGTCGCAGTCACACAGTAGGTGCTGCATTGACTCCGTTTCCTCTCCACATGCCCTACACAAGTTATTTGTTGATAGATGCATTCTGTGGAGCATTTGTTTTGTGGCATAGTGCCCTGTCAAGGCACCGATGGTTAATCGGGCCTGCCTTCTACTGCCTCCGCATATGAACTTACTCCGTCCTAAGGCGTTTTCACCTAGGAAGGATTTGGAGTGTTTCATACCCGGTTGCTCCCTCCATTCATCATCATTCAAATTTATCATCAAAAACACAACTGTTTCATTCGGACAATGAACAACACTCAAAAGTTTCATAAAAACAAATAATACCGTCCTATTCTAAATTCCTCTCCAAAAATACACAGCAAGACTTCGGAAGCACCAAATTTAATTCTAGTTAGTAGTTCCCACCGACTAATTTGATTTCGTTTGAATTCTTACTTCGTGTTGCTCTTTTTCTTCCATTCCTTTGTTAAACAAACACGGTTAGTTTAACTTGCTCACTCACTAATAATGTTACTGGCAGTTACAAAATGTCAGTAAATACTCAGATTTAACGCGCCGCCGCCCGCCATTGGTGAAATTCAACAAAGCCCCAACTAAAAGGTAGTTTAATAACAAAAATCAATAAGACGGACACAAACAGAATTACCGAGGGCACCGACAATCAAAGGGTGCCAATTGTTCGAGTAACAACATTATTATGAATTACCAATGCAAATAGTTGACCGGCCCGGCCTAAGTCCAAAGAGTAGGGGGCAGACGGGTTGGGCCCTCACCGGAATGTAGTAACTGAATATGTCAATGTTGCCTAGTAAAAAATTTGTTGCAAATTTGGTAAGGAAGTTAAAAAATCTATAATTAAGAAGATATTTATTTTTTACGCATTTGTTCGAACCCAATGGAATGTTTGTGGAATGTTTTTCAACAATTTTAAAAAACTAAAATATCTATTTAAATAAAATAAGCTTGACGTGGATTTCTTTAAAATTCTAAACGGAGTGTTTGAAATTCACATCGATATGAACTATTTTCAAGATTATAGGTATAGATAGCTTAATCTTGTAACAAAAATAAAACCTATAATTTTTTTACTTTAATTTTATTTTTCCGTGGACAAAGAATCGCCCGTGTTACAGTTTAAAAATAAAATTATTTATGTCCAAACCGGTGTATTCACTTGTTACATTGATAAATTATTTTTGAAGATATCTACTTCACTTGTGTTTCCAAAAATCGCATCTGCATCCCGTATAATCAGCAAACGCGTGTTGTCGGAGTCCACACTGCCACTGTGTGCCAATAAAGTATAATTCCAATGCGACTTATCATCCCGGCGGGTGTCCAAATATTTGCACCGCCCCAGATATTGGCAGCCCTGTTTATTTTCCAATCGCGTTTTTCTGTTATTTCTGGGTGTGGGGCAGTGGACGTGGGTTCCGTTTGCCTATATTACAAACTTCTATTAATTTTGTTCCTTTTCTTTTATATTATTACGAAACTCAACAGCCTTATTGTAACAACCATGCTTGAAAAACTTATTTTGCCAATAATAGATTTTCACAACATGGTAATAGTAGTTTATGCAACTGTCATATAATGAAGGGTATTAAAACACGAGTGTGAGTTTATGAAACGAGCGCAGCGAGTTTCATAATAGTAACGAGTGTTTTAATACCCGTGTTATATGCAGTTGCATACACTACTTTATCTTCACTAATGCAATTAGTCAAACAACAAGAGTAAAAGCTGACAATAGTTTATTTATAAAAATTGTTCAAATTTTGGATGGTACAATTTTGAAAGTTAATGTTAATTATTGATCCAGCAGCTGTAGCGGTCGCGGGGCAAGCAGTAGAGCTCGTAGACGGAGTCGGAATATTTATAATTACTTCATTCGTCTTGTTTTCTATACTGTTCAAGATCGTATTTGAGACTTGAATTTTATTCATTAAAGACTGATCAATGTAGCTTTCAGCCACAGTAGAAGACTTCCACCCCCCGTGTCGTTTCAGTGCGGTCAAATCACCACCGCTATCTATGAGAAGGGTCGCCGAGGTGCGCCGGAAGCAATGCCCCGTGTACAACGCTGGGTTAGGCAGATTCAAAAAACTTGCGATAGTTTTTCCCAGAGCACCAAATTTATTAATACCAGTTCTTTGATCGACGCACTTCTCCGATCTATAGCTCAAGAAAAAGGCAGGGTTTCGACAGGGGGAGGGTCGAAGTTCCATGTATTTTTACATACGGCATAGCAGTTGCCCGTCACAACGAAAGAACGATCTATTTTCGTTTTTGTTTTCGAAACTTTCACCATGATTGTACTGTCGTCTATGTTAGAGACTTCATCGAACTGGATGTTGTATAGCTCTTGCCTTCGGCATGCCCCCATTATGCCGAAGATTAGTGCAACCTGTAACAATAAACGATATAATAAGCTTGAGGTACATAGCCAAGGCAAAAACTATGATTTATGAAGTAGTAAAGTGTAGGTACCTACTACCTAATTTATACATAAAGCGCTTAAACGGAGTGTCTAGATAACTTGCGTGTGTAGTACGTAAGTACTAGGTAGATTAAATAATAGAACTAAAATACACTTACCTTTTCAAAAAGATACAAAATATCTGGTGAATCTTCCAGGAAAATCTTTATTTGACCTGATGTAAAGAATAAGAATAAGAATAAGAATAAGAAACATTTATTGACCTGCACAAAAACAAATACAAACAGATGAGAAAAATAAAAATAAAATAAAACAGAAGAACATCTTAAAACAATTAACACAATCACAAAAAGAAAAAATAGAAATAAAATAAAAGAGAAAGAACACTATAAATAACTATGATATGTGCAAGGCCAACGGGTAGCTGTCTCAGCAATGCTTTTGTGGCAATACACATAGTGCCACAGAAGCGCTGGTTTTCAGACAGCTCCCTGAAAGTGAAGTGGCGACGACTTGTGGTGTGACAAAAATAATATACTACATAAATACTAATAGGAAAATTATGTAAACGTCAAGGACTTTTTTTCCTTGTGTCCTTCTGAACTGCGTTTCAGGAACGCTATGACTTTTGAATACTTCGTGATATCAATATTGTTGTAGATACTCAGTGTGGACTTGAGCATAGAATATTTAGCCCACATAGAAGATGGCTTGAATTTGTCGGAGAGGTCTTTGAGATACACAAGAATGACATTTTCAGAAAATGATGTAGTTTTCTTTTCGATCTTCCATGCCAAAAAGTTATTATATTCTTTTTCATATAATTTTCTAGATTTTTCTAGCAAAAGATTGTGAGTTACTTTTGTTGCCAATTCTAGAATATCCGGAGGCGTACAAATATCATCGTCGCTGTCCATTTTTAACTTTTAATTTGTATTTTAAAAACAAAACACATTGCGAAACATTAAATTCACGCGTACGTGTATTGTCACAGTGAACTTGCCGCCATTAAAATCTAACCAATGAGAGCGCAGCTGCGCGCGCAGGGCCAATCAGGAGCGAGCGCGCGCTGTTCTTTTTTTATTTAATTGGCACAAGATCTTACCAAAGAGTTTTGTGTATGTAAGTTTAGTAGTTTCGACAAAGTTTTCACGTATAACCCAACTGTTTTCAAAAGCCAGCCTAATATCAAAATTTTATACAACTTGTATGAGGATTTTGACATAAGGCTCGCCAGGTTAATTGGTCGCGTTTTATTGATGTTATAATGAGATTTTACGATATCGATGTGGATATTATACCATCATGTGAAATTGCTTAAATTGAGTGTTTTGTTGTCTGCGCTATAACAGTAGTAATTATAAGTCAAGAATTGGAAACATAAGTAGAATGTTACAACATTAGTGTAGATAAATAATATTCACGACGCGAAGCCTGCTTTACTCGACATAGCTTAAACTATAATAATATGTAATTGCCTTTACACTATTTTGCTTCGATTATATATTATAGTACAAGTACTAAATTAAGGTTCCTGAATGCATCACGAAAATGGCCGCTTTATATTTGTCTGACGTGTCGTGTTGTGATGCATCAGAACGGAATCGGTTTCATATGTACATTTAGTATGAAAACGTTTATACTAGAGTGTTGTGGCGTGTCGTGATGGCTTAGTACTAAATGTATGAAACTGATTCCGTTCTGATGCATGCACGACACGACACGTCAGACAAATATAAATCCACCTTTACATCTCATAACATAATGTAAAAAAGGTTGTATAGCTTATTACTCAAACGAAAAGGTCAATAAGGACTGTCAAATCATCATCATCATCATCATCATCAGCTCTTTTTATGTCCCCACTGCTGGGACACGAGCCTTCCCTATGGATGGATAGGGAGAACGGGCCACAAACCACCAAGCAGACCCAGTGCGGATTGGTCGTTGTTAACGACTGCTAATGCAGCCGGGACCAACGGCTTTACGTGCCTTTCGAAGCACGGAGGAGCTCGAGATGATACATTTTTGGTCACTCATTGGATGACTGGCCTTTGCGAAAGTTGCTTAACCTCAGCACTCGCAGACCGGCGCGTTCACCACTGCGCCATCGAGCTCCTCAAAATGGTCAAATAGTTACACTTAACACTGTAATCGACCTTCAAAATTTTAAATAAGATCACAAAAGAGTATTTTTTTGGTCTAATGTCTCGGACCATTTTTGATTCCAATACTATTATTAATCGAAGCTATTTTGGGTTATATATTAAGCTTTTATGATCAGTCACTACGCCATCAGTTCGCAAGTGAAGTGGACGAACTTAAGAGCATTCTATACAAATCACAGCACTTGTTTTTAGATGTTCTCTTCTATGATAATTATGCTCCTATGTGATCCTATGGTATGACTCTGGAAGTAGTCATGCTAGAAACCCCCTGCATACTTCATCATTTTCTTATTTGATGATTTTAAATTTATTCACTTTATTATTTCCCCATATTATCATGCACGCTACGCTTAGAACTATAAAGACACTTATTTTTGTAGCTATTGGCGTTAATAATGATTTTAAAAATGTTAAAAGAAGTAAATTAACTAACTGCCACTTTACAGCCTCGCAATAGTTTCTCGAGTTTTTGTGTTTTAATTTAATTTATCATTCAAGTTGCGTCTCCCGCTACGCTTCTTAGTCTTAACGACGTTAAGTGTATTCCAGCTGCAAGCTTTGTGCAGTGTCAATGATTGTGATGAGACATGGTGGTGTTTGGCTTGGCCGCGGCTAGGGCTGATGAGAGTTGGCGCGCTGCCGGTTTCTGGAGGCGGCGTGACCTGCCTCTTAATAGCTGTGCGGATCTTTTGTTGTTTTGCGCAAACCTCGAGTTGCGTAACGCCAAAGTCAAAGCAAATAGACACTTGAAATGCTGGTACAGTATTTTAGAAAACAACGTCAAAGAAACCGATGTTAGAGACGGTAATTGTGGATTGCTCAAGCCAGATAGCTACTGGTTGGTGGTCGTCTGCCAAGAAATTAGTATAGCAGCTTTGACTGACGTCATTGCAGCGCCGCTGGCAGCCTAGAATGAGTAGCTTAGAACGGATAGATGCGGATGAACACTTGAATCCGAGAAATCGTGGTTCAATCGCCATACTTCGTTAGACGTGAACCCATACTAAACACAAGCATAGGTAGCTTTAATAGGTTAACTTTTTAGATGGATTAACATGACTATTAATCAAGATAAAAAAGTTAGAAAAAAATGCAACTAGTCTCAGTAAGCTCGAGTGGAAATCGAACAACCGGTAATCCAAGGGCAAACAACAACAACAAAATAATATGTTTAAATAGTTAATAATTAGTTTTTTTTTTTATTTTTAATATGTTCACTTTTTTCGTCTTTTTGCAAAATTTTGCAAAAGCAGATACGCAGTTTTTACATACTGCTCTTACGCGGATTCGCACGCGCACCGACGATATAGCATTGTGAATGCAAAAATTAAATAATAAAAAGCACTATTAATCTATATATTAATACGTGAAGCAAAAATTTTGTACCCCTTTCTACGAAAATTACGCGGACGGAGGAGTATGATATTTCGCACACTTCAAGTTTATATAGAGAAGGATTGCAGAATGTTAATATTTTTTTTTAATTATGCATAAAAAAATACATTAAATTAATAAAACAAACACTACACACACTGCCATGTATGTGAGACACACGCATTTATACTATTTTCAAAAATTTTACAAATGGAAGAGGAGCGGCCGAAATCTGTCAATGCCAATCCAAACTCACATTCTATCATTTTAAATTTTTCTTTGCTTAGGATGCAATCCGTGCAGCCTTAACAAAATTACGGTCGAATTTCGACCATAGGGCGACCACTAGTAATGTATAAAATCGTCTACTCTGCCATCGAGACGCTTTTTTTTATTTTTTACGAGTAAGCGTTTGGTTTTAATCTCCTCACACAGGTGCGCAACAGCTGGCTGTTAAGTGACGATATGGCCGAAGGTTGAAGCGCACTTCACCCGGAATCCTCAACTAATAGTTAAAGCTACTTAAATAAAAATAAATATTTTTCTACCTGTAAAACACACCTAAAATCTTCGGTTAACAAACAGCTTGCACAAGGACCCGGTAGCCTATCAGCTTCCGCAGTACCGACTGTAATCAAAGGGCGAGACCTTCAGCCAAGTGGCTGCATGAAGAGGAAAATTCACTTACTCCTATAGTCGACGCCGTTCCAAACATTGAGAATGGGCAGGCACTTCCTTTGCGGACGGCGGATTCGATACAATTAACATGTAGTCTGCTGTGAATACAGACCCGGTGGAATTTCAATTGTTTAGGGCACTGATCAGTGCTCGCCACAGATGAGAAGTTAACCGGCTACAAACTTAACCAACCTGCATTAAGCCAGCGTGGTGACTTATGGCGCGAACTCATTAAGCGCTATTGCATGTGAAAACACCCGAGCTTAGCGGTAGGATCTTTAAAGGGTTATGATGATAATTTTCTTTTCTGCTTACTTATAAACAATTACAAATTACAAGGACTACTTAAATAGTTCCGACTACAAATAGAAACAAGTGAGACGATATGTACGAGTAGTAGGTAGTACTTTCGATAATTATGGGTTATATTGTTTTTTCTAAAAATCACATAAAATTAGAAATCTGTTGTGGGTGCGTTCTGGGAATATTTGTATGTTAACTATTATATTTACTAATAATAATTGACATTAGTCAAAATAGTTCTTATTCTCATAATTTGTAAGCGGTAGAATAAACATTAACCATAATATTAAAGGTTAATAAAATATTACAGATTTTGTTAACAAAAAGACAGTGTCCAATCCTCCGTCAGCAATGAAAGTGCAAACCTCCACATAAAGCCATAGTTGGTTCAGCGAACGAATTTGCATAGGAATGGCTGATTTCAGAGTTATACCATGGTGGACCTAGGTCTAGCCAGGTAGTCTGGAATAGCCGGGCGCAACCAGGTTTAACTCGCGCATTAGGTTTATAGCTGATATGACCCGCTTGTTGTTGGCTTATGGTAATTGTTTTAGAAAGTTGGTTATATGTATGTGTATATGGTGATTTGGAAGCGACTGAATAGACCCTAGTTGAGTAAGATAAAGGATTTTGCAGTTAATAGTTTCGTAGATAGTTTTGGTTATAAATTACGCTTACTAGAACGTTGAGGTAATTTGTTTTGTTATACATTTATTTATTAGCATTATCGTGATTGCAAAATAATACTTGGTGGGACTCAAACCTCTGACCTTTGGCGATACGGACAACAGCTTTTTCATCTGAGCTTTGAGACATATGGTTTTTTGTCAATTGGCAAATGTTTATTTTTAGAAGTTACGTATATAATAATAACCATAATAGAAGAAGATACAGAAGGCAACACTCCTGGACACGGCACGCATTGTCAGGAGGTTTCTTTCTCTGCAGTCTTAATCGCCAGTAGCTTGAGCCCTGCTCCGCTGCTGGCAGCGTTCTAGGTTTAGGTTATTATAAAAGTTGTATTTTTGTATGATATTTTGTTATATTTTACTTTTTATATAATTTTTATAAAACCTTGATTTAAGATTAAAAATAAATAAAGAGTATAATAATAATAATAAATGTTTCCCACACTCACACCAATTATTAGCCCCAAGAAAAGCTTCCTTAAGAAACTTGATAAATTGTTAACTAGACAACGGATAAACATACTAAATATACTTAAATACATACTTATTATACGTAGGAAACACCCAGACCCGAAACAATATAGAAAAACAGGTATTTTTAAATTGATCCGACCGGGGATCGAACCCGGGACCTCCAGAGATGGCAACATCATGAAATATTTATATATATATTTCTAAAGAATGTAAGTATGTATTTTTAATCCATAACTATAAAATTACATAACCTACAATTAACTACATAAAAATTAGGTACTTTCAGTAATCCCTTTTAGTACGTAGTTTGGTTAACTTATATTATTATTCTACTAAGTTACATTAATTGTATACCTACTCATTCACGTGAAACCGTAACTTGTTCACCAAACCCTTCTCAATCAATTAACAAAAAACATACGTCAGTAAAAGAACATCCCTTATGCGAATTAAACGGTGTGTATTTGTATACTCTAATCAGCTAATAACAAGAGCAAATTGCAGCGGCCGAGTACGGGAGTTCAAAGGGTGCCGCCGCTTTGATCCACACCGCCGCGATGTTCAATTCAGCTTTTTTAGCGATGCGTGAGGTAGCGGGCCATATGGAAATATGACTGAAAAATATGATGAAAATAGGAGGGTTCTCTTCCCTTAAAAATATGAGGTCGGAATAATAATGTTGATATGTGTCAAAAATGTCAAAATTTAACAAGTAACTATAGCCGCCCAAAAGTAGTTTCGGCCACTGAACAATCTGGAAGGGGGGCGATTCAACACCGCTCCTATTTCTCTGATTCAAGGTCACTGGTAACTTATTTTTGACACGTAAAATTCTCGACGAAGTATTTTTTATAGGTCAGTATTATTTTTCTTCTAAAGTGTAATGTCAAAGTAATATTCATTTTTTTTTATCAAAATAAACCTTAGAATAAGTTTTGAATCGTCCAAAACTTTTTTACCTACTACCCATTCAGGACGCCTATTTTTAGCTGTAGAAAAAAATGGGAAACAAGAAACTGCAAAGCATTAATAGAAGTAACGACATTTAAAAAAAATTATAACCTTACCAAATCAAAGTAAACGATGAATGATGAAATCAATGATGAAAAAAAAAAAAGTGTCTGTACAAGTGACGTCTAATGGATGAGAGTGAAAGGAAACGGATATTTTGCGACAACCCCAACCATCATGTATACTATGCGTATTCATTCGATTACGTTTACGAAAACGAAAATTAGTATGGCATTGAAGCAGCGTCTCAAGGCGGCATACGAGAAGTGTTAACATTTTGCCATACAAATTCTCGTGTTCGATAACGTGATCGAATAGCGAATGAAACTCACACTAGGCCCTCTGAACGGTTTATGAAACTTCGTTCAAACTACCTTAAAATAGGATGTGAGTATGAAAATGGTTTCAACGACTAATTCGCTATTGTATTGTATTTTTTAACATTTTTCTTTAACATTTTTTTTACTTACAATAACTGTAATTTACTGATTTCTTTTTATTTTATTTTATTTTATTTATTTATGAACATCCAACGAAGCATACACCGAACACATTCTTACATTAAAAAAAACCTATAACTATTATACTGGTGTTGCTTTAATTAAAAGCTGCCACGACATGCTTAATTTCAAACAGTAATATAAAATTAACTTAAAACTAGAGATCATCATCATCATCATCATCATCAGCTCATTTTATGTCCCCACTGCTGGGGCACGAGCCTTCCCTACGGATGGATAGGGAGAACGGACCATAAACCACCACGCGGGCCTAATGCGGATTGGTGGTTGTTAACGACTGCTAATGCAGCCGGGACCAACGGCTTTACGTGACTTCGAAGCACGGATGATACATTTTTGGTCACCCATCCAATGACCGGCCTTTGCGAAAGTTGCTTAACCTCAGCACTCGCAGACCGGGCGCGTTAACCACTGCGCTAGTGCACTGAGCTCCTCAAACTAGAGATAACAAAGCAAAAATCATTCTATTAGATAAAACATTTATAGGTATGTAGGTACCTTCATTTATTACTTTTGCAATAGACTTATCATGTACCTAAAGTTGTACTGAACACGTTAAACGTTAGCTCGCGTCGCGCTTGACCGTTTTTTTAATCTAGAAAATGACCCGTGCCTGTGGTGGTTGTTGAATGGAATACATTTCTCCTATGAAATTATGCAATACATACAGTTTTCATTCAACTCATATCAATCTACGAACACGCACTTAAACTGATGATTTCAAAGTTAAAAGAGCACATCGTGGTTTGTTTAAAGGGTTAAATATACAGGGTCACTTTTTTATCACCGTTCACACCTTCTGAGATGACTCCCGTGATACAAACGAACAACTCTTACTATTGGACCAACTCCCTAACTCGAAAATAATATTCAGCTGTTCCATACAAAACATCAATATTCATTCGACCAAAATGTATGGAACAGCTGAATTTTATTTTTGACGGTGATAAGAAAGTCAACCTGTATAGAGATGACAAACTGTTATGTATATTGCTATTTTGGCAAATGTATTGCTTAGCAATACATTTGCCAAAATAGCTATATACTTTGAATACACGCTTCGCTCGAATTCTTATAGGTAGGTCAGATCGAAACCTAAATAGTAGGTATATTCAAATTCTTTAATAATGTTGTGTATATCTTAAAATAATAATTAATCGATTAATCGCTTTATAAGGCTCGGAATTGTAACATCAATCGTCTAAAATGCATCTTATCGGCTTAAAACTACTTACTTCAACACATCAAAAACCACAAAATCTTATATCTTTCTGTTAAATTCATTGAGTACAAATAATTCCTTATAACTCTCTATAATCCACAAAAGAATTAAACTTCAAACCGTACATTTTAATTCAAACAATGAAGATATCCCTGTATCTTAATGTGTGTATGTGTATGTGTGTTGCGAGCGCCTGATTACAATTTGACTCGCGTCGCATAGTGTTTGAGTCTCATTGCCGCGTCTGATTGTCTAGGCGCTGGAGTAAATTCCAAACTACAAATTTTACAGTTAACTCTATCGCGCAGTTGTGATTGCCTTGTAAGTTTTTGGTTGGAGAAATTTGTACGTGTCTGAAGTTTAAATTCCTGCGAAGAAGATTAATTCAACTTTGCTTATCACTTCCTATACCTATCGTCATCGAGTAAGACAAGACAGATTATATGACACAAGAGAATGATCGAATCTTTAAAACAATGTGTCTTACCAACTTATATAGTAATCAAAGAGTATTTAATTAGAAAATGACTATTCAGTAACTTGCGGTTTTAGTGTAGGTATTAGACTTAATTAATGCAAATTTAACTATACAATTGGCTAAGAACAAAGAATCACGTACTAAAAGCACGGTACTCTTCAGGAATAAATGTACAATTATAAAACTAAATTTGGTACTCAATACTAGTCCTTTGGGTAAGTCGGGGTGAAATCGAACTCCCTAGACTTCTTGTATTGAAAAAAAGTACGTTCATTTGCTTGCGGGGACTGTTTCACGGTAACTTGAACTTTAATTAAAACCACAATGTTTAACGGTTAGATTCTAACATTAAAATAATTCTTAAGAAGGTTTCTTCAGACAGTCGTATGCGGATACTGTTTTTAGAGTATGGACCTTTCAATGAGACTAATACTAATAATAAAATGACTTTGAGGAAGAATACAATTTTTAAAAAGACAAATTGTTGAAAAAATATTCCACGAACGAGATTCGAACCCGCACCCCATGACATGCCGGGTCAGGTGCACTGCCAACTATGCTATCGTGACTCAATCTAACTCGCCGAAATTAATCAACACTATTTTTTCAAAACTTTGTCTTTTTACAAACTGTAATTTGTTCGCAACAATATTTGCGTAAAATTATATGTAAATACAATTTCTACTCTCATATATCCTTTGTGATACCCTGGTCCTCTTTGATATCAATGATTTTGTTCTGGATGAACCTAAAAAATACCCACTTCATCATCATCATCAGCTCATTTTATGTCTCCACTGCTGGGACACGAGCCTTCTCTATGGATGGATAGGGATAGATGCCATACCTAAACCACCACGTGCAGTGTGGATTGGTGGTTGTTAACGACTGCTAATGAAGCCGAGACTAACGGCTTTACGTGTCTTCCGTAGCACGGAGGAACTCGAATTGATACATTTTTGGTCACCCATCCGATGACCGACCTTTGCGAAAGTTGCTAAACGCAGCCTCAGCACTCGCGATCGAGCTCCTCAGCTACCTACTTATGTACTAAAAATACGTTTACGCTGGTACCTTACCAAATATCCAAAATGGAATGAGACCGATTTAAAGAACAAAGCTTTCAAGAGAAGAAAGAGCTCCTTTTACATTAACAGAATTGAAAGTGACTGGCCATAACAGTGCGATACAGTCTACAAGTAGTCGTAAAATTCGGACCAATTTAGATTCCCTCCCAAAAAGTGGCGGCAAAACGCGCTGTATAATAACTCGGTAAAGCGTGTGTTTTACGAGACGAGACACGGCTTGTCTGTTTGCGCTAGTGATGCTGCTGCGATTGAGTCAAGTCTTTGAGTTGACTCAAATAAGTAACTTTTAATACATGAGTCAACTCAAATTTGACTTGATGATTTAGCAGCCAATACCAATCAATTGTAGTGATTACTTGATTCCAGTATCAGCAATGGGGTAAACTACTTGCTACAGTATTAAAACTAGCAATGTAGAATTGAGGAATTCTTTTTGATGTTTTATTATAATATGCCTATAATACTAAAAAGGGCTTGAATTTTTTTACTGTCAGATCATAAAGATCATAACAATGCTTTTAATATGGTTGAAAAGGTGAAGGTGGTATAGTGATCTGCATACAAATTGAGTATAAGCCTTACGAAAACACAAATGTTGAAAAACAAAACCGCAACAAAATTTGCGTTAAAAATTATTTGAACACTTTTTAAGCCTTACGACCAAACTTCGGCTGGGAAACAAACTTGGGACCTCTGGGTTTGAGACCACTGGTCTAATGGTTCTCTGACCAAAACTTTATATAGTATATATTGGTTACTGATTACGAAATTGTTTAACATAGAAGTTTCTAGAAATCGCAAAAAGGCTCAACTATAAAAACCTAACCAATTTGTAGACAAATTTATTGTAACATAAAATTATATAAATACATAAACTCTGATAATATGAGTACCTGACTCAACGCTCAACACCGATGGGCCGCCCAAGTCATTAAAGATCTTGCAGAGTTTGCACAAAGAAGAAAAGAATGGCGTGCTTTTTTGTCGGAGGCCAATACTCACTTCGGATCCCTGAGCCAGAGCAGTAAGTAGCTCAACACAAATTATGCAATTGATTGCAGCACACCGCCCCATCACTAGCGATGTATGACAACACGTTTTGTGTAGAAGTTGAGTGTCGCACGTGGCTATACTGGCAAATGGGATTGCAGTGGATGCACTTACGGACGTTTTCATTTCAGATTATTCCCTTTATGCGGCGTTTGTAAGTAGTTTTTATGTTAGGCGCGATGGGGGGACGGTGGGGGGGGATGTCTCGTTCTAGATTGCATTTTTATTTGTCTCGGAAAGGTTGCTACAATCGTTGACACCTTTATGAAATTTCATATCAACAGCTACAATTTCGAGTCTTGTCATATTTTAAGCATTTTCTCTTGGAAATAGGTGGGTATTCATTTTCTTGTAGGAATATAAAATTATTTATTTTGCAGTAGCTAGGAATAACATTTTCTTCCGCAAATCAATACATATGTACATAGACTGGTTGTTATTGAACATAAGATTTTCTGGAATTTTAAGGAATGCTCAAATTAAAGTCACATCACTAGTAAACCACCAATAAAAAGTACAAAATTAAACGCCCTTTTTAAGTTTATTGAATGTTATTCTTAGTACAATTCCGAACCGATGATATATACATATCTACTCGCAATTCTATTATATACAAGTGTATGTGCATTCCTAAACATATAACTATAAAAAATCTATCATTGATCGAATTTTCCTCAAATATAAAATAATACGGATACTTTAAAAAAAAATTCAATTAATAAAATTTCTAAGTTACAATAATAAGGTTAACTTTATATTAGTATGACGTAGCATACCGACTTTCACATTAAGAGTAATAGCTAACTTTAAAATAATAATAAATAATTATGAAACATTATCCCATTCTTAAATTAGGCCTAACGCACGATCACTACAACCAGATACGTAGGTAATCTAATATACCGTTCTCACATTCAGCTACTAGTGCGATATTAATTTGCCCTTCGGACACGTCACAAAGACGAGAATTTTAATTAAAGCGGTGTCTCCTGGTAACAAAACAGGATAGTTAACAATTTTCCATACAAATTATCTTAAACGGCAAATAAAACTGGCAATAGAAACAACAACGTTGACAATAAGAATTGTCAACGTTAAGTTGTATCTATTGCTCTTGCAAAGCAATAAAAGCCCACTTGTGAATAGTCCACCACCACCGTTCACGGGCGTTCATCACTAAAATCACCAGGCAACGATTCCCAGAAACAATTGGTCCACACACCCGACCAAATTACATTTCCAATTCATGAAGGCAGTTATCCCATTTTTCCCCTTCTTCCCCTCATCCTTCGCACCTCGCGATCTTTTTCTATGAATATTTTTTGTACCAAACTTGTTGACTTAATTTTATATCGCTTTTCCTTTTTTAATGCCAATCGTTTTCGGATGCCTGAGGGGCTGCGGGTACGATTTAAATGATAATCTTATTGTTTTAAGGCGTATCTTTATTAATACATCTCCGCGTTGAGCATACAGCTCGAGATAAACGTATGGTTGGTCGAAAGCAACCCCAAGGTGGTTGATACATTGAATTGTCGGTAACAACGCTTTAAACATTGGAATAAAATTTGAGTGTTTACATTTTGTTAGATACATATTGCTGCTGAACAATAACGTATCCTACAATAAGTAGGTAAGATGTGTTGTTACACTTGTCTATTTCTGGACCCAAAATATTAAATATTGGTTGGCTTTAACCAAGAATTTGTTTATTATTGATGAAGAAAAGTGACCTTATGTGAGAAATATCACCATTCAAGTTTATATCCTTACAAGTAAGTTCTTTATAGTCCGCTAACTCAATAGCGACTCAATAGTGAGTCTATAGCCTCATTTTGTCATTCAGAATTTCGGACTGAGGGAATTGTCAAAATTTTACGAAATTTTAAAACAGCAGAACTAAGACCTCAGTTAGCCAACTTTAAGTGATCCGGCGTGGGACATTCGAAACAACCGACCTCCTAATATTCTTCAAACATAAACAGATCATCAGACTAAACTACTAGCCAGGTTTTCTTACCAATTACCCGCCCGCCCGGCTTGCTTGCAGCCGCCAACGTACGAGACTCACTAGGTGCGGTCCGCGAGGACCTACGCGAATACTAGGGCTCGTCCACAGGCGAGAAAATAGGCAACTTTAGCATTATTTGAATGAAACCTTCATTTAGAAGTCGGCCTGACGTTATCGATGCTCTGACGAAGGCAGAGTCAAAGTCAATGTCAAATCATTTATTCAATAAAAGCCTTCACAGGCACGTACTGACGTCAAAACTATAAAAAATCCAATTAATAGTCTTCCACGAGTCGACCGAGAAGAGCTGGCAAGAAACTCATTAGGTTTTTTTCATTTTCACCATATTTTTAATCAAATTACAATAACGTAATATATACATGCAGAGAGCATTATGCTACAAAACAAATGCTCTACAAAACGCAACCATGAATAAACATGTCATATAAAGCCTCTCTTTAGAACGCAGGCCCGTTAACTATCTGAAACAGGCAGAGAGTATTATAATGCAATAGAAATGCTCTACAAAATACAGCTATCAACAAGCAGCTTTTGTAAGGCTGGAGAGGGCAACGGAGTTAATGCAGGTCCCGGGTTCGATTCCCAGCGGGGGGTACATGTTTGTGTACTCGGTTTGGTTGGTGGTAGGGCTTGTTTGTCCGCCTGGCCAGCTGCCACCATCTTATCTAAACATGTCGCCGTAACATTGTTATGTTGTCGTTGCAATTTACTCAACGTTTTATTTTTATGTAGCATTTTTGGTAGTTTTAAACACTATCTGTCGAAATTATATGAACGGTTCTGAAAAGAATACTTTGAATGTAATATCATTGTCATGGAATTTTATTTCGGTTTTGATATGATAGTCTTTCAAAATTCTTCAGTATTACAACATTGTTTTAATAGTATCATCGATTGTTCAGTTATTATTGTTTGAAATGTTAATTGTGATAAACTTGTATCTATAAACAGGTTTTTCTCCTTAGTTTTAAAATTTGCCCGATTAAATATTTACTTGTGGATTTCCTGAGTTTTTATGGCCATCGGCCTCAATATCAATGTTTGTAGCATTGTTGCGTTCCGACAGCTATTGATAAGATAGCCAGTGCCTCAGTAGTTGAGGATCCCGGGTGAAGTGCGCTTCCACCTTCGGCCTTATCATCACTTACCATCAGCTGAAATGAAAGCCAAGTGCTTACTCATAAGATATTTAAAAAAAATCTTACTATCGTAAGTTAAATAATGAAATATATAAAGTTTTCAAGAAGCCAGTATGGACGTGCCTTTGGGGCCACTTGACATGTTGCTAACAGGACGCCGCCAGGCGCATATTTGCCTGCAACATACCCTCTATAAATATTTTCCTTCGAGGAGTCTAGCGGCTGTACTAGCTCTTCGCTGTAATTTGAGATTTTAAGTATTTACGTAGATACAAATAAGTTTATCAAAAAATATTCGTACATACATACTCCTATTTGCAAGTTATATTCGGTGTTTTCGCATAATATCTGGATGATTCTTGCTTACATTATGTTATTCTAGTCGTCTGAGTCGCCATCTACCCATACTGTCTGCCTGATGGTAAACGGTCATCACCTGTGGTCATCATAATCTAGCCTAGCCTAGCTGACACTGCTCACAAAGCATAGACCGCTTTCAACACCAAGTATATTAATCGTGCGCTCGCTGCCCTGAGGCTTTCGCTATGCAACTGTTAATGGATTTTATTCATATTCTTTCGAGCATGAACAATATTAGCAATGCATGATATTGCTACTGCTGAAGTTGGTAAAATAGTGGTAGCAATCCAGTCCATCTGGGCCTTAGCGCAGATGACTTAAGCACAGGTGGGGTTACCAGACGGAGCGGCGAAATGTAGTTACAAATGTTACGTTACTTGTACTGTGTATTTAATAAATACTCAGCTATGGCTTTTAATAAATACTTATGGTCGCCCAGTGGTCGAAATTTGACGGTAATTTTATTAGGGCTGTACGGATTGTATCCTAAGCAATGAAAAATTAAAAAAAAAGAATGTGAGTTAGGATCAGCTTCATGGTTTGGATATGGTTTGGATTGGCATTGACAGATGTCGGCCGCATTAAAGACAAACAATACGTATCAAATACATGATAGTGTGTGTAATGTCGTTTTTGTTGCTTTAATGTATTTTTATGCATAATTTAAAAATAATAACATTCGGATAACCTTCTCTATAAAAACTATAAGTGGGCGAAATTTCATACTCCTCCGTCCGCGCGATTTTCGTAAAAAAGTTTTTGCTTCACGTATTAATATATAGATAATAAATTTTACAAAAATTTGTAAGAAAGAAAACTTACCTCGGGCCCAATTCGCCCAGATCTTAACACTATTCTCGGTGCGTACAGACAGACAAACCAATATGTACGTACACGCGGCCTGATATAATTGTGCCCGGGGGACGTGCCCGGCTGAATATTAACGCGGATAACCCGGGTTATTGCCAAGGTTTCACCTGTGCGCCCAACTTATTACAATCGCTAAGAATTCTAACAATGAACGCTTTTTATTGGTTAGTTAGCGTAAGTGATTTTTCGTCTAGATGTCGTAGCAGTTTACGCGTCGCGCTGCGATTGCAGGGTTATTTATTATTATTATAATTTTTTTTTTATTTAAAGTTATTAATTGTAAATGTTTTAAATTAAATATTGCATGATTTGGTAACGACATACCTTTTCTCTTCTTGTATGTCGTTACTTCTATTAGCTAGCAGCTAAAAGTCGACGTCCTGAAAGGGTAGTAAGTACGTAAAAAATTTATGGATGATTCAAAAGCACTATTCTTAAGGATGCGAAGAGCAAAAAATGCCAAAAGTGCAGTCACAGTTAAGTTAATGTACTTAATTGAAAATATCATATTACATAAACAAAATATATATTTAGTATCAAAGGGAAGTTGGGCAAAAATCATGAAATCAAGTGGCGGCGGCGTTTCGTTGATTTCTTATAGTTAATCTAAATTATTGTACCTCTGATTTTGTCTAAACAATCACCAATAGCTAAACTACAAATTAACCGTCTCACATTTTCGATTTATCAAGTGGTTATTAAAATTATAATTTTTCTAATCAACACGTTAAATTCCCCATACAAAATTAGTATGGCCGCGCGGCATCAAATAAATATGGACGAAGACATTTCAAATAAAATATATGACACTTGTCACTTACGGCCAGCGCACCCATAAGTTTATTTGAATAAAATTTTTGACTTGACTTGACATTACACAGGAATTTGCACATATAAATTGCAATAAACAAAAAAATAATAATGTTTTAACTATAAGTACCACTATACGCATATAACATGCCTTTTGAGAACGAGATGTACGAGTATATGATTCAAAATCTGTCCAAAATCCAAACTTGTTGTTTCCAATCCAATTTAATCGTTGTTTGGTTTAAACCACAGTTTAAACTAATTTTTTGTTGTATTCATAGTATGTAATTTATTACGTCATTATGTAAAGTTATTGAATAAATTATTTGACTTTTTGAATTTTGACAGTTTGCATACCGAACTCGTAACCTTAAAGAACCGCATACTTTTAGCTCAGCTAGCAAAGAGCAGCATTATACCATAACCCAAATTAACAGCATCAAAATAATCTGCGCCGCCGGTTTAATGCTCTAAGGCGCCGGTAGTGAAGCAATAAACAACCGGTAAGTTTTTACAAACATTTAAAAACTTACCGGTTTCTGAGGACGAGATGTATGAAGATTTACCTAAATACCTTCTTTTTGTGGTAGAGCTATTTTTAGACTATTATTTTTTACAATTTTAATATATAGTTTTAGACGTCAATTAGTGCTTAAAAAATTTACATTGAACAAACGATTTGATTATGCGATTGAATGCTAAATCAATTAGTAATAAACTTTCAAAAATTTAACTGTTTTCAAACTGAACTCGTAAAGTAAAAAAAACCGCATAGGTACTTTTAGCTCAGCCAGCAAAGAGCAGCATTAAACCAATTCCCAAATTAACAGCATCAGTATAATCTGCGCCGGTAGTGAGGCAATGAACCGGTAAGTTTTAATCCGGCTGCCGTATTTACAGGTTTCTGTTTAATCGCGGGATTACGATTCGGACGCGTCGGCTCGGTCCGAGGCGCCACTGTTTGTCCGCACGACAGATTTAATGAGTTTATTAAATGGACTCGCAAAAAAAATACCAATCGCTATTAATGGGGATGGTGATTTTAATTCATTTAAATGCTTGGTGATTATCTTTTGGTAGATACAATTTGGGGTTGTGGAAAGTTTTGATGTACAGAATTATTTTTGCTTGCCATGAAACAGAAGAGACGCCCTGATCCCAATCTTATTTGGGTTCGGTTGTTGCAGCATGTTAACTTCTTTATTTTTTCTTGATCAGCCGGCATATAGCAACAATTAAACACTGTCTTTGATCTATCATCTTTGACACAGTCTATTCTATCTTGTCTTTGGTCTTCTAACTAGAAAAAAATCACTTTTCTCGTTTTTATCGCTTTTGATGGTGCACGAGTGCAAGATGATGGTGCACAACGTCACAGTTTAGGGTAGACGGATGTGAAGGCGTCTGTACTTATAGAATAAATAAATTAAAAAATACATACTCTGATCCTTATACATATTTAAACTTTCGCATTCATGGTCATTCAGCGTGTGTCAGGAGTTTGCCTTAAATATTACTCATAATTAGGTGTTCCATATTACCTACATTTTGACGACCTCCTTGGTCGAGTGGCTTGCACACCGGTTTTCATGGTGTCGCCATCTATGAGGTCCCGGGTTCGATCCCCGGTCGAATCAATTTAGAAATACCTGTTTTTCTATATTGTTTCGGGTCTGGGTGTTTCCTATGTATAATAAGTATGTATTTAAGTATATTAAGAATGTTTATCCGTTGTCTAGTTAACCATTTTATCGAGTTTCTTAAGGAAGCTTTTCTTGGGGCTAGATAATTGGTGTGAGTGTGGGAAACATTTTATTTTATTTTATTTACATTGGGGCAGGTATATGGCACCTTCAATAACATACAAACGGTCGAATAACGAAATAATCTCACACATTACAAGCAGTCTGTTTCATTTTAAATACATAATAGGTATATTAACTAGTCTTTCTTCTTTTTTTGTTGATGGCTTTGTGCGATTAGTACATTTAGCCAGTGTCAAAGTAATTTTTCTTACAAGTAATACATAAATAAACAATATTTTTTTCCTATATGATGATGATGAATGATAATAGAAATGAGAAGTGAGAATGATATACTCCCCAACTCCTCGAGTATCTCAGTAAAGATGTGGGGCTTTACTAAGTCCTCGGGCGGACTTCTTGAGAGAATTTTCAAATGTGATGTTGCACTGTTTTATTTCATTTGCCAACACTCATGCACACTCACGAAAGCTTAACGGTTAATAATCCACCATTAATTTACATTAATATTCGACATAACACAAATTTTTGAAAATAATACAAAAAAGCAGAAATGACTTTTCACTTTCCCGCCAAGAAGTTCTATTAAATAGTCATACACGTACCTATTAAGTTTTTTTTAAACTCTGACAGCTTTACTTCTAAAAATATGTGACTGAAACCATTTACCAGCTGTGTCAACGTACTATGTAAAACAAGATTCACATAATATACCTCGTTGGTAGAATTTGTAGGCAGCGCGATACCAACAAAGTTTGGTAGCCGAGCCAGCGAGCGGCAGCGGACCGTGTAACTGAATTATATAAAACGGGCGCATTATAACGTGTCCGGCCGGCTAATGCTTGGCACAATGTTTAAATTAGGTACACAATTTCACAAATTACAATTTATAAAACCTAGCCTTTTTTTCTAAGAGAAACAGGACATTTTCTTTGTTTCTCTACTGGGCCCTTGTGCGAATTATTATCTCACAAATTAGGATTTTTAAAGCATAGCCATCTCTCTACGACAATTTATTTTTACTTGCGCAGGCAGGCTGGCTCCTTTAACCTATTCGGTTGGTAAATTAATTAATGAATGAAATTAATGAGGTATTAGAGTGCCAGTATAATACCACAGTATTAAAGAATGATAATGATAAGCGTGGTGTAAGTTGCCTTTATCTCATCTGGGCTTCAATTCTGCTGTTTTAAAATTTCCACAATCGTGTTTAAATGGTCTGATTTTGTAAATTTTGTTATAGTTCTAATTTTTATCCATCCAATGTTGAGTGTAGGTGTCTTCTAGTGCACTCCATTCCTCCTATCTTGCGCCTTCCTCATCCAATTCTTCCCCGCTACTTACCTTGACAAGGTCGTCAGTCCATCGCATTGGTTTAACAGCAACTTTAGGTCCAGCACCCTTTCCCCCACCTGTGATTCTGTCTATGGCATATATGGCCTGCTCCCTTCCACTTTATTATCTCACTTGCACTTCATCGCATTACCGTCTCTAATATTTCATCGCACACAAAGAAATTTGATGACTCGTTTCTTTGTCGCACTTCCAAAAGATGGACTAGTCTACCAGCACACGTTTTTCCTTCTTCCCATGACATGGGGTCCTTCAAACGAGACGTGAAGAGGCACCTTGTGGGCCGGCAGAGTGAGTTAAATGGTTACTAGACAACGGATAAACATACTCAAATACATAAATACATACTTATTATATACTACTCAAAACAAAATATGGGCCACGAGGTATTTTGTCTGTACCATGAAAATAATAAAACCAATATTAATTTTTTTGTCTCCATAACGACAACTAATGTTGTTTTTACCGTGTAGACCAATAAATTTATTCCAATAATAATGATTAAAAAGTTTATTTGCTTTTGAAAGAAAAAACACATTTAAGGTTAAAAATAAAAACAATGTAAAGTTACTGAAAACAAAAGAAAATACTCCATGCTCATCTTTTAGTAACGGGTATGCCCCCCTCGTTTCGTTACGCACTCCTCAAGCCTGGAGTGCATGCTCTCAATCAAATGCCTGACATTTTCCATTGGAATCTCTTCCCAGGCTCTTTTAACAGCGTTGATGAGTTGCTGTTGGTTGTGGATTTCCTGATCAATCACCGTCTCTAACTCTTCGTTTCAACTGATCCCACATGTGCTCTATTGGATTTAAGTCCGGACTGTTCGCCGGCCACGGCAAGACTTGAATTTGAGACGCTTCCAGTACAAACCGAGTCGCTTGAGCCGTGTGTGCACGAGCATTGTCTTGCATCAAGATGAATCCAGGACCCGCTCGCTGGGCAAATGGGATCACATGTGGTCTGACGACTTCCTCAATATACCGCTGAGCAGTAACAGTACCCTCATTTAAAATAGCGAGCTCAGTTTTGCCGTGTAAGCTTATCCCGCCCCAAATCATTACATTTGGACCACCAAAACGATCGACTTCATGGATGCAGGCTTCTGAAAATCTCTCGCCGCGTCTTCTCCATACTCTACGATACGCCGATCGTCGTTAAAAAATTTAACTTTGCATTCGTCTGTGAAGAGCACCATGCCCCATTGGTTTATGTCCCAGTCCAAATGTTGACGGGAAAATCTTAAACGATTTGCACGATGATTTCTGGTTAATGGAATACGGACAACTCGCCTTCTTGATGCCTGCTGGTCTTCATGCAATCGATTACGAATAGTTTGGTCACTGACACGAGTACCCGTTGTTAGCCGTAAACGATTTTGCAGCTTGCGGGCCGTCGTTGTGCGATCACGGCGCGCACTTAATCGAATGTAACGATCCTCTTGAGCTGTTGTAATGCGAACTCTGCCCGAACCAGGTCTTCTTCTAACACTGCCGGTCTCTTGGAAACGATTCCATAGATTTTGAATAGCTCTTCGAGAAAATCCCAATTGCAAACCCACAGATCGCTGCGAATGACCTTCTTCAATCATTGTAACGGCTCTGGTTGCTGTCAGCGAGTCCATATGACGCCTGCGTGCTTGTGGCATATTGCAAAAGATGTTTCTGACTCGAGATATCAATGAACTCTGATAATTTCTAATAAACCAAGAAGCTAAGGAAAGCAAAACGTCAAAGAAAATGCAATCAAAATTTTCAAAAATAATTTTAAATCAAATTTTATTTAAAATTGTTGCCAGCATTAGATGAATACTACAATATTAAAAAGTTTAGGTATCAAAGAGTTTGTATACTCAATATTTTACTACTTTCAATATGTAAATGTTTAATAATTTACACCAAAATGAAAAAATACCTCGTGGCCCTTATTTTGTTTTGAGTAGTATACATAGAAAACACCCAGACCCGAGACAATTTAGAAAAACAATAATTTCTAAATTGACCCGACCAAGGACCGAACCAGGGACCTCAGAGATGGCGACACCATGAAAATCGGTGTGCAAACCACTCGACCAAGGAGATCATCATATATTGCTAAAGTTAAATTTGAAATCTGTCTTAACTTGTCATCTACCGTGAATACAGACACAATAGAATTTTAATTGTTTATGGCACTGATCAGTGCTCGTTCGTCCTCATCAGAAAGTTTAACAGTTTGACCAACTCTAAAGATTTGGATCTCTTCAGGAATGGCACTCGCAGGTTTAGAAAGTCACTTCTTTAAATATTATTTTTCTCATTTTCTTTGTACGATGTACGGGTTGTTAATTGCTATATTTTTTTTATTAAAATTGTAATTTTACTCTCACATTTATTATTCAATTATGTATCTTTTTGCTTTTTTTTTAACGAATGTGGTCTTCGCCTATAATTATAATAACATTAAGCTTTCCTAAACTGTACCAAAACCATAATTGTATTAGTTGATGTCCATTATGTTGGTAATCTATACTAATATTATAAAGAGGAAACCTTTGTATTTTTGTATGTATGTATGTTTGCAACGAATAAACTCAAAAACTACTGGACCGATTTAAAAAATTCTTTCACCATTAGAATGCTACATTAGCGTTGAGTAACATAGGCTATATTAAAAAAAATACTTAAAACGACAATTTATTTTCCAATACAAAATGATTTATTTGTTGTCATGGAATCCATTGATATATATTTAACTCAATGATGGAAACTGTCAAAGCGGTACGAAGTCCGCAGGGTCAATAAATATAATAAAATAAAATAAACACAGTTGCGTGTCATCTCTAAACCTTACCCAACAAATGACACCACAAACACTTTCATAGCCTTTTAGAAGGCCATAAAATTCATGACAGCTCTCGCAGTCGAACTTCCTTTAACCACATGCACAAAACACTAGAACCTTGAGGGCCGCAGGTCGAGGGTCTCGCGGGATAGAAAATATCGCAGCCACATTAACATATGAATCCGACGGGTGGTGTCATAAAGGAATAATATGCTAATGCCAGTTGTGAACGTTCCGCACCACGGTAGGTAAGAACGACGCGACGTGGTATTATGATTATCGTGTCGTCAAATAAATCTACGCGTTAGCGGTTTTTATTGGTGCCCTGGGTCATGTTAGGGCAGTCGCGGATTGTAGCCGGTTGTATTTTGTTCAGCGTTTGTTTCCCGAAATAGTTTTAAATGTTTATTAATGAAATGGTTGGTGCTTTGTTTATATACCTATTTACATGTCTGGACGTTCTATGCGTATTTATAGGTCTGCTTAGGCTTATAAAGCAGTAGATTAAATGTAGAGTTGCCGTTGTAACTCGGTCGAAACGTCGGGTATAAAGAAGGTATGATACCTTTTTACTAATTAGTTTGCGTTAATACCCGTTTAAATTCTTGGTTTAATTATGGAACGCGAAAGTTTAAAAGTGTATAAATGTAGAGTGTTTTAATTTAAAGCTTGAGTAAAACTTTTATATGTAGAGAGTGTCCTTCTATGATAGTACAGCATTTTCCGAATTTATAACCTCATTGTAGATAGGGGTTAGTGATAGGAAGTTCTTACGAACCGATAGTACAATAGTAGTTTATGCAACTGTCATATAATGAAGGGCATTAAAACACGAGTGTGAGTTTATGAAACGAGCGCAGCGAGTTTCATAATAGTAACGAATGTTTTAATACCCGTGTTATATGCAGTTGCATACACTACTTTATCTTCACTAATGCAATTAGTCAAACAACAAGAGTAAAAGCTGACAATAGTTTATTTATAATAATTTTTCAAATTTTGGATGGTACAATTTTGAAAGTTAATGTTAATTTTTGATCCAGCAGCTGTAGCGGTCGCGGGGCAAGCAGTAGAGCTCGTAGACGGAGTCGGAATATTTATAATTACTTCATTCGTCTTGTTTTCTATACTGTTCAAGATCGTATTTGAGACTTGAATTTTATTCATTAAAGACTCATCAATGTAGCTTTCAGCCACAGTAGAAGACTTCCACCCCCCGTGTCGTTTCAGTGCGGTCAAATCACCACCGCTATCTATGAGAAGGGTCGCCGAGGTGCGCCGGAAGCAATGCCCCGTGTACAACGCTGGGTTAGGCAGATTCAAAAAACTTGCGATAGTTTTTCCCAGAGCACCAAATTTATTAATACCAGTTCTTTGATGGACGCACTTCCCCGATCTATAGCTCAAGAAAAAGGCAGGGTTTCGACAGGGGGTGGGTCGAAGTTCCATGTATTTTTTACATACGGCATAGCAGTTGCCCGTCACAACGAAAGAACGATCTATTTTCGTTTTTGTTTTCGAAACTTTCACCATGATTGTACTGTCGTCTATGTTAGAGACTTCATCGAACTGGATGTTGTATAGCTCTTGCCTTCGGCATGCCCCCATTATGCCGAAGATTAGTGCAACCTGTAACAATAAACGATATAATAAGCTTGAGGTACATAGCCAAGGCAAATCTATGATTTATGAAGTAGTAAAGTGTAGGTACCTACTACCTAATTTATACACAAAGCGCTTAAACGGAGTGTCTAGATAACTTGCGTGTGTAGTACGTAAGTACTAGGTAGATTAACTAACAGAACTAAAATACACTTACCTTTTCAAAAAGATACAAAATATCTGGTGAATCTTCCAGGAAAATCTTTATTTGACCTGATGTAAACGTCAAGGACTTTTTTTCCTTGTGTCCTTTTGAACTGCGTTTCAGGAACGCTATGACTTTTGAATACTTCGTGATATCAATATTGTTGTAGATACTCAATGTGGACTTGAGCATAGAATATTTAGCCCACATAGAAGATGGCTTGAATTTGTCGGAGAGGTCTTTGAGATACACAAGAATGACATTTTCAGAAAATGATGTAGTTTTATTTTCGATCTTCCATGCCAAAAAGTTATTATATTCTTTTTCATATAATTTTCTAGATTTTTCTGGCAAAAGATTGTGAGTTACTTTTGTTGCCAATTCTAGAATATCCGGAGGCGTACAAATATCATCGTCGCTGTCCATTTTTAACTTTTAATTTGTATTTTAAAAACAAAACACATTGCGAAACATTAAATTCACGCGTACGTGTATTGTCACAGTGAACTTGCCGCCATTAAAATCTAACCAATGAGAGCGCAGCTGCGCGCGCAGGGCCAATCAGTAGCGAGCGCGCGCTGTTCTTTTTTTATTTAATTGGCACAAGATCTTACCAAAGAGTTTTGTGTATGTAAGTTTAGTAGTTTCGACGAAGTTTTCACGTATAACCCAACTGTTTTCAAAAGCCAGCCTAATATCAAAATTTTATACAACTTGTATGAGGATTTTGACATAAGGCTCGCCAGGTTAATTGGTCGCGTTTTATTGATGTTATAATGAGATTTTACGATATCGATGTGGATATTATACCATCATGTGAAATTGCTTAAATTGAGTGTTTTGTTGTCTGCGCTATAACAGTAGTAATTATAAGTCAAGTATTGGAAACATAAGTAGAATGTTACAACATTAGTGTAGATAAAATCAATTAACTAAGTATTAAGAAAAATAAATGAATTAAAGTTAACTATATAAAAAAAATATTTCCAATAAAACGTAATCTTTACATAATCGCATAACTATTACATAAAATAGTTATTACTCGGTAATTCGTTATTAAACCGAAAATCTCATACAAAACTCACTAAAATGGAGACCTATAAATTAAAAATGCGCAAAATCAGCGATAAACATCGCGCCCTAAAACAAACGCCCGCATAACCGGTTATCGGTCTCTTTTAACCCGGGTAATCCGGGTATGGCCCTGACAGATTCAGTTGACTCCCGCGCTGGTAGATGGGGTTTCGGGACGGAGATATTGTATCCGGGCGGGTTATACTCGGATACGTGAGGCATTGATGCGTGAAATTGGCCGGCGGCGCAGCCTGCCACGGTCGGCCATCATAAAATATAACTGGCACGTAATGATCTATGGCACAATATGGTGATGCACGTCCTTAAATATTTACTGCCCGGCTCCTGCCCGGTACACGAATGACAATCAAGCAAGCTAAGGACTGTATTTCATATGGTAGGGTGTAAGTAAATCCTTTTTTTATGGGTCGGTAAATTGTCGAGGGAAAGTAGATACAAAACGAAAAAGCGAAGACAATCGTTTTAGTAATGGAAGTGTATTGAACTTTTTAGAAGTATACTGTAATACTATAGTCAGTAACATTGTTTTGGAGGTTTGCTTGCAGTTGAAGGGATATTTCGATCCCATTAGAATTTTCTACGTTTATGTTTACAAAGTTTATTATGGTGTGATTATTTGAATCCAGGACCGATCCGTTCGTACACTTTCGGATTTCTTATGTGACGGCAATCACTGTACCTACTGCGAATATTATTGTTTAAAAAAATTAAAATGAAAATAAGCAGGTTTATACAGTTGTTACAATAATAACATCCAACGTCAACATCCTACACTATAATGATAGTGTTGTGTTACAAAAATAATAAAATTGAAATAATACAGCTACATTGTAATTAAATAGGTAATAACGTTGTCGAATTTCACCTTAAACTTAACTTCTGCGTGTTATAAAAGGTTTCATTAATAGAGTTGCAATCGTCCTTCTTCAATTTGAACACAACAGAAACGTTATTATTCTAAGAACAGAAACTTCACAAAAGAAACAACAAGATTAAGGGTGGATTCGACCAAGCGAGAGTAACTTTTATTCTTAGATTAAATCGTCAGTTATTCGAGAGTAAATCGAAATTTCGTTTTACCACGCACTATTCTCGGAGTAGCTTGCCTATTCGGGATAAGTCACTATACCGTCCAGCGTGGAATAACAGAGATAATCCGAGAGTATTTTAATGGCGTCCGCGTACGACATGACATTGACATTCGATTTTGACAGCTACAGTTATGCTCTAGACAAAATAGAGTTGTCAGGACTTTGCCTTTTAAATAGTTCATTTGTCGGATAATACGTTCATTCACGTTCGTTCAGGAGCTCGATGGCGCAGCGGCTAGCGCGTTCGGCTTGCGATCTTGCCCGCTAAGCAACTTTCGCAACGCCGGGTCGCCTGATGGGTGACCAATTAAAAAAACATCTCGAGCTCCTCCGTGCTTCGGAAGGCACGTTAAGCCGTTGGTCCCGGTTGTTGTCGTAAGATGGCAGTCGTTAAAACCCACCAACCCGCATTGGGCCAGCGTGGTGGGTTATGGCCCAATATCCCCACGTGCTATTGTTCACGTGGGAGGCCTGTGCCCAGCAGTGGGACGTTTATAGGCTGTTGATGATGATGACGTTCATTCACATTCACATGCTATTCACTCAATAATGAAGAATAACAATTCCAAGAGTAACTAATCTGTGGATTGCGTGGATAAATGACCATTCCTTTACTCGAGAATAAAATCGTGGAATAGATATATTCTTGGTATAGCTAATCTCGTATAAATTCAAGTTTGGTCGAATCCACCCTTAGACACATTCACTGCTGAATTCACTGGCTGCGTTAAAAAAAAGCCTATTCTTTTTTTAAATCTGTAAACAGCAGTTACGAAAATCATCGAGAAGTTTGAAATTTTAAAAGTTTTTCGAGATAACGGCGCCGGCGGCGGTATCGGTTGCCCACCGCGCCGGGATCAGCTCGTTTGCATTTTTATTGCTTTAAATTTTATCGTCATCGATAGTTTAAACGTTTCGGCAGATACAGATTCTGTCCGCTAAGCAAAATCTGTAGATAACTGAAAGTTTCTTAAGTAGGTAGGTATGTACATAACATTGTTTTCTAAAGTTTACACATAATTAATAAAGTTTTTAAAGCTTTTAATTAATTCATATTATAATGAACCATTTGTTTTATGAATAATAATTGATATACAACATCTAACACAATTTGATCAGTACTTAAACCGCTTTGGAATGCATAATAGTAGTTTATGCAACTGTCATATAATGAAGGGTATTAAAACACGAGTGTGAGTTTATGAAACGAGCGCAGCGAGTTTCATAATAGTAACGAGTGTTTTAATACCCGTGTTATATGCAGTTGCATACACTACTTTATCTTCACTAATGCAATTAGTCAAACAACAAGAGTAAAAGCTGACAATAGTTTATTTATAATAATTGTTCAAATTTTGGATGGTACAATTTTGAAAGTTAATGTTAATTACCAACCAAACCAATCCATCCACCATCCAATAACCAATGAGAGCGCAGCTGCGCGCGCAGGGCCAATCAGGAGCGAGCGCGCGCTGTTCTTTTTTTATTCAATTGGCACAAGATCTTACCAAAGAGTTTTGTGTATGTAAGTTTAGTAGTTTCGACGAAGTTTTCACGTATAACCCAACTGTTTTCAAAAGCCAGCCTAATATCAAAATTTTATACAACTTGTATGAGGATTTTGACATAAGGCTCGCCAGGTTAATTGGTCGCGTTTTATTGATGTTATAATGAGATTTTACGATATCGATGTGGATATTATACCATCATGTGAAATTGCTTAAATTGAGTGTTTTGTTGTCTGTGCTATAACAGTAGTAATTATAAGTCAAGTATTGGAAACATAAGTAGAATGTTACAACATTAGTGTAGATAAAATAGTTTAAAAAATCAAAACGAATCCCTCTTTCATGCCCGGGATGTGATTATTGAATCTCACCGGCGATCTTAAAATTAAAAGTGACAAGAAATACACTATGAAATATAATAATGTTTGCATTTTTTACAATTTCATTATAAATATACATACCTACGGTACAAGAACTTTCGGTGTCAAAAATTTGTTATCAGTGACTTTGAATAAGAGTGAGAAGGAGCAATCGTAATAGATATCATAGTGTGAGAATTAGTCAAAAATGGCATCCCTTTATTGTTTGAGGTTATGACGTATCGTATGGCTGTTGCAAAACTTTTTGGGAAGGTTGCAATGCAATAAACACGTTTGTGATTGACCTTATTTATAATGCCCATTTCCGCCGGACTATTGCACGTAGGTATCAAAATAATAACGAAACGTATGAATCGTCATCCATAAGTAACTCCATTTATTTATATAAAATTGTGATTTTTATAGCTAAACTTAGATAAGTTTAGCTCTATCAAAGTTAAACAAGAGCAGTGATAGTATAGGGAACGTTAAATACCGCTCGGTCCTAATGACTTCTGCCGTCAATCTGGCCTACAAATCTTTATCAGCCGCTAACGGGGAGTATATTAGTCTTGATTACCTACCTCCGGATAGGGTCCATTTGTCTACTACTGTTTTGTAATATACTTACACATTCTCACATTACAACACACTGGGGACTTATGTCGATGCGAGCTGTTAACTGTTAGATCTTTCGTTTACAAGCTAATCAATGTTAATAATTTTAACTCATTGTTTCAAACTCTTTTGTTTTCTTTTGAACGACGCGGGACCACCATATAGTTTTAAAGAAAAATATTTCTTTCACGTTTCGGATAGTGTTGCTAGTATTGAAATATTTTGGTCGATGCTGGAATGTTCTTTTAAATGAAACACTCTGGTTTTACTCGTCAAATAGACCGTTTAATTTAATTAATGATATATCAATAATAATAGTTCTAAATCTAACGACACCTCATATGTTAAAATCCACCATGCCGTTTGGGCTGTAGGGCGTGCCAAAGAAACAGACATACATACATACATACATACATACATACATACATACATGCATACATACATACATACATACATACATACATACATACATACATACATACATACATACATACATACATACATACATACATACACACACACACATACATACATACATACATACATACATACATACATATAACTGAAAGTGCTACTATCAACTATTATATTGCAAATATAAGCATTGCGAAAAACGTTCATATTTACTTCCATACAAAATAAATTTTTGGTTACGTAATTTAAAAAATGTACAACCCTGAATAATTAAAATTATCAATTCAAAAATGAATGGTACAGTTTGTGACGAAGATCCCCAAGAGCCTGCCCACTTCGATCTGATTGGCGCACGTAGTTCTTTTGAGTGGTCAAAAGACCTACGCGAGTCAATCAGATTTTAGTACCTACGCAGGTCGCAGGCCGTACTGCGGCAGGCAGATCGAATATCGCAGATGCGACATTAGCATAGTTAGTAGGCTACCTATCTATCCGCCGCACAAGTTGATGAACATGGTAATGTTTTTTGATACTTACTACTTTTACCGCCTCGGTGGTCTAGTGGTTAGATCATGGTAAGCCCGATCTGAGAATCCAGAGGTCTTGGTTTCGATTCCCAGCGGAGGGTACATTGTATTCGGTTTGGTTGCGGGCAGGGCTTATTATAAGTCCGCCTAGCTAGCTACAACCATCTTATTTAAGGCTGTCGTCATACAATCTTGTGGTAGGTAGGTAGAAAAAGACATAATGAAATTAACCATTAATAATAATAATGAAATTAACCCTAGTTATTATGCACCTCATCATCATCATCATCATCATCATCATCATTAGCTCATTTTTGCCCCCACTGCTGGGGCACGAGCTTTCCCTATGGATGGATAGGGAGAACGGGCCATGAACCACCACGCGGGCCCAGTGCGGATTGGTGATTGTTAACGACTGCTAATGCAGCCGGGACCAACGGCTTTACGTGTCTTTCGAAGCACGGAGGAGCTCAAGATGTAAAATTTTTGGTCATCCATCCGATGACCGGCCTTTGCGAAAGTTGCTTAACCTCAGCACTCCCAGACCGGGCGCGTTAACCACTGCGCTATCGAGCTCCTAAAATGCGCTGCGCCATCGAGCTCCTCAATTATGCACCTATGCACCATCATATGGAGTCTCTCGGAGGACGGAGATTCGTAGGTAAAAAACTTTTTCACAAAAAAAGTTATTCACTATCATGTATACCTTACCCTCCTTTCGGCTTAGTACCCCCGTTCCGACTAACGTTGTATACATACATACATACACTCGAAAAACATAACCCTCCTGACGCAGTCGGGTAAAAATAAAAAGCCTGTCTTACATATAGGTAGGTACTGCCTAGAGTACCTAGAGTATCTTTTAAGACCCACCAAGCAGTTAGGTCCAAAATCGAACAGCCAACCAATCCGTTGAATTGTGGAAAGCAAATGTGTCACACATTACAGCTCACCAAGTGTTCGGCGGACATTACCATACACTTGAGACGGCACTGGTTCGGTTCCCGGGAGTTTGCACGTGCCCCATATGCACTCGAGGAGCCCCTTTGACTTGTGACCCCACTTTAGGGCTAATGCGTTTGGGATTGCATAGCCCTTAGCCGTAATGCGTTTTGGCGACTTAGAATACTAATTCTTACGATATAAGGATTCTATGTTGCAAGTCCTAGGAGTCAGCATAACCAAATTTAAAGTGCCTGTCGTGAAAAAAATATAAAAATAAATTGTATCGACTTTGGCCAAACTATTTTTATTTAAAGTAGGTAATTCCAGTTGGAAGGAGCTCGATTATTTGAGTTGCGATCTTGTTTTATAAAGTTTGCTCATACGAGTATAGGAAGTCATGAGCCCAGCACTTAAACGTTTACCATGATGATTTGATGATGATGAATAAGAACAACTTTTAGCTTACAAAAGCTTTATTTCTTATTTATTGGGCGGTGTACTTTTTATGTGAGTTAATATTTTATATCAGATAAGAATACCTATTTATTTTCAAAGTAAAGTCTAACTCTATGCCTAGTCATGGAAACCTAATTGAAGTGCTTCATTTGAGCACCTACTGTTACAATTTAAACTCAAATCAGTTCCGTTCCACAGACGTACAAAAATGAAATTTCAAAAGTAAAACGCCAACGCCGTCAGAGGCATTCTAATTTCAAACATATAAATCTTTTTCATTTCTTGACACTTAACCGATATGAAATTACAGTGGCAAATTCGCTGTTGCCCGGAGCCTTATATTCTGATACTCGCGCGGTTTGTTTAAAAAGTTCCGCCCTCATAAACGAGGTAATCAGAACTTTAGGATTGTGTCTTGTTATCGTATTGTGCCTCCTCTAATCAAGTTCTAACGAGATCGTTTGCGTAGGGGGGTGTGCACACCGAATTTTAGACGTTTCCCGATATTAACACTGATAAATGGTTGTTTTGTTACGACTAGCTAAAGCTTTTCGAACCGAACCGAAAAGTTAGATAGGTTCCCGAGCTACCTACTTTCATTTAATTTTAAAAGTTTAATGAAAGTTTGCACTTCATTGGAATATGTATTTTATTAAATGTAACTGAAATAATCTTCTATCAGACTGAGCAAGTCAGAGCAAGTACCTAGTTGTGACAAAACTACATATGTGAGTGGAAAATATGCTTGAGTTTTAATTACTTAACTAATATTAAAAGCCATCTATGCAATCATAAAAAACTTAAAGTTTCATGAATTTGCCAATGTCATGAAAGATGGTGATCGCGTGGTAAACTATTGGCTTGTAGGTACATAGTGTGCAATAGAAACATATCACGTTTGTATAAAATAATACTCACGCAAGAATAATACACTAGATTTTGATGTACACCGACCTTTACCCCGAAATAATCAACATGAGAGGAAATAATATGAATCAACCCTCAGTTAAGGCCACAGTGTATGAAAACTTAGCGGTTTTAATAAGCCATGTCGTCATAAAATATAAGAACGTTCTTAGTTAGTCTACGAGAATATTCAAAGAGGCTGTATTCGTCTCTTTTAGGTAGGTAATGAAAGTATAATTATTACAATGTTTCGCGAGATCCCGACATGATTGTGCAATCCAAATCCTACAAATCATTATCAAATCTTTTATTCTAGCCACTGCAGTTTCTGATGAAAAGTAAAACGACATACTATTATTACAATGAAAAAAACGTTTAACCGATAGATGCTATCAAGTACTGTTATATCCTGAGTTGCCATTATTGATAAAATAAGAAGAAAAAATAAATGCAAATTATTTCGTCATTTCATTCCTTTTCATGTAGGTACCTTACACCTAGATACTAGTTACTCGATATTTTTCATGAGAAATGGTGTCGGAGTGATTAGTGATGAATACCTAGCACCGATTTGTTTTAATTACACGTTACACGTTTACCATCACTGAAAAGTTAATAATAATAAAACACATTAATTTTCGGTAAAATAAAAAAAACGACGGGTTGCACTCTGGGAGTGCCGGCAGAAGTGAAAACTTGAATATTAACGTTGTGCATTTTTGATATTTTGGAATGGTTAGGGAATAATTTTGCACGAATTGCTTTAATTATCAGTATAAAAGTACTCTCATTTATGTGGTAGAATACAATATTTATTTATTGGGCTATCGTACACAAACATGACAATTTATATTACAATAAAAAGTTATATTAAGTTATATTAAAAACTTATATTACGCCGCGCTAGCTGTCTACTCTCCATCCGTCTTACGAATTTTCGATCAGGACACGTGACCTGACGCGAGTTTAACATTTTTTACCCATTCCAAAAAAAGTGCACAACGCCGCTAAAGAAGTTTTCACTTCAAAAACTGCTAAGATATAAAATAATACTTTCTCGTCAAAAAATATATCTTTGAATAAAAATTCCAATTTTGAAAATGACGTTACAAATATGACATGTCAAATCTAAATCTGTGGTAATTAAACATTTTGGTGTTCATCAAAAACCAATTCGTAACCCAATCTCAATGTTAATTAAAACTTCGCACTGATTAAAGTTTGCGACCTCAACTTTAGATCGGCTTCTTCGGCTACTATAAAATATTAGAGCCGTTTAAATATATCAGAAGAGCTCGTTAAAACAAATCCCTTCACCTAAAATTAAACGTTACTTACAAACTCTTCTTTAAAAAAAACTAGTTTAAAAATTATCAACGAGTAGAAAGTCACGTGCGTCACAAATATTTCAATGGCGGTTCGTCCATCCAACCAGATTGTTACAAACCAGTTAGTGATTGGTTGCGTCTTATAAGAAGGGGCTTAAAGTCAAGAGTATGGCCAATTTAATAGTAAAGGTACGGAATAGCGGCAGCAGCGATAAAAATGCGAAATCCTCTTGCAACGAATGGAATTGCGTATTGGGGCTCAGACAGGGTGTAATCTGCCTGCCTGCGGAACCCAAACGCTCCCGAGAGTTCCGTGCGAGTGTGCTGCAGCACTTACCGTCATAGAATAGATACTGTCGAAGGAGTTGTTATAGAACGCAGATGCGACACCTCAAACAAAAAAAAAACGTAAGGAAAAAGTAAGAAAAGGTTCGTTAAGAATTTTCCTATTGTGACTGTGAAGTTTTATGCACCATTTAATCGCGTTAACCAAAGGAGGATTTGTATGGCTGAATTGCAACATCCTTCAATCTTCACCGGGAGACGCTGCTCGAATGACATACAGATTCCTCGTTTTCCATAACCTGATCGATTGTTGAATAAAACTCGCGTTATACAATAGTAGGCACTGAATTCCGTGTTTAACTAGAAAATTATGCATTTTCCCTTCTATACCTAAGTGTCGGTGTCCGCATAATCTATGGCGGTGCATGGAATCGCGCCAGAACTAAATGAAATTGAAATTAGCTTTCTCTCCCTAGAGCCATTCGCGGAATTTTCCAAAAATAAAAGCGTATTATATTTTAAAATACGATTTCAGTCGCGCTAGCAGTAGACACGGCGGCCCTGGAAAAAACTTAACAATGACTCGAGAAGACGGAGGGACGATGAAAGAAAAGAAATACCACTTGATATTTCATTACTTAAGCGGGGTAAGGAATCGTTCATAAGTCCCTTATCGTTTAGTTTTATCATTCGCCTGGCCCTTTCCCGAATCTTATTGGGGGTCGGCACAATATGTTCCCGCCTTATAATAAGTATTATTCTGGATCAGCCATCATCTCAACATTTAACTAGGTACTGCTTTCTTTGCCGAACCATCTTTTACAGTAGAAACAGAGTACATAGAAAAAGTAGGCAGCAAAAACAATTTTTATGGAAAACTAGCTGTGCCCTGCGGTTTCACCCGCGTTAATTAGCGACTGTTCCACACCTATTAGTCATAGCGTGATGTAATATAGCCTATAGCCTTCCTCAATAAATGGACTATTCAACACAAAAAGAATTTTTCAATTCGAACCAGTAGTTCCTGAGATTAGCGCGTTCAAACAAACAAACAAACAAACTCTTCAGCTTTATAATATTAGTATAGATTAAAAAAAAAATTATGGCACTTAAAATATCTATAAATTTCTTCTACATCTTCTTCTAAATAATAATAAATAATTCTAAATAATAATCTTCTAAATCTTTCCCCTACATCCCTACTAGTAGGTAATACTCTAGGCCCGTGCCGTACGTAACTTAATGGTTAAACATTACCAATTTTAGTGGTTCTAGGGTTCCTGGCTATTTTCGGTCGGCATGTCCTGCAGCACCTCTGCTTTAACATAGTGTCTTTTGCACAAGTGTCCATCAAAGTCTTTAATGTGAGTAAAGTCGCGAGCAAAAGCTAGTGTGACATATGACACACAACCCTGCGGAAATGACAAGTGTCTAAATAAAAGCGGCATTTCCCGAGATGTTGATGAAGTGATGTTAAAATTAATGTTTTTTCATTCGAGGCGACTATACATTTTTTTTTTCTTTATTTTGGCACATAGTCATAAAAAAATATATTTTTACAGTAATTCCTTAAGTAATAGACAAGGAGTGCCCAAAAATTACAAAATAATACTTTGTTAGCAGTTAGGTTAGATGCTAATATTATTACTTTATAGTAAAATATTTAACAGTACTTACGTAAAATTTACATTTTTGTTGCTTCAAGTCGATTCTCATGCAGATAGGTATCATATTAGGCTTCACTTTATGATAAGTAGGTATATTCGTAGCAAGGTGTTCAAATTAGTTTATCGATAATATTTCTTTTAAATCTAATTATGGAGTTACCATATAGTTCTACATATATCATAGAACTCACGGTTATACATTTGAAGGCTACGTGGGAAGTAACTGTTACGTGTGTAATTCTTACGAGTCCGAGGTGGTACAAAGGCATGAACAGTACGTGAGGAGCGTGCTGGAAGTCGGGCTTTAATAATAAAATTTTGGACAAAAGTACAGGTGAATCAATAAGATTATTTAACACAGCTATACTCTAAGTGTGTTCCGCGGAACCCTAGGGTTCCATGATACCTCTGTCGGGGTTCCGCAAGAATTTAGAAAAAAAAAATCAAAACACCTCTCTCTGGTCGCTCCGCGGCTGCGCGGACTCCGCGGCCGCGCGGGGACAAAACGCTATGAACGTTATTTATTTATTTATTTGTATTTGTATAAACATGTGTTACAATAGCTGGTACAATATCTCATAAGTTTGGTATCAACAATTTTATACTTGTACAACCCGTTCGCTCTAAGTTTGACGGTCTGTGGAATGCGCGTACCCTCCCCCACGTGACAACAAAACTTATAATGTGTCATAGTTTTACCCAAATATGTACGTACACAATTTTTATTGTTACAATTAAATAAAAAATATTTTTATATTATGTTTTGCTGACGTTACTTTTCGAACGTCATACCTATCGCCAGCGGCAAACTTAAAGCGAGCGGGTAGTATACTTGTGAGCGCGCAGTCTCTTTGATAAAAGCCGCCTCTGAATTAGACGCTATAGTTGTCAACAAGCGACTTTCGACTCTAACTTCAAAGGATAAAGTCGATATTGTTTAAATTTCTGTTTTTATTTTTGCTTTTTGTTTATCAAAGGTGCCGACTCGAGTATTTTCGAGAATATTTGAGATCGAGTCTAGGACTAATTATAAAAGCGGCGATCGCGCGTCGCGCGTCGTCAGTTGACGATTAGCGTTCAGAGCGATAAGTTACTACCTACTTACAAGCTCGCTAGCGAGAAAATAGTGTTCATTGTTTTACTGCCTGCTGTATTCTGTTGTCTCAGTTTTATACATTTCTTCACTGTAGGTACTAAATTTAGTCTCTTATACGCAGTAACGATTGTGCATTATTTAAACCCCACTATCCTGACGTGTAACATTATAAATAAAGAAGAATGAAACGTTGGCTTAAAGGTGTTAAACGTGTTGCAACAACATCTTCTAATGACGCTGAATGTTCAAAAGCAGTGCGCGCGGAGAATATAGCAATCACCGATCCAGAAGATGATGCCACGACGTCAAGCTCGACGGTTTCAAAGACGAAAAGAAGGAAGTATGATGAATCTTATATCAGTTTCGGATTTGTTGATTCCAACGGCTCACCTCTCTGCATGCTCTGTAGTAAACTGCTTCCTAATAGTTCCATGGCACCTGCCAAATTGCGCCGACATTTAGAAACTGTACACCCCGAGTCTAAAGACAAGAATAAAGAATTTTTTGTTCGCAAAAAAGATCTGTTATTAGAAAGTCAAAAAAATATGATGCATGTAACACAAACTATCAACGAAAAGGCCACGGAGGCATCATATTTAGTTAGCTATCGCATTGCACAAGCAGGTGAAGCGCACACTATCGCTGAAAATTTAATAAAACCATGTGTATTAGACATAACAAAATGTATGCTCGATGAAAAATCTGCAAAGCATCTTTCTACTGTTCCGCTATCAAACGATACTGTTTCACGACGAATCCATGATCTGGCAAGCTACGTCAAACAAGAACTAGTTACACGTCTACAAAATACACGATTCGCCTTGCAAATGGACGAGTCGACTGATGTCGCTGGTTTGGCTATCCTGCTGGTTATTGTGAGATATCCATAAAAAAGTTCTTTTGAAGAAGACATGCTTATGTGTTCACCGCTGCTTGCAAACACTACCGGGGAAGAAATTTTTAATAAAATAAATATATTTTTTGAAGAAAATGATCTCAGTTGGAACAATTGCATTGACATTTGTACAGATGGGGCCAAGGCGATGACAGGTAAAACAGCAGGAGCAGTGTCACGAATGAAAAATAATGCGCCTAATTGTAGTTCCAGTCATTGTATTCTGCATAGACAAGCACTTGCGATGAAGCAAATGCCGTCAAATCTAAAATTAGTTATGGATGAAGCGGTAAAAATAATTAATTTTATCAAATCACGACCACTACAATCCCGATTGTTCTCATTATTGTGTGAAGATTATGGCAGCAAACATAAAACACTGCTGCTCCATACAGAAGTGCGATGGCTGTCTCGGGGTAAAACTTTAACAAGGCTATTTGAACTTAGAGCCGAGTTACAAATGTTTCTTTCAGCAGATACTTCTTTTAATTTGAAGGACCGTTTGTATGATAAAACTTGGTTGTTCCGATTGTCTTTTATGGCGGATATCTTTCAAAAACTTAACGAATTGAATTTATCGTTGCAAGGTAAACAGACAACAGTGTTTCAGGCCTATAATAAAATAACTGCTTTTAAAAGAAAATTAGATTTTTGGATCATTTGCATTGGTAAGAAAGAAATAGAAAGCTTTACGTTACTCAGTGAGTTTGTTAGCGAAAACGACTCAGAAATGTTTGAAGATGATGTGTTTGAAGAATTGGTCCAATATCTCAGTTCGATGCGCGCATCTTTTGAAAAGTATTTTCCCGAAGAACACAATACAAAAATTAAAGTGAATTCATGGATTTATAATCCTTTTTTACCCAACTTAGAAAAGCCTGAAAACTTGCCAAACGAGATATATGAATCTCTTTTAGAAATGTCATCAGACACAAGTATGGAGTCACTGTTCAAAACGACGCCTCTCAATGATTTTTGGTGCAAAATCCAAGATGAATATGCAATGCTTGGCCAAATGGCTCTGGATATTCTTCTCCCGTTCCCAACTACATATTTGTGCGATACAGGATTCTCTACCTATGCAGCCACGAAAACAAAATATCGCAATAGACTGGACGCCGAAGCTGATATGAGACTCCAACTTTCTTCCATCAAACCTGATATCAACCAATTGATGAAAAATAAAAAACAGTTTCATACCTCCCACTAGTTAGATTTTTTCTTTTTTAATGTTTTCTATTATTGTCCTTGGCAAGTGGTGAAGTAAATAATAATTAGTAACTGTTACATTGTACTTTTATTATGCTGATTAATAAAGAATACACTTATAAAAACAATTGTTTTATTGTAGGGTTCCATCAAGTATTTTGCTTCCCAAAAGGGTTCCGTCATTAAAAAAGTTTGAGAACCACTGATTTAACAACTTAAATAAAAAGGTTATATCAAATTGCTTGCGGCGATTCTGCAAAGTAAGAATTTTGTGTGTCTTTAATGTTTGTTCATATAACATAATATCTAATTTTTTTTTATTTATCATCATCATCATCATCAGCTCATTTTATGTCCCCACTGCTGGGGCACGAGCCTTTCCTATGGATGGATAGGGAGAACGGGCCATAAACCACCACGCGGGCCCAGTGCGGATTGGCGGTTGTTAACGACTGCTAATGCAGCCGGGACCAACGGCTTTACGTGCCTTCCGAAGCACGGAGGAGCTCGAGATAATAAATTTTTGGTCACCCATCCGATGACCGGCCTTTGCAAAAGATGCTTAACCTCAGCACTCGCAGACCGGGCGCGTTAACCACTGCGCCATCGAGCTCCTTTTTATTTATAATTAATAATTTTTTGTAATATCTAAATTATCACGATAATTGAGTATTTTTACAAACTTCTTTTGCACGCATTTGCATTTTATTATTTTAATTACGTAGCGTTAGATGTTAATGTTATGTTCTTGCTACGAAACTCGAACTTTAAATCAGTCATCAATGTTTTCTAAGTTAACAGCGGAATTTTTATTTGCTTATCTTCTTTAATAGCGGCAATCACAGCATTAGACATGGTGCATTTTAGCCAACCGATTAGTTTACCATATTGCACACGGGTGGTGTACTCAATAATGTTATGTGTTGACACAATTTTATGGCAATCAATATTTATCTTATGACCTTGCACTTGCGCACTTGGTAAGACGCCCAACTATAAACCAAAACAGAAAAGCATCATATACCATCTAAGTTGTGTGCATAAAAAATTTAGTAGTTTTTACGAAATATCTTCACTTACCATCATTCCGTGATCCGACCACTCGTCATTCATAAATTCGTGAAGCACGCAGTCGCGACGGAGCTTTGAATTAAAGCCTGCTCACTGTCAAATTCAAATTCCACGCACATAAATATTTGATGAGCGGAACAGTGTGAAACAGTTGAACGTTCACATCTTTTAGACAATTATATTGAAATGTACCTACTTATAATTGGTAGATTAGTATGTTAGTTACACAACATAAAATTTATTGTAGTAGTTGGTGTCTGTCGTAAAATAATGATAATAAAATATTTTTTTATTATTGTTTAGTGCAAAAAGTTTTCTGGTTGCAGAGAAATAGGAGTATCGTTGTGGCACCAGTGTTTGATACTTAAAATATAACATTTTCATTGAAATTTTACGACTTGGAATGTGGTCTGTATTATATGATTGAATTCTGCTAATACATGTTAAGCAACCTTTTAATGTTAAGTCATACATTTATTACAAGTAAATATTCGGGAGCTGATCAACACGAATTTAACACGTCGGGCGCCAATAGCGAAACTGGCGCCCACCGTGGTGCGAAACAGTTCCAATTTTCGTTCCAACAAACGCCACTTCTAACCTCATTGGAATATTTTCATTCCAATAAAATGCGCGTTGTAAAGGCTTACCGGGACATGTTTGCGTTCGGATACGCGCTGCTCAAAATTCAGAGCCGCGCATACGTGATGAGCGGTGTGGGAAACGTGCAACGCGCTCGCCGCCTCACAAATGGAAATTATTTACTGCGATTAACGCTTTCACTTTACATTTGGGAGAAAGAACAATATTGTGATCGCTTATAGAAACGATGACCCTATTTTGGAGATGGACTTTTAAATTGCAGTGTTTTGTTTATGAATGTACCTACTCGTAGAATATAGAATATAATTTATTTCAAAGTACCTACATTAATGCGGAGAAAGGCAAAGGCAAACGCCTAGCAGCGAAAAGGGCTAAAATGTATATGATGATGACTGTGTACATTTAATGGTTATAATTTATTAATTTATTATATAAAGGAAAATTATCAGCTCTTATACAATAATACACATTTAAATAGATACGGAAAACCATTTACAGGTCCTCACAAATAGAAATAATATAAAGTATGATGCCTGATTTGGCCAGATCTCAATCTATGCTTATTCATTAATACGCTAATTTAATTCATATCATTTCGTTTCTCTTTGTTTTCTAGCTGGATAATTATAATATAAAAGATTATTTTTCGAGACGTTACTGATAAATTATGTGTTCCGCTTTACGGAGAGTAAAATGGCATAATTATAAATTAAATTAAATTTTATTAAAAAAAATACATATTCCAACAAAAACAAAATATATAATCTAAATGTGAATCTCTCTTTTGTTGTAGTTTTATTTCAGTTTTTTTTTTCGCCTTCATTTTGGCTTAGATCCTTGGAGCGGGTGCGGGGGCCGCGTTACTGCCGCACGAGCGTGCAAAAAGCCCCGGACTGAACACACGCCGTTTGCTGACCGTACGTGCAATGGACACAGGGAGGGTGGACGGGCTAACTAAGGCTACTGGAAATGGATGCGGTACTTAATAAAATTATTTTAGTACATTCTTCTAATGCCACTAGACACCCAGATATAATACACTGCATACCAGCATAGATCCAAGACACGGTATTTGTTGCCAAAGCGTGCGAATATCAGTTAACATAACACGTGCGTTTTACTAGAAACAGACTGTGCCTGCTCCTGCACCGCGCCCACGACACGATGAACTCGAGCTGAAGCATTGACTTTATTTGCGCACTCGAGTTTTTTGCTCCCATCATCCGACTTGAATGAAGAATATTGTGAAGTACAGGAACTTTTTATTACCTACATTAAGTCACCATCAGCCTATAAATTACCTACACTGGGATCATGAGATCAGAGATCATGGAGCCTGAAAACTGGGCCTCAGCTCAACTGATATGGTGTTTAACGTCCCTAGAATAATTGTTTATGTTCACTGTGTATATACAAATAAATAGTATGTCAGTAAACTGATTTAGTTTTCCCACGACCTGGTCAACCCGAGCCGAGGTCCTAGCCTTTAGAGGCGCCCTCGGGTTGTTCGGCTCCCGATACGAACCCCTCGGAGAATCTTGTAGGGAATGCACGCACTACTTAGTGCGTGATACCATACCTCTGTCGGTGCTTCGTTTCACATGGCTTGAGGAACCTTTTAAGTTTCTCGCTGCCCCCAAAAAAGTCAGATGACACTGAAAATGCTGTCAGAGGCAATTGGGACTATGGAGAAGTCGACGAAATCAGACCACTATTATGAGTCATGATTATAGAGGTTTTAGAATAGCAGAACATAGGCCTTATGTTACGACGACAACGCAACAAATGTCGCATGAAAAAACCGAGCGCCTTTATCATTAAAGCAAAAGTAATGAAATGGAAATTTTCACTCGTCTTTAAAGAAGAAAGAGTTGACATAATACTTTTTAAAACACCGCATCCACCTGTATGCTTGCGCCTCCTTCCACAGCACAAGTCACGAGGTAAATTAGTTACATTATCTGTATTCAGTGCGGGGCGTTTGGTTTTTTCGCTGCTGATGCGGCTCGGTCGTGCGTGGCGCCCCCCAATTGTTTGTGAGATGGCCGGTGGCAGGTAAAAAGCAAAGGCCGGTAAACCAAGTGGAGTCGAAATTATTTTCTGGCTAGCATGTAACTATAAAGGCCAGCGCGGATGAGGGAGAGTCCTCTCAATGATCGGAATGTGTGTATGGTCATCCTTTAATAATCTGTTCGCCCGCATATCATGCTGTGTCACATTGTATCAATTTGTTGTAAACAACTCTTGGTTTGAAAATAGTGGCTACTAAGTTCCCTTCTGGGGTTTTCTCTATGGGTCTTCCTACGTACAAAATTATATAATTTAAGTATTATTGAGTGTACCTACTCGTGTTGTATTTTTTATGCGTATATTTTTGTTTTTTCTTCTTTCAAGACATGTAGGTACTTACTCTACGTTCATAAGTGTGTATTTTAAGCGGCTAAATTGAATAAGGCAGTTTTAATTCACATTTTAATTTTTGATTCCGACGTTTTGCCGGTTGTTGCCGCGGCACGCTCGCATCGCTTGCTCTGCTCGCACGGATGGTTCATGTACCTACTTTTATTTTAGTTAACACTAAAAACAGTTCGAAATACGGACACCAAAAAAACAACTTCTTTATATTCACATATATTTGGTTAAAAGATTTACAAAAAAATAAATAATTTATTACTTAAATCTGTGATTACATAGACTAGCATGTTTTATGTGTGTAAATATTTACATATAACTGCAGTGGCATTTACTTTGATTGAACTAAATAAATAATAATTTTCAATAAATTATTAATGATAACAAAATGTTAAAACGAGAAACAATGTGTTGTCAAGTGAAATTTTGAAGGTAAAACTCTAACGTTTTCCTAAAGAATTACTTTCAAAATTTGTTTTAAAAACAGTAACAATCATGGCGAGTGTTTTAACAGATACAATTTCCAACATAAATAAGCAGTTAATTCGTACAAACTAATTCAACAGCTATAACAAAAACAATTTTTAACGCCATCTATGTCCTACTACCAGTACTTCACAGTTCGTCCGCCATACAACTAGCGCCATCTATTATCAACTTTCGCAGTTAGACAGCGCCATTTCCCGGTCACTGCCGCCCGGATCTTCTGTCACGGAGAAGGCTAGATATGAAAAACTCGCCAGCTCTATACGAGGAGCGTACTAATGGGCCACTAGCGGTGTATAGGAATCCTAGTTCGGCGCCTTTGTCCTCCCACAACTTGAACTTGGCGGGTGTGACATACTCAAAGACTTTGAGGTGCTTCTTGGTAGGTTGCATGTATTGGCCGAGGGTGACGCAGTCGACGCCGACCGAGCGGAGATCTGGAATTATTGTAGAAACAGGTTTTATGTTTGTGTGTAAGTATATAAGGTCACTTTTTATCAACTGCAAATATTTTAATTGACTTTAGAAAACAATATGCAAATATTTTGACAAAATGTCTAATTATATCAGAGAAATAAGGACCTAGCATTAAAAATAAAAATTCAGGCTACTTTTTCTGAAGTGAAAACTTCTTTAGCGGCGTTGTGCACTTTTTTTGGAATGGGTAAAAAATGTTAAACTCGCGTCAGGACACGTGACCTGATCGAAAATTCGTAAGACGGATGGAGAGTAGACAGCTGGCGCGGCGTAATATAAATTTTTGGAATGGGTAAAAAATGTTAAACTCGCGTCAGGACACGTGACCTGATCGAAAATTCGTAAGACGGATGGAGAGTAGACAGCTGGCGCGGCGTATTATAAATTTTTAATATAACTTAATATAACTTTTTAATGTAATATAAATTGTCATGTTTGTGTACGATAGCCCAATAAATAAATATTGTATTCTACCACATAAATGAGAGTACTTTTATACTGATAATTAAAGCAATTCGTGCAAAATTATTCCCTAACCATTCCAAAATATCAAAAATGCACAACGTTAATATTCAAGTTTTCACTTCTGCCGGCACTCCCAGAGTGCAACCCGTCGTTTTTTTTTTCTTTTTACATGTTGTAGTTGTCTTTTTTTACTTTTACAAGTGTAAGCGGTGAAGGCATTGCGGCCTCTTTGTTTCGACTCCTTTGAATTGAAACTACCGAAAGTGCTTTATTTTTCTTTTTAATCGATATGTCCTTTGGCATTTTTCTTGAAAACTAGCGTATAAAAATTTAAGGTTTTTTCATAAAATAGTTTATATATGTTGTTGAATTTATCCTCAAAATATTTGCAGTTGATAAAATGTGACCTTATATAATCTCATGCTGGTCTAGGACGTGAAAATAATGTACTAACTGCTGACTTTTCAAGCATGTCGTAAAAGCCGACTAATGGACATGAGTTCCAAGATACTCGCACATCAGGCGATTGGCTAGCAACCCATCACTGATGTTATACAGGTTGACTTTTATATTACCGTCCAAAACTTCTGAGATCACTCCCGTGATACAAACGAACAACTCTTACTATTGGACCAACTCCCTAACTAGAAAATAATATTCAGCTGTTCCATACAAAACATCAATATTTATTCGACCAAAATGTATGAATGAATGTTGTTCGTTTGTATCACGGGAGTCATCTCAGATGTTTTGGACGGTGATAAAAAGTCAACCTGTATAATCCACCTTCGAACCCTTCTTTGATTATGCTAAATGTGTCGTCGAGGTCACTAACGGCGAGTTTACTCAAAATTAATAATATACTCTAAATACCCCTTTTTTGTATTTTTTTTATTTTGTTATCCTTTTTTGTTACCTATCCAGTTGCAGCGAGGAGTGAGACAGGGAGATGTGATATCTCCGAAATTGTTCACTGCTGCACTGGAAGATGTTTCAAGCTTCTGGACTGGAAATGACTCGGTATCAACGTCAACGGCGTATACATCACTCACTTTCGATTTGCTGACGATATAGTGGTCATGGCTGAAACTGGAATACCTCGGCACAATGCTCGGTGACCTTAACAAAGTCTCTTAACAAGTGGGTCTTAAAATTAACATGGAGAAGACAAATGTTATGTCCAACTCACGTGTCGTACCCACTCCTCTGAAGGTTGGAGACTCTGCCCTTATGGTTGTGGACGATTATGTTTACCTCGGACAAACAGCCCAGCTAGGAAGGTCCAACTTCAGCAAAGAGGTCAATCGCCTAATCCAATTAAGCTGGGCAGCGTTCGGTAAGCTACGAAATATCTTTTCTTCTATTACACCGCAGTGTCTCAAGACGAGTCTTTGACCAGTGTGTGTTGCCAGTGATGACATATGGGACTGAGACGTGGTCGCTCACTATGGGCCTCATAAAAAGGCTCAAAGTCACTCTAATAGCAATGGAGAGGGCTATGCTCGGGGTTTCTCTGCGTGATCGAATCAGAAATGAGGAGATCCGCATAAGAACAAAGGTTACCGACATAGCCCGAAGAATTGCTAAGCTCAAGTGGCAGTGGGCAGGGCACATTGCTCGCAGGACTGATGGCCGCTGGGGCGGAATAGGCCTTGAGTGGCGACCGCGTACCGGAAAGCGCAGTGTGGGCAGACGTCCAACAAGGTGGACCGACGATCTGGTGAAAGTCGCGGGAAGCCGCTGGATGCGAGCAGCACAAAACCGGTCGTTGTGGAGATCCTTGGGGGAGGCCTTTGTCCAGCAGTGGACGTCTTTTGGCTAAGATGATGATGATGAAATACTCCTTTTCATTTATTGACCACACAAGTACATAAAAAATAAAATAAAAATAAAAAACATAAAACAAACAACAGGTCAATCAGGACCCCGCCTCAGCTTGTGTCGTTGCGAACGAACCGTATCGCAACAACGCTGGTATTCTATCCAGCAGTGGACAAGTGTCAGCTGATAATGATGATGATGTACTGAATTGAAAGGTACTAGCAGAAGAATCATAAGAACTTAAGTTTCAAGGTGAGCCAAGTGCGCATGAAGCCTTTGGCGTGCGAGAGTCCATGGGTTGCTGCGGTGGACGCTTTTCATCAAGCGGGCGTATGCTCGACGGTTCAGTACATAAAATATAATAAATACCTTTCATTGTCTGCTCCACTTGTTCGTCGGTCTCGCCCAGCCCCAGCATAATAGAGGACTTAGTGACGAGGTCTGGATTGATTTCTTTGGCTGTTTCTAACACCTTCAGCGTTTGCCGATACCTATAAAATATTTGATTAAAATTAATAATTCGCATTCATACGACATGTTTTATTCTCGCGACGACATTATTATTTTAGAGACGACCAACATTTCAGTATCCCTTTGTGACCTGCAAAGTCTTCGAAACCATCTGTGGTTCAGTAGTAAGTCTTGACACTAGATCTCAGATATATAGGTACTGGGTTCGTTTTTCAACGGGATGTACATATTATTGTTTTCAGTTCGGTTAGTAGAAGAGTTTTTTATAACTACCATCGTCTTATTTAAATCAAGTAAGTAAACTAAAAAAAATAAAGTTATCTTTAGAAAACAATTTCTAGCATATAATTATGGTCATATATGTATAATTACAAGCAAGTTTTTTTGCACACAAATTACAATTTGAAAATGTTGAAAAAAATTCACAAATGGAAATTTTTTCAACACTTTTCTATCTTAGTGTATAAGTTTATTTTCGACTTTGTGATTCTAAGTGAGAACAACCCTTGTACTACAAATCAGTGTTTAATGTTAAACAATGGCTAAATACGTGTTTAAAATATTGTGTCTCTGTCGAATAATATTATTTAAAAATAAATATTAAAAGAAATACAAAAAACCCGCCTGTGAATAAAATAATAAGTAACTAAATAGAATTCAATTGAAAAGGCCACAAGATAATATTTATTAATTTAGTCACTTATTATTTTTTACGCAGGCGGGTTTTTTGTTTTTTTTTTAAATTTTTATTTTATTTCTTTTTTGTTAGACATATTTCATGATATAACTTTTTGAAAGCCTTGTGTTGAGCTCTCTAATTTGTCACCTATTCCCCTATCTAAGAACACTTGGGCAGCTAAGACGAATCTAACGATACCGCAATTATGTAAATCTGTTCAGCAGTTCTGGAGATATGAAGTGATAAAAAATCATACAAGATACGCGCGAAAAACAATACCCTTCCTTTGCAGTCGGGTAAAAAGTGTTTTAAGCATTGTCTAACTTTAGCCAAAGTTTTGTGGTAAAGCAGTTAATGTCTAAACGCATATTGTATAGTGTTCAGTTCAGTCCAGTGCACATACCCGGCCCGAGGGTCCCTGACGAAGGGCGTGAGTCGCTCCACCGTCTCGATGTTGTGCGCGAACACGTCGAGCTCGCTGCGTGCGATGCGCGCGATGCTGTCAGTGTTGCCGCGAAAGTCTGGCACCAAGCACTCAACCAGGATCTCATTGTTCCTGCGATGTTTAGTTGTTTACATATTAAATTTTTTGCAAGCCACGCTAATACTCTAGCATATTGCGCTTGCGTGGTAATTGAACGTGAACTATTCGAAACTAGAAAATTTTACGATTTTTCCTTCTTTTCAGAATCACTTTTGTTGTATTTAATTATATTGCTAGAACTAAATAGAACTAGAATGATAAAAATGAATGAGTGCAACAATAAACTTAATAGTTGCATCGTAAAAAACAAAATTCGAAAAAGTAATTCTGAAAAAAAAAACAAGATAATCGGTGACAGAATCAAGACTATTTGAATATGCTTCTGATAGTAAGCTTAATTAAACGTTATAACAATATATTATTTCTGATTAGTCATACTATTATGTACTAGCAATTGATCGTGAAGAACTTAGAAAATCCATACTAACTGTTTCTTAATTTCCATCACAGTCTCGGCAATATGCGAAGAACCGCCATCAGGTAAATCTGTAGACACATTTTATATAGTTTACACACAACAATATACAATCGTGTTTTTGAATATACTTATGGTAGTAATTTTATTCTCAACCGAGTCCCCACTTGTGTATGGAGCGCGCCGTGTTGAGGGGCTCTGCGGTGGCACGCGGGATTTCTTCACCGAGCAGAATATGCAGCCGTGAAGTTACAGTGGATAGATAGATAGACCTTTAACCATAGAAAAATGACTGACCGTCTCTGTCGACGGAGGTGAGCACGATATACCCGAGCCCCCACTCGTGTATGGCGCGCGCTGTGTTCGCAGGCTCGGCGGCGTCGAGCGGCGGCGGCGCGCGGGACGTCTTCACCGAGCAGAACATGCAGCCGCGGGTGCACGTGTCGCCCATCAGCTACGGGGATAGATAGATAAACCTATAACCATAGATTAGAACAATAGGGATAGTGACGGCTGCCAGGAAGGCAATGCCGTCACAGCAGAGTGGGCAGATTGGGGAGGAATAGAGAGCTGAGGATGGATGGATGATGAATAATGTTTCGGACTTACTTGGCGAGCTGGCGTTGACGGCGTAGCCACGACATGACTCTCGTGGAGGTGGAGCTGATGCTGGTAGAAGTCGCTTATTTCGCGCACACACACACACGCGCACACGCACTTTATGAAGGGGTGTACCGGCCGGTAGGCAATTCACGAGCAGTTCTAGAAGGTTCTTGAGCGAAGAGCTGATGGTAAAATTATATTAAGCCTCCAAGCCTCCAATACACACATCACGTACACATCACACTCACAAACACATAAATATAATAAATAAAACAATAAACATAATAAATTTTAAATTTAATGCAATGTAAATAGTTTTATGTAATTAATATTTAGTTGCTGCAAATCAAGCGTTGCTTTGTGCAGAGACCGCAAATAGTTAAGTGTGCAAATTGTAATTTTTGGAAATAAATTATTATACTCTATAGGTACTCATCAAATAACGTAACAGTACTTTAAAAAATAATAACCATTTTTTATTTGACTTAAGCATGAGTTTCTGTAACCTAAACAGTTATTAATCAACAGTCAATGGAAGGAACAAAATAGTGACGTCATAGTTTTCATTCCAATACAATTTCTTTAAAAAATTGTTTTCACACTTGCTAAAAACTTTTTCTAACTGAGTGAATGCTAAGAGCCCTTTCATACAAGCATTTCTTTTGCTCAAAAGATCCCGATGGGTCGAAGTGCTATTGAGAGAGAAAAACCTTGGCAGGACCCCTTAGTTTCTTTAGAGTAAGCGTTCAATATAAGTATGTGGACCACACACGCCTCGACAATGCAACCTACGCACAAGTTGTGTAAGCGCTATTTGTCTCGTGCAGTAGACAGCAGGCGCAGTAGACGTATAAACTGTGTTTGCGCAGCGCATACGTTTATGAAACGCGTAGAGAAATAAAAATGAAAAAAATCCAATAATTTTTTATTTTTTTTATTTCTATATACTTTGTGGCAGCACAACAGTTGTACCAATGTCCATACTAAGACGACCAATCACAGCGCAGTACAACACGATCTCTGTACATATATATACTATAGAATGTTTGTATTACTTTAGCTTGTAAGTTTCATATTGTTTGTCATAGCGCTAGTTGCGATATCATGTTTTAGTACTTTAGTAAGTTAAGTTTTGTAAATAAATATTCTACTTCTTCTTCTTCTCTACACTAACCACGGGTATCATTACTGACCCTAAGCAAGACCCTCAGTAATAACTTGATACTTACAAGAAATTTAAAACACAGGTATATCATGACATGCTAAAACTGAACGGTAAAGAGGTTAATGAAATAGAAAAATTAATAGGTAATGTTAAACACTTGTCTGTCCATAACATATATGTAACAATGGTTAAATCAATTGTTACATACCATAATATGGCGTTTCGACAGACTAGGGCAGACTAGGGGTTAATATATCATCATCATCATCATCATCATCATCATCATCATCATCAGCTCATTTATGTCCCCACTGCTGGGGCACGAGCCTTCCCTATAGATGGATAGGGAGAACGGGCCATGAACCACCACGCGGGCCCAGTGCGGATTGGTGGTTGTTAACGACTGCTAATGCAGCCGGGACCAACGGCTTAACGTGCCTTCCGAAGCACGGAGGAGCTCGAGATGATAAATTTTTGATCACACATCTGATGACCGGCCTTTGCGAAAGTTGCTTAACCTCAGCACTCGCAGACCGGGCGCGTTTACCACTGCGCCATCGAGCTCCTAATATATCATAATCGTTAATATATCATTGGGAGATAAAGATAAATGTTAAGGCTAATAAGGTACCAACCATAATAGTGGCTGTGGAAGTGCCATTCTTGCCCCCGCTCCAGCATTCTCCAATATTTGGACATCGAGCCTCTTCACACACTGTGCTCAAGTTCAATTTCCTGAGTTGCTGCTTGATTTCACTAAACTTCGCCCCTTAAAAACAACAAAAAACATTTGTTAAAAAAATATTCTTTTTTAATAATCTTGCAACATTGAAGAGTAAAATGGGAAATGAGAGTTTAACTTGCACAACATAAGGTTCCTATTCTATATTATTAGGTTAAGCTACTCATATTTAAATGGCTGTGACTGATGGGACAGGACCAAATTGCTCTAAATATAGTTATTATTTATTCTGATGCCTCATTAATAAAATCACTGATTTGAGCATTCATATGAATTGGGGCGGCTTATACAGTAAAATGACCAGGCGAGCCTCTTGATGGTGAGCGGTCATCGCCGCCCATGGACATCACCAACATTAGAGTTGTTGCTTTTGTGTAGCCGAACTTAAAAAAAATCTCTTTACACCCCTTTTAAAAGGTTTGACGATAACATAACAGTCATAGTCATAAATTTACATTTCAAAATAACCTCAAACTGTTTTATTAAATCATGACAACAAAAAAACTATTTATAATTTCTAGAAACATTTTCATTAACTAAGCTAGTGATTTATTTACTGACAATATATAACAACTACTTATCCAAGTTTGTCATGTCATTACTTAAACACACTATTAATAAACAAACACAATTCATTAACAAATAATTGACATGCAATGACAGCGCATATGCAGCTCGATGGCGCAGTGGTTAACGCGCCCGGTCTGAGAGTGCTGAGGTTAAGCAACTTTCGCAAAGGCCGGTCATCGGATGGGTGACCAAAAATTTATCATCTCGAGCTCCTCCGTGCTTCGGAAGGCACGTTAAGCTGTTGGTCCTGGCTGCATTAGCAGTCGTTAACAACCACCAATCCGCACTGGGCCCGCGTGGTGGTTCATAGCCCGTTCTCCCTATCCATCCATAGGGAATGCTCGTGCTCCAGCAGTGGGGACATAAATGAGCTGATGATGACAGCGCATGTTTGTAAAATAAATAATAAATTATAATAGGTACATAGGTACATGCTTGAATTTTGTGTAATTACAACAAACTAAGTATTCCATTTAATTCTGAAAATATATTTATTGAAACTAAGAATACTTCTGTTTTATAAGTTCTAAAACTCAATTACCTACTTTTCATAACTTAGCAGTTTAATATTTCAGTGCCATAAGAAAAAGTAAACAGAAATAAAATGAGGATTGTGAGAACTGGAAGTAAGAAGGCAAGACCATTGCTTAGCAGTGGGACATTATTTAAAATAAACAAAATATTTTATAATAATTGTAGAAAATAAGGAAGCTTTGCACAAACCAGTAGGAATAGTTGTTTTCAACCAAGGGGGAAGCCTTAAGCGGTCCCTCTCGCCTTTCTCCCTCTTCAGTTTGCCTTCATACTCATCCCAGTCTTTTGGACGATCTTCTGCCACAAATTCTGCAAGGTTTGGTCCTTCACGGAGCTTCTCTCTTATGGCATCGAGTTTACTAGTGTGCTTGCTTCTATGGAACTAAAACAAATTTATTATAATTTTTTCTTTGCAAAAAATTTTAATTTGTTACTTTTCTAATCTACTTAGAAGAATAAACTAACTATGAAGGTAGAAAGTGATTCAATATTTTATGAAGAATATGAACAAATGTTTTCATGTATTGCATATTGCTTGCAATAACTGCAAAGCAAAATGAATTATATATATATATATATATAACTAGAATTTATACTTACATCACATTTCTTTACGACAAGACAAGACCGAGCACTACTGCGTAGCATGATTACAATTGCATAAAAATGGACAGCAGATTTATAACAAAATAAGAAAATATTTCTAATGTTGCGATAAGTCTGTGCTTCGGCAAAGAGCAAGGTCAAGAAGAGATTGGTGTTTTCAGACAACGAACATAATGCTAACTGCTCACTCAACTTCACTACACATTTATAGATAATTAATTAAACTAGGTAAAAATTTGCATTTATACAAAATCGTTACGTGTGATATTTATTAGTACAGACAGCACAGCTGACTGAATGTCAAAGTGACAAACTGTTTTTTTTTTTTCTAAAAAAAGTAAGGACACAGGACATGACAAATAAACGTTTCAGCCCTATCTTATGGGGTTTACACTTACAGCATTAAACCATGCTCTAGGGTTTACAAGTTTCTCAGACGCAGACAAAGCAATAGTTTGTACAAAATATTGCTTTGAACAAGCTGTGTACTCTAATGAAATAAATATATTTCATTTCATTTCATCTAGTCAAATGCACTGCCTCTCAAGTTCACTTAGGGCCGTAAGATTTTATCATAAATAAATATAGGAAAAATATTTTTTATTTTATTCTATTCTATTCTATTCATGAGCAAGATTCTCAGGCCGCCAGACTTAAGCCATTTTCTCAAAGATTAAATGTGTTGGGTAAAGTAGTATCAGTAACAGCACAAAAAAAAATGTGGTAATACATAGTTAGTAGGTCTGAGCCGGCCGTACCAGGGTGGATTCGCGTTTTGGATTTTTTCTGATTTATTTTGAAGCCTTTTTGTAAATTAATCTGAAATGCGTGCAAAGTTTCAAAAATCGAAAGAAGTACTATTAAGTAAGATCTGCTTAACAAAGGCACTCTTTTTTAATCAAGAATTTAGATAATATTTGATCTCAAAAAATAATAAGAGAAATGGTAATGACGTTAGGCTAATGGCAATGATTTTTGAGGATGGTAATGATTAGGAATGCTTGGTAATGACGAGCTTTTACGGCAAAAATAATAATTAAGTACCTGATACCTATTTTAGAAGACATACCTATGTATTTTTTTCATATATAAGTAGTTGCTAACTTGTAAATAAAGCACTTACATATAAATTTGTAAAGTTTAATAACACAAAAATTAAAATTCAACAAATCTCGTAACAAACACAATCTCGGTCTTTAATTTAACTATGCTATCATGGCTCAATCCAACTCGCCGAAATTAATCTACTCTTATGGCACGTATAAGGTTGTTAAGTAGGTAACTAAATTTTAACTTAACTTTAAGTGATTAATTGCATGTAAACACAGAATTTAGTAGCAAGTTGCAAGTTAAAATTTAGCGAACAACTAAACAAGATATTTAGAATTTTGTCTATTTTTCGGTTAAGTTGGTGGGCGGGGCTTGTCACTTGACACGTTTGGACTGGCACAATATTAGTTAAATGCAGAAGTGTAGTGAGCGACGCGCTCGGGTTCAATTTTATTGTTCGTATTAAATTATTGATTATTGTATTAAACATAATTATTTACTCGATTTAGAAACTCTACAAAAATGAGATAGACTGCGAAAACTATTGCCAGTATTGAGAAAATATATTGTAAATTATGTAATTTTAATTTTGCATCTAATGCACATCGCATTACAGTATCTTTTTTCTGTATTTCGTTTTCCACTTTAGATAACAAGTAAATAAAAGAGTCTTCTGCCATGCGTGACGCATTAAAATATACTTGTTATTAAATCTTCATTCGCTAGCTCCTCGAACAAAGTGGCACTTGATCCTTGGCCACACTGATCTCTTCTATTTATTCAATTTCTCACCCAGTTTTTTGGGTATGGTTATTTCCCTAATTATTTCATCTTTGACTTCATAACAAATTTAGCACAGAATTTACGACTTCATTACGTGGTTGATCGTCCATCTTGAGTGAACTAAGCAAACTAATTACTTAAATACGTATGGACATAATATACTTAAATATAAGCCACATAAAATTAAGTTTAAATTTAGTTACCTACTTAACAACTTAAAACGTGTAAATCAGCCATTACTCTGTAAGCCCTATTCAATGTCAACAACTACGTCATCAACATCCGATCTAAATATTTTTACAAATATTGAAAGATCAGTTAAGAATTAGGCAAGCTATATTTATGATTACATATACATATAATTTTACGCAAATAGTGTGGTAGTGCACCTGACCCGGCATGTCATGGGGTGCGACTTCCCTTCGTGGAAATTTTTTCAGCACTGTCTTTTTTCTCATATCTAATAGTTTCAATAGTAAGTAGGTGGAGCTCGATGGCGCAGTGGGTTACGCGCCCGGTCTGCGAGTGCTGATGTTAAGCAACATTCGCAAAGGCCGGTCATCGGATGGGTGACCAAAAATTATTATCTCGAGCTCCTCCGTGCTTCGTAAGGCACGTTAAGCCGTTGGTCCCGGCTGCATTAGCAGTCGTTAACAACCACCAATCCGCACTGGGCCCGCGTGTTGGTTTATGGCCCGTTCTCCCTATCCATCCATAGGGAAGGCTCGTGCCCTAGCAGTGGGGACGTAAATGAGCTGATGATGAATAGTTTCAATATGTAGTACTATGTAATATTGAAGTTTCATTTTTGAAAACGGCAACTACCTGAAATAAAATATTATTTTGTATGATGTATTTTTAAAGTTAAAATATGTTTAGAGTATGTATGCATAAACCCACGACCATTATTCCTCAAAAGGTGGTTAGAGATCATCATATCCTATCCAAGCCATGGTTTGGATCAATGTCCACTTTTAGCAAATAGAGCGACCTTGTTGTTAATTATGCAAAGGAAGTGTCAGGATGCTGGCCAATCGCTTTTTTTGATGCACTGGCGCATAATCTCGATTCACCACTTACGAATGCTGACAAGAAAAGCTGGCTATTATAATACTATAATCCAGACAAGCACGGATAATTTAATATTTTTAGCAAATTAAAATAAAGATAACGCACAAAAAAACCCATTCAACTTCCAGCTGGTATTTCGGTTATTTTAAAGCATGAAAGCAAACAACGTTTTAAGTAAAATAGAACAAATTGCTACTAATAAGAAATTTTGAAACTTTGAATTCATCATTCCCATTAACATAACGTCATTACCATCAACACAAATCAAACGGTAATGATGATGATGGTAATGACAAACGTAGTGTTTTTTTTGAACAAATTGTGAATTCTTAGCGCTACTATTTTGTGACCGCCTTTTTGAGAATTTGTCCTGGGAGTCACAATAAGATCTAATGCTAACAATTATACTTAATTTATAATTACCTAGAAAACGTATTTACCGGTAATGATGGAAATACGTGACAACCATTTCCTAGACATATGATTTGTAATAAAAAAAGTATTTAAAGAGCACTCACCGTGACGTGCGCTGTGGTACATTTCGTGCAAGCGACTGAGGAGAGTGGTGTGCACGGGGACAGTAAGATACATCACGTAGATCTTTCAAGAAAGTAAATTTGACGTTAGCGCGATGGTAATGACGAATTTCTGTTACAAACTTTTGAAATTTCGTTTTGACTATTATGCTGTTCTGAATTATAAACGCTATTTATTATGTTGTTTACGGTAAAATACAGATTACTAAACGTTTGAAAAAATCGGGTTTGGCGATCATAATTATTGAAATATATATTTTGAAAGTTTTGTGCACATATATTTTCTTTAGATGGTAATGATGTTTTACTCAGTTTTAATTAAATTAGAAAATGAGTTTTTAGAACACAAGGTTCGTAACTGTGTCACCTTACGTTAAATTATGTTTAAAACCTCGCTTAAACAAAAAAAGTAACTGAAAAATGAGATAGAATTTCTAATCAACTAGAAATAGTTTTTTTCCATGTTTCGCGAAATGACCCACCATCTTTTTCTCGAAACAGTTCAGGCCATTTTCGACCCCCTGTAACCTCGTTGTGTATAAAACTAGAAGCCTGAATTTTCAGTAACCACTTAGTAACCAAGCAGTATGTATAAACACGGTATGTTTCCATTGAATTTGAACCAGTAATTAAGAATTTTATCTAGTCAAAGTTTCCTAATTTTGTCACTCACTGACTGTCCCATCATCAAAACTCTAAGGCATTTCTCCATTTTCTTTGGGAGACTTGGTTTTTTTTACAAGTTTGCTTTTGATGGCATACCTATTTTCTTTGAGTGTTTGCACTCTAGCTTGGGATTTATGGTGCTAAAGTAACGCAAAAAAATCTCAAAGTCTCAGTGCTGACTTTCATGAATCTTTAGAGATTATTGTTTAAAAGTAATAATCGATACAGTCAGATACTTCTCGTAGGCGTTTACGGCGTTTACTTGCTTGCTGCTGAAAGGAAATGTCTGGCAGTTAATTTAGACTAGGGCTGAAACCTTTGAAAATGGTAAAAAGAGAAACAAAATCATAGTAGGATGAAACCCATTGGAAATGGAAGAGAATATAACAAAAATGAAAGGAAAAATAATTTACGGGCGATCTGAGTTCTGGAAGTGGAAGGGTGGAGGGTTTAAGGGTAAAAAACGGTCTATCTCGATTTCCACCAAAACTACAAGTCTTATGGAAAAAAGTTGAATGGCAAAGTTGTAGATAATAAAAAGATCTACAACTTTTGTATAAATCTTTTATCACATAACCTTAAAATTTGTGTGAAAGATTCAAATATGGTTATTTGAGTTTTTCGTTTTTTATTAAGTATAAAAGTATTAAATAAGTAACCTCTGGGGGCTACACTTGGTATGGCTCGCTTGGTCTAGTCTTAGGGTCTAATAGACAGTTTTATTCAAACAACGAATTAAGAAGTTAAGAATAGGCCGTAGTTGCTAAACCCCCTTGCCTTACTTATATGAAAAAGGTAAACAAAAAGTAAAAATTTAATTTTCATTTCATTCATGATAATAATTCAAGTTCCTGCCTTTAAATTACGGAATACTAACTAATACTAAATTACTTCCTGACTACTAAAAACTAAGAATTGACGTGTTATTTTATATTTTGTGTGAATAGACTATCATTCATAATGTAAATGTTAAGTGTTGACTAAAAATGGTGACCTTGACTGGAGCAGCTGTCAACTTAACCAATTCACGTAAACTGTGATCACTAAAATGAGATAAACAGAAGTTAATATCTACGAGAATTAGCATTATGAGGACCGTGGATTCGCATCTTCTTGAGGGAAAGATGGAGGAGGCTATCACCCACTATATAACTTCACATCAGTCGAGCGAGGTTTTTAGTTTACTTTATATCTTTACGCTTTGTTTGTATCATGATGTCGACGCGTAAAATCTGAAATTTTACACTGGGTTTTTGTTTTTGTTTTCCATTAAATATTTATAAAATTACCTACAATTTAAAAGGCCTTGCAGCTGATAGGGATGAAATGGGAAGGTGCGAAATTCTTAGGAAAACTAAATAATAATTGTGTTATAACTAAGTATAAAAAAAAACAGTGTATAAGTCATATTTCTTTTTTTAATGAAACACAGACTAGAAGAGCAATTTATTATTGTGACAAATCAGTTTCAAAACAACAAAACAGTATTGGAGAAAATATATTTATTGCTAGTTAGCTTTACAAACATTAAACATTAAGAAGGTTTAATTGTCATGTTGCAATTACATTCAATCTTGCTTATACTGTTTTGTTTAGGGTGTTCATGTGGATGGCAACGGGCTTACTCTTAATATACAAGACGATGGAGTAGGCAGAGTCGTCACCGTGATGCATCCCCATAACTTCACATCAAACATGTGCAGGTAAAGTTCTTAATTTTTATCCTCATCTATTTATATCAAAATGCAATGACTGACAACTCACTGATTGACTAATAATAAAATCTCATTTAAAAATACCAAGTTTAATTGAGCCATTTTGTAGAGCTAGATATCCCTAATAAATGGTTCATGTGGTTTCTGAGCCTAGAAGAGGGAGGTTTAGATGCTGATGTAATAGAACAGAGTGGAATACCTTTATTTCAGGCAACTATGGCCCATGGTGGTTAGCTTTGACTCTTGAACTATTTACTTTGAAAATGGTAACATTGATTTATTGCCATCTTGATACTGAAGGTTGGAGATCAGTACATACAACTTCTTAAGTAACTTAACTTAAGTTCTTGAGTTATTATCTGTAACTTTAATTCTTACTTTTGTAAGTAATGGAATCTTGAACTTTGTAGAAATGAAAAATGCAATCATTACATATTACTTTAATAGCATTTTTGCTTATATTTTAACTAATTAAAAGAGAAAGTTTCTTTTGTATTTAAATCAGTCAATTAATCTGTATATTTTTTGTGTATGTTTGGGCATATTTGCATGAATTTGAATGATTTTTGTTATAGGCAAGTGACAGTATCAGAGCCAGTTGGCGAAGGTCCTTGGACGGAAGAGCTGCTGGACACAGACGGACGCATCGCCGCGCTCGTGGCGCACCTCGCGCAGCACTCTAGGGTTTCCCACCACCCACACCCACACATGAAGGTAATAAAAATACATTTATCAACCCATCAAAGTTTTGTAATGGGGATTAACACAAACAGCTTATTATATTTTTGAAAATGTGTGCTGGTTGCCCTTATGCATTTTCAGCTTCAGTGGGCTTTTTTGGGGGCGGCGAGAAACTTAAAGGGTCCTTCAAGCCGTGTGAAACGAAACACCGTCAGAGGTTATCTAGAGAGAACGGCATCACGCACTAGTGCATGTGCCCATGCCCTACTAGATTCTCTGAAGGGTTCGGATCCGATGAGAGCGGAACACCCGAGGGCGCCTCTAATCTAGAACCACGGCTCGAGTTGACAGGGTCGTGGGGGTAGAAACTACTATATATAGACTTAGAATTTTGTACAGACATTGTTAAAGATAAGGTAGCCAGATACAGTTGAGGGTCTTCATCTGATGATAGGAAGACCAATCACTTATTACTGTAGAATAAAAAGAATAAAAAAAATGCATTGTCATGCAAAAAAATCTTCTATCTCATTGTTTGTTTTTTTTGTCACAGGTGACTTCTATTAGGGGAGATGTTGACGCCTCCGTGATTTTAGATGCACCTCTGAGGTTGTTTAATGGACAGTCTTTGGTGAGTAATAGAATCATATTTGTCTATAGAAGTTGATGTATTGTTTTAATGTGCAGTGCTTTTAATACAATGCATAATGAATTATCTCTATAATAATTAACAAAAGAATGCCACATGGGTTGGCATGATATTATTTTTTCTTACTGTAATACAACAAAAGTAATACTAGTATGTGTGGCTTCCCACGTGAAATAAGAATTGATGTCAAAACGCATGCTCTACCGATTGACTAGTTTTCGTAAAATGGTCATTCAATTTTCAATTGAGTGCAATTCATATAATAATATATTTTGTAAGTATTGGTATAATGGCTGATTTTCATTGGCTTTTGCTGGCACCAATAATGTTCATAAATCATAGAAAATTAAATTGTAATAGTGGCCTTATAAGATCTACTGTAGTACTTCCATCTCCTTCTATCTCCAACTGTCTCAGAGACTTAATGGTTGAAAATTATATAGGCATATTATTGATACGAGCTCAATGGCGCAGTGGTCGACCAGCCCGGTCTGCGATTGCCAAGGTTAAGCGCCTTTCGTAAAAGCCGGTCGTCGGATGGGTGACCAAAATTGGACCATGTCGAGCTCCTCCGTGCTACGGAAGACACGTAAACCCGTTGGTCCCGGCTGTATTAGCAGTCCTCAACAAACACCCATACGCACTGAGCCCGCGTGGTTTATAGCCCGTTCATCCATAGTGAAAGCTTGTGCGATGAACTAGTGATGATGTAGTTATTGATATACAACGTGTAATAGAAAGGTGTGATAAAAATTAAAAGATCCAAAGTGTATCCGATCCAGATCTTGTATGTGTTGTTACTAACATAATTATTAACTTTGATTTGTCATGTAATCGTAAATTAAAATTGTATGTAGGTAGTATCGGGCGCGCATAAGCAAGCAGCAGTGATCATAAATGTTAGTACGCAGAGGTTACTAAACTGTTGGCTGCGACTTGATAATTTTGATGTGAGGTCACAAAAGTAATATTTAATTTAAAATTGCATAACAAATTAATGTTAAAAATTATGTCTTAGTAACTCTGCATACAAGATCTAGATCGGATACACTTTGGATCTTTTCATTTTTACCACACCTTTCTGTTACACGTTGTATATTGGCTTTGCGTAACAAAGGAGCCCCCACCGGACCCCGCGCTGGTTGGAGATGTGCCGCAGTTGCCGCCGCTGCCGCCGCTGCAGGAGATGAAGAGGTGCCAAGAGACTGATTGGTTCAACAACAAGGCCAAGACCATTCTAAAGGTAAGCTTTTCTTACTTTATGTTGCTTCTTACTCTCTTCTTTATTATATTCGAACTTTATTAAAGCGACAAAGTATTTCTTATTATGTTGTTGACTACCAATACTAATGTATGGCATATCTAAATATATCTTATCTATATTTTGTACTGAGAAGAAATGACAAGAAACTCGGGAAGGACGTCTTTTTAGGGTTCCGTAGCCAAATGGCAAAAAACGGAACCGGAATAATGGAATAAAGTTTAAATAATAAAATCTAAAAATTAGTATGCAAGAGCAGACTCGCACATTATGTTTATCAGTCCACATTGATACAGAGGTAAAATTTTGGTTGATTGTATATGTAAGGAGTAAGTAATTAAGGGTGCGCCGTCCGTAAGTGACAAGAGTCATATATTTTATTTGAAATATCTTCGTCCATAATTATTTGATGCCGTCCATGATATAGTATGGCCGCATACTAATTTTGTATGGGGAATTTAACGTGTTAATTTGAAAAATAATTATATTAGAGGTATAATAATTTAGATAAACTATAAGATATCAATTAAACGCCGCCACTCGTTTTCATGATTTTTGCTCATTTTTAAATGATTTTGTAGAAAAAACTATAGTGTGTTATGAATTTATGGGTCGGACTAATTGTAAACACGTTCCCTTTGATATTAACTATATATTTTCTTTATGTAATACGATAGTTTTTCACTTTTGGCTTTTTTTGGTCGCGCACCCTTAAGCAAAAGTAGTGGAAAAGTACAATTTTTTTATCGTTCGTGCTACGACACTTAATATAATGTACTTACGTATTTATTTAGTTCAAGTTAATATTTAATTTTAATTAAAAAAAGTTATTTTTTTATTATTATTATTTATAATCCAAAAAGCAAATAGTCTGGTACTTTTTTATATAATGTCCGTTGTTGCATCAGGAGGACAGTTCGATGTTGCCCCAGCCAGACGAGCCGGTGCTAGAACTGGGCCCGCACAAACAGCACAACCGCAAAAGCTTGCCGCACAAGAAGCGCATCTCTAAGAAGCTGCGGCGGAACCACGGCGGCGCCACGCCGCACCAGGTCAGTTTAGTTTCTTTTAACGGCTCGGACACGACTTTGCCGATGGGAGCGGCGAGCGGTAAAACTAAATGTATATAAACGAATAAAGCAGGCCACGACACGTGCCGGCGTCAGCGGTGAGCGGTTCTTGCCGAGGAGACAATCGCTGAGCCAAAACTCGTGGCCAGGCCGTAAGGGCGCGTATAAACTAGCTAATAACTGACGCGAGTTATTTCGCGCTTACGTGTCGTTTTCGCGTGCTCGACGCGCACTTGTGTTCAATAGTATTTGAGCTCTATTTACTAAACCATAATATTCAAACTCTTTGCAATCACCAAATCGATTGGCGCCCACATAGTCCTCGTTCGGTGACGAGGAATTTAAATATTGTGTCCAGGTAAATAGAGTTCAAAATTGGTATTATTGAACGCAAGTACGCGGCTAGCACGTGACCACCGCGCGGCTGCCGCTTTTAAGTTTTCGCGTCCTCTAACTGCACCATACCTTAACGGTAATTCCTCGCTTCACGAACTTATTCCAATTGTGTAAGGTTTAATATTTGTTAACATAGCTACTTAGGCCTTTTAAAGAGTTAAAGAAAAAGCATACTTACTTCTTTCCATGGCCTTTGGATTCATAAATGGTTTAGTCAGTTTTAGGTCACATGTTTTAATGTCATAATAATTGCTGTAATAACATAAGCTAATGATCAATAAGTCTACAATATCCTCTACTCAATCTATTCCCTCCAAAAATTATGTTGCTATCTAAAACAAACTACGCCGCAATCCTCAACAGCAACTTGTGTTAACCGAAATGCACCTTATTTCCTAGGACATAGTGGTGATCAACTGCAACGAGGAGGTGCAGCAGGAGGAGATCCTGCCCGACAGCTTCGTGAGCGGCGTACAGCACCCGCAGCATCTGCCCGACGACACCCATCACATCGCGCACGAGGTGAGGCCGAGTTTTTATTAACCCTAGAACCACAACATGGGCTCGTAGGTGACCCCACGTCTTGATTTTTCTATTTAGTTTTGCGAGAGGTGTACATAAAAACTTTTGCATCTCAGTACCTTCCCTTTTTAACAAGCCAAAAGACGTCCACTGTTGGACAAAGGCTTCCCCAAGGATCTCCGCAACGACCGGTTTTGTGCTGCTCGCATCCAGCTAAAAAGAAGAAAAACACACACTTAAATTTGTTCATTAAACTAACACTCGACAAAATTACTGGCTCATGAGCCGTTATTAAAAACTATTTTACGTTTCGGTAGGCCATACAAACTTAAAAGCTCTAATAAAAAAAAACTTTCTATGCACAAGGGAAACGTTGACATGTTGACAGTAAATAAAGGTGGTGGCAGCTGGAACTACGAGTCCGACTGACTTTTTCTAATGACAGCCGGCGTGATACGTTTTCGTACGAATTTGACCTGTATGAACGTGTGAAACGTCATATAGAAAAAATTATGTCACCCGTCAAACGTCACACTCGCACAGGCATTTCAACTGATAAAAACGCATCAGTGTACGCGTACAATTCGTACGTTCAATATTGGTTACTTCTAGTAAAGCTGTGTAGTTTCTTGCGCCTATTCTTCTCCACGGCTAAAAAATAAACGTCCTGGTAGGCTACTATTGACGCAAACTCGATCTCAATACAATTCCAATCCCAAATCTAAAAAATTCAAATGGCACTATTAAAAGCGATAATAGCGCTACATTGCAATTAAATTGCGTGGAAATTAAGTGAACAAATTATTATCGAGATGGGGCGTTCCGAAATTGCGAAACTTATCCCAATATTGATACATATTAATCGCATTGGAATTGTATTGAGATTGAGTTTGCGTTAAGAGTAGCCTACCTGAACGGGTAGTAGATAAAAAATGTTTGGACGATTCAAAAACACTTTTCTTAAGTTTATTTGAAAAAAAAAAAAAAAACTTTGACTTTGACTTGACTTTAACTTTGTTTACGTACCTACTAGAGGAACTCGATGGCGCAGCGGTTAACGCGCCCGGTCTGCGAGTGCTGAGGTTAAGCAACTTTCGTAAAGGCCGGTCATCGGATAGGTGACCAAAAATTTGACATCTCGAGCTCCTCCGTGCCACAGAAGACACGTAAAGCCGTTAGTCCCGGCTCGGCTGCATTAGCAGTCGTTATCTACCACCAATACGCACTGGGCCCACGTGGTGGTTTATGGCCCGTTCTCCCGTTATAGGGAAGGTTCACGCCCCAGTAGTGGTGACATAAAAATGAGCTGATGATGATGATGATGATGACGTACCTACTAGTAAAATTCGTACGAAAACGCATCTAAAGTGCGCCTTGTCTAAAGAGGACATCCCACCGACCGGCAGGTTCGGCCGATCTTCATCTGCCAGCTGTGCGGCGAGTTCTACGGCGACGAGCAGTTGAAGTTCTACCACCACCTCAAGCAGCACTACGAGCCGCATGGTACCATCATCATCGAGAACCCCGTTTCGGATCTCAATATCGATAAGGTAGTTTTTCTCGAACATGATTGGATCGGTTTTTGCATTATCATAGACTATCATACTATAGTAAAACTCCAAAACTAAATATTCTACTGACACAACTCCTAGATTAATCCTCGTTAAAGTTTGCCGATTCGTAAACAATTTATCCACATGCAGCGCCATTAGGCCCTCGTTGCCCCACTCTCCCCATTACGCTCCTTCGGCGTGGCGGGAGTGCGACAGCACGATATCAATACCACTAAATCAATTACTGTACTAAATATAATTTTATCAAACTATCATGAATTTTAATAAAAACTTGATAATAGCTCATATTTAAAAATAGAACAAACTTTTTCCTCTTAAACAAGGCAAACAAGGAGGTAATTTACAAAAAAAAAACTGGCTTGCAAATAGAAAGCTGTTTAAATTTAAAAAAGAAACAAATATACATAGTGGCGCTTGAAGCAGATGCCTGTCAAAAGATATTAATTTATAGAATTTTTATGAGAATAGCATGTTTAGGACATATTAAATAAATAGTTTTTTTTTGTTATTCGATCATGAATTAGACAAAACATTATGTATTTATAATTTATATAAAGTTGGTAACTATTTCTAATACCTACCTTTTCCCCCCACAGATGACCAACACATGCATAGTAGATAACGTATCAGCGTTACCAGACTCCATAGTAGAATTATCCCTAGAAAACACAGTGCCAAAAACAATGTACCAAACTATTGACAAACACATTTTGTACACGTCAAGCGATAAAACACTTAGTTACAGCAACAATAAGATACAGTATTCCATGGCGAGTATAGACAAAGAGTCTGGAGTTCCAACGAATGAAGCTGACAAGACGGATCTGTATGAGACTTTGGATAAGCTCGAGCTGTACAGTTGCGTTAAGTGTAACAAGTCGTTTAGGAAGCAGAAACAGTGCGAGGCTCACATAAGGGATGTGCATTCGAATGGCAAGGTTAGTGACATTGGTTTTTTTTATGTAAAGAGATGTCAAAAGGTCAGGCGAGCCACTTGATGGGAAGTGGTCATCACCGCTCATGAACATCTGCAGCATTTGGGGCTGCCTATGCGTTACTGACTTTGAAAACCCTGTTTACAATCTTCTTTAAGTAGCAGTATTGTTGTAGTACGGAAATACATTTCTACGTAACATTATAAATACAAAAGTGTTCGCTATTTGTCCTAACTGCAAGTCAGTCGGAACCCCTTTGGTTCGATAGACGTGATTTTTTAGCACACAGATCATTTGAAGGGCCTGCCTTAAATTAACAAAACTGAGTAAGATCAGAAAGGTCACTTTGCAATAAATGTAACTAAATAGCAATTCTACCCGCGACAGAATAAAGTTCAATACAGATCGCAGATCGCAAAATTAAAAGTTTGTCATACTAATTCTTGTTTTATCGAACGGTGAATAAACCTGCTCTCAATACTTCGCCTCAGGCCGTTTACTCGTTGTCTTTCGTCAGCTGGAGGATATGAGCGAGTTCAGCGAGCCCGAGGACCTGATGGAGGGCATCCACGTAGCGGTGGAGGAGGGCGGCGAGCACTACGAGCAGCCGCTGCTGCCGCACCTCACCGTCGACAGCGGCCACGTGCACCAGGAACACGTGCGGCATTGGTCAGTACCATCTCTATCACCCACATTGAGGTCGTAAGGGCTCAGCGTGACGCCTCGACGACCCGTCAGTCCCTTGCAGGGGGAGACCTTGAGTGTTATACAAGGTGTTTGGCAATACCTGTATAATGCCGAATATGGCAGATAGGGCACAGGTCGTAGAACCCCGGAGTATTATGGCTAGATATTAAGGGGGTGCAGCGCGGACGCAAAACTGCGAGTTTCAAGTTTCTTTATGATAGCGAGCGAGCGGCGCGTGGCAGTGGTGTGACAACGGCGCACGACTACGAATACGCACGCACACTAATATATGTACAGAGTAGGCTGGTGATTTAATTAGAGCAATCGGCTGCCCCATTTCAAAACCTAGTAAGGACCTAAAAGCAAATTTTACAGGAGAGCGTATAAACGTAAAATAGGTTAGCCTTCGAAAAATATTTATATTGGGTAAGAAAAAATCTTTCGGTTGTATAATATATAAAATACGAAACATGAAATGTTATTGATGTATTGATTTATGTGTATATTACATATTTTATTTTATATTATTTTTATTTTTTATTTTTTATTTTATATATTATATATATTTGCTTCAATATCTATGTTTATATCTTAGATATCAATGCTGGTGTTTTTGTATTGTGTAGGGACTTACAATATTTGGAAGATTAATGCAAAAACCTCTTTTTACAAAAAATGTTCCTTACTAGGTTTTGAAATGGGGCAGCCGCAATGTTTACTTTCGTAAAATCATAGGCGTTTGGGTAAAAAATAAGATAAGTCTTAATATTTTCATATTCATATTTTTTAATTGAAAAATAAGACAACAGTGGCCTGCGGAATATCAATACAAACATTTTGATGTCGAATCATTGTTTCATTTGTGCTATATTTACAAAGTTTCTGAAGAAATAAGTTTTTAGATATCACTACTTTTACGTATTGTTTATGCAGTTTCTGGGTATTTGTTTCAAATTCCAAGACAACCATCGCCTTGTGAAAGGATCAAGCTAACCTACCCTAGTTCTTTTAATGTATATTACCTATTCAGCGCCTAACACCGTGACTTAAAAACACGTCAATTTTCGAAATTCCGCGCGGCACCTCATTAAGATTGTTTGTTACTAAGTAAAATTGTAAAGTAACAACCCTATGTTCAGCTGATACATTGTTTTTGTTCGTCAACCTCATGATCCAAACAAAACAGAAGTCAAAACGTCAGGGTTGAACAAAAATAATGAAATAAAATAAATTTTAGTCTGTGTATAGAAAAGTAAATCTTTCTAAATATGATTTTGCATGTTACCACGGCGTTATTTATACTTGGTTGCATGACTATGTTTCGGGATTATACACATATTACCAAACGCCCTGTATAGAGATGGTCACTCAAGGTCTCTTCTTCCTCCAGGACTTGCCAATGTCTGGATTCGTGCCGCTAGGATGGAGGTAGCGAATGTTAGATCCACTATGAAACCCCCCGTCTGCTGCACAAATTTACAGGAGGATAGAATAAGTAGCCAGATATAGCTGGAGAACATAGCGAGTTCAGAGAGCCCAGGGTGGTAGGGAAAGCACTTTGGAGCTTTAAACCCAATAAACCTGAAGGAAATAGCAAGTTAAGCGAGCCGAGGACCTGATGCAGGGCGTCCTCACCGTCGACACCGTCGACCACGTGCACCAGGAACACGTGCGGCATTGGTCAGATCTCAGGGCTTTACAGGTGTTAGGATAAGTAACCAGATATAGCTAGAAGACAAAGCGAGTTAAGCGAGCCCATTGTGTTAGGAAAAGTACTTTGGAGCCTGAAACCACTTATGGCACTTAAACCAGCTGGACGACGAGTGAGCTTAGTGACCTAAGGACCTAATGGAGGGCATCATGTGCACCAGAAACACTTAAGACATTGGTCAGTAGCAGTATATCATAACCTGTATATTAGGTTATTAGGAAAGTAACTACATATAGCTGTAGGACATTAGACACCCCACCGAGCGGCCACATGTACCAGGTGCATGTGCGGCATTGGTTAGTACTTGCTGTTCTTAACCCAACTCAACAACAATTTTTTGATGTATAACATCTTTCCGCTCGCCTTCTATATACACAATCTGTGGGAGTGATTTCGTAGAAAAGGGACGGAAGATCGTAACAGTGTGATCCAGGGACGGAAGTACGTAACAGTGTGATTCGCTCGCCCTTTATGAATATATTAATATATTAATATTAATAAAATATATATTATCTGATATATATAGTGTGATATGCATTTGTATGAAGGTTACCTTCGCGATTCGAGAATGGTTTAGATTTACAATTGGACCCGGTAGGTGGCGCTGCTATAGGGGTCCATTATGGGATACGGGTGTTCTTAAGCGGACGAATGATTTGTTTGTTTTGTTTTCATGGAAACTGTCAGCGTTTTGTTGTCACGGAAACTGTCAAAACGGTACGAAGTCCGCCGGTCAGCTTTGTTCAACTGGTTTTCATTTTCCATAGTGAATTTTAAATCGCGTAAAGTCAGTTACAAAAACGTTTTTGTTCTTGCCAGGGTAGCGATTACTTATTCTATTGTGCATACATTAATACCAATTAATGTTATGGTTACTGAATTCGTTTGTCAAATTGATACCGTTTTGGTGTAGGTACATGCGCAATGGTAACGGGGGCGCGGGCGCGGGCTGCGGCGCGGAGGGCGCGTACTGCCCGGTGTGCCCCGCGCCGCGTGCCACTTCGCCGGACGCGCCGCACCATCTCAAGGGTACGTATATCTTTGTTGTTTTTTTTTTTCCTTTATTTGATGGGTTCATGCGATTAGCACATTTAGCCAGTGTAAATATAACTTTTCTTGCAAGACATAAATAAACAATATTTCCTTGAGTATTTAATGATAAGTGATAATAGAAATGAGAAGTGAGAAATGGTATACCACCCAACCAATCGAATATCTCAGTAAAGATCTGGGGTTTACTAAGTCCTCGGGCGGACTTCTTGAGAGAATTTGAAAAGTGACGCGAAACAGTGCAAACTGTTTTGTTTCATTTTTCAACACTCATTCACACTCGCGAACACTTAACGGTTAATAATCCACCATTATTTCACATTAATATTCGACATAACATAAATTTTAGAAAATAAAACAAAACCACAGACATAACTCTTTACTTTCCCGCCAAGAAGTCAATCTTTGTTGTTGATGTGATATATTACATGTTGTAACATAGCTATATACCTTTTCATTGTATCCTAGTAAGTGAAGTAAATAGCCTATATACTGTCCCACTGCTGGGCCAGCATTGACCCATTGTATCCTAACATGTTAATATAATGTTATTATAATAGCCGAATAGTTGTCGTTAATTCATCATTAGCAAAAGTTTCAGCGAACACTACACATTTAATTTAATTATAGGTTTATATGTAGGTTTTACTCGATGGCGCAGTGGTTAACGCGCCTGGTCTGCGTGTGCTGAAGTTAAGCAACTTTCGCAAAGGCCGGTCATCGGACCAAAAAATTTATCATCTCGAGCTCCTCCGTACTTCGGAAGGCACGTAAAGCCGTTGGTCCCGGCTGCATTAGCAGTCGTTAATATCCGCACTGAGCCTGCGTCGTGGTTTATGACCCGTTCTCCCTATCCATCCATAGAGAAGGCTCGTGCCCCAGCAGTGGGGACATAAAAATGAGCTGATGATGATGATGATGAGGTTTTACTTACTTCGTTTTTATTTTTGGTAATTTTTTACAGGGTGTCAAGATTCCAATGATCTTTTGTTACTGTTTAATCTTGAATGACCGAGACAGATATGGAAAGTAAAAGTTTTTTAACGATATTAGTTTTTATGTAGTTTTAGTACATGCTTAATTTAAGTATAATTCTATGAATAAGAGCATAAAGCTTAACATCAAGTAAACCGCACTGTATGCTTACAAAAGGAATATTACAATTAAATTATCCGCGTTATGACCTTAGCGTCAAATTGTGGCTTCAGTTGTGATGTTACATTTTCCCTTCAAAACACCACCCGCCTCCGCCACTGTTGATTTCTTTTTTACTGCCACTTTACGACACCAAACAAACGTGTCATCATTCCACAGAAGAAGTACTCCAACGAATATTCGAGACCGAAGTATCCAACGGCGACACCAATTTCTCCGAGAACATATTACCGGACAGTTCTGCGGAGGCACCCGTCTCCCCGCTGCCCGATCCCAAACCCGCGTCGGACAAGAAGAAGCAGCCGAAGAAGTATGAGTGCCAGCACTGCGGCCGCGTGTTCCAGCATCGGAACAGCCTCATGTACCACTCGCTGTCGCACATCGGCAAGCAGCAGACGTGCCGTGAGTGCGGGAAGAGCTTCTACACCACCGCCGCGTTAAAGGTGAGTCTCTTCATTACATATTGGTAGATTCTTAGGGTAGTATAGGTGTCATAGACATACCATATGTATGGCAAACCATATACCGTAGTTTCTACACCACCGCAGCGATAAGGATGAAGGTGAGTCTTCATTATTAGATTGAGTTTTTTTATGGGGATTAAGAGGGTGCAGCGCGGACGCAAAACTGCGAGTTTCAAGTTTCTTTATGATCGCGAGCGAGCGGCGCGTGGCAGTGGTGTGACAACGGCGCACGACAAGAATACGCACGCACACTAATACTGTACAGAGTAGGCTGGTGATTTAATTAGAGCAATGTTTACTTTCGTAAAATCATAGGCGTTTGGGTAAAAAATAATAAAAGTCTTAATATTTTCATATTCATATTTTTTTAATGAAAAATAAGACAACAGTGGCCTGCGGAATATCAATACAAACATTTTGATGTCGGGTCATTGTTTCATTTGTTCTATATTTACAAAGTTTCTGAAGAAATAAGTTTTTAGATATCAATACTTTTACGTATTCTTTATGCAGTTTCTGGGTATTTGTTTCAAATTCCAAGACAATCATAGCCTTGTGAAAGGATCAAGCTAACCTAAACTAGTCATTTTAATGTATATGACCTATTCAGCGCCTAGCACCAGTGCAGTGACTTAAAAACACGTAAATTTTCGAAATTCCGCGCGGCACCCCCTTAATGCAAACAACTTAGTATCGAATGGGCTCGTGGCGCAGTAGTTAACACGCTCGGTCTACGATTGGATGTTGACTAGAAATGTATCATCTTGAGTTTCTCAAGACTTAATAATAATAATAATATATTTATTTCAAGCATCATGGCTCATTTGGGTTAGTTACAATAATTACCTTAGCCTATGTTAGTAAAATTAACAAATTCAATAAAAATAAAATTAAAATTACAATTAAATTATAAAAAATAAATAAAATAAAAACAATAAATACATTATAAATTAATTAAATCAAATTACACTTTAATTTAAATAAAATGAAATAAATAAATAAAATTAAATTAAATTAAACTAAATTAAAACATTATTTTGACATTCGTCAGGTGAACCATGTCACAATGGTAAACATACTGACAGTCAAACCTCTCCGCAAACATCTGTAGGATGCTGTTGCGGCTAGCCCGCACCCTGCGCACCAGGGATGTGCACCGTTTTCGCATAATTGCGTGAAAGCAATCCACACGCGCCTCGGCAAACATCCCTGATGCGCTGCAGAAGCGGGGCAGCCGCAAAAGCACCCTGAAGGCGTTATTATACTGTACGCGCAGAGCGTTGAATTGTTTAAGCGTATAACACACCCACAGACTGCTGGTATAAAAGGACGTACAAAATGCCCTGAAAAGAGTGATTTTGACGTCCCTCGAACAACGAAAAAATCGGCGCGCTATCATATTGGCTCTAACAGACAACGCCCTGCGCTCCCTTTCTATGTCAGCATTGTCCTTCAGATCCGAAGTTACTAGATGTCCTAGGTATTTAAACTGTTCTACTCTATTTAGAATACAACCGCTAAGTTTGATAGTTGGAATTTGACCTAGACACCCTCCTCGAGCCTGAAAGACCATACATTGACTTTTTTCTACATTATATAATAAGCCGTGGTTGGCAGCATATTTCTCACAAATGCCAAGCAGCCTCGACAGACCGCATGCAGAAGCACTCAGCAGCACCATATCGTCTGCGTAGCTAATATTATTTAAACAAACTCCGCTAATGTGGCAGCCAATATGCGTGCTGCTGAGCTCCTCCACCAGCGCATTCATATATAGGTTAAAAAGTTTAGGCGAGGTCAGCCCCCCTTGCCTCACCCCGCACTCCAACTTGTAAGGAGTGGAATAGGCTCCCGACCACCTAACAACGTTGACCTGGCTCTGGTACCAATACCTGAAAATGCGTATTAGTTCTTCTGGCATTGATGTGTCATACAGTTTTTGCCATAGAATGTCATAACAAACCAGATCAAACGCTTTCGATAGGTCGAGGAAGCAAGCAAAAACGGGCGTGTTTTTATCGGTATAGTACTTGACGGTCTGCTTTAGACACAATACAGCTGTTTCAGTGGAGAGACCAGACTTAAAACCAAATTGGTTGTCGTGAATTTTAAGATATTTAAGATATTTACTTAAGAAGACACGTAAAGCTGTCGGGCCTGGCTGGTAGCGACCTTCATCAACCACCGTCTAAGGTTTAACCCGCGTAACAAGAAGCAGCCGAAGAAATACTAGTGTCAGCACTGCGGCCGCGTGCTCCAGCATCGGAACAGCCTCATGTACCACTCGCTGTCGCACATCGGCAAGCAGCAGACGTGCCGCGAGTGCGGGAAGAGATAGATAGATAAATACTTTATTGCTCACACAAATAAAAACAAAAAACAAGTACACATAATCTTAAAGCTAGCATGGGCAAAGGCGGTCGCTTAAAGCGATAACTACGCCACGGCCGCGTTGAAGGTGAGTCGTCATAATTAGTTAGTTGACTTGTTAGTCAATAGATAAACTTTTTAACAACTATCAAAACATTTTTTTTTGTAGTAGAAGATGTATGGGAACGGAGTCTATGACGTCACAATTTTCCGTCAATTTAGCGTTTATTATTTACTTTTTAGGTTACAGAAATTCATGATTAGGTGAAATAAAAAATAGGTTAATGTTTTAAAGAACTGTTACGTGATTTTATTTATACATTTGATGTTCTGGAATTAATTATTGTTTCTGTCAACATCACTATTGTATAAAAGATCACACTATGGAGTTATCCGGGGCATACGTCGCTGTAGCCGAAGTCGGTCAGAAGACATAGAGGGGGAATGTCAGTTTTGCAACAAATCCAAATCAAATTTAAAGGTCTTTAGTACATTAATTCAGTTACTTTTAAGTTAGTTAGTTCAGTACTTTGTAGAGTGGGTTGGATGTGCAAATCTGCACTTTATTTATTTATTTCAATTCCACATGCCTGTTTACAGATTGGTCCAACACACACAAGTCATACAATTAAAAACTTCTAGGTATTTTGGAATAGTTGTCTACTAAATGAGATGGGATAAATAAAATACCTTACACATCAGTTTTGAACCATTTTGCTGATTAACTGTTAATTTTTTTTTTAATTTAATGCTTCTCCATTTTTTAACATATAATGGTTGTCTATTATGGAGTAATACTTCTAAAACTTCTTGACTCTGTCTTTCTGTTGTCAACACAAAATTGAATCTTAATACTCCTGTACTAAGGTCCACAAGCGCGTGCACAACGACGATCGACCGTGCAAGTGTGAGGAGTGCGGCCGCGAGTTCCGCCAGTGGAGCGACCTCAAGTACCACAAGAGCTCCAAACATTCCAACCAGGTATGCTTACTACTTACTACTAAAACATACATTTTATTAAGTTATAGCCATTTTTTAATCCGACTATTTTAAGATCTCCAATAATATTGTACTTATTGGCTGTAACGTGTTATGTGTTATAATCAATAAATAATAATTAATTGATCTAGTAACGATACGAGATCTTAAGATGAAGGTGCACTTCATACTGAATCCTCAACTACTGAGGTAGTAAGCTAGCTAGCATTACACATTTATATCCAGTATTATGAATGTGTAATGTGTATTGCTGTTGATGTACCTCTTAAATAAATAAATAGATAGCTAGCTATGTTTCTCCATACCAACAGTCTTGATAACTTTAATAATTATTTGTTTATTTATGGATCATCATCAGATTAAAATAAAAAATCAAACTATTCCCTATTATAAAGTAATAAGATAAGGTATAACTTGCCGTTCATCTAATATTGATTTATTGTCATATATTTATGTAAATCTTAATATAACGGGCTGTTTCTATCTTTGTATGGAATAGTAATAGCTAAATAATGAAGATCTTTGGAGGATCTTAAATGCTCCTTTCAATCATAACTATTCGCAGAAACATTTCAAGTGCGACTTCTGCGGCAAAGAGTTCGCGCGCAAGTATTCGCTGAACCTCCATCGCAAGATCCACACGGGCGAACGCAACTACAAGTGCGAGTACTGCAACAAGAGCTTCCGCGCCTCCTCCTACCGCATCAGCCACATGCGCACGCACACTGGTAACGTAGCTCACTAATTCACTAATTCTGTCATTCATTCATTCGTTCATTTTTCCAGTAAAACCATAGATCTGAACAGATAGTTTACACTACAAGTGCGAGTACTGCACGAAAGCTTCCGCGCCTCCTCCTACCGCATCAGCGCATCAGCGCACGCACACCGGTAACCGACCTCACTTGTTTAATCATTCATTAATTTATTTGTTTGTTCACTCAGTCGTTAGATAATTGATTTTTTCCTTGTTCATTAATCTATCGTTCATTTATTCATCATTCATTCAATTCATCGTTCGTTTATTCGTTCATCATTAATTTGTTATTATTTCATATTTCAGAATAGGATTTTTTTTTCAGAATTTGGTAATGTTAACATTTCTATTTTTAGGTATAAAATGTAGCTGCTGTAACTGCAGTAAATTACACAACAGTACACAACTTTTATCATTCAATGACGATTCCGTTGTTCAGAAGCTTCCGGAGTCATAACAAAAGCTTATCTATATTATTGATATGTTGTTATGTAATGGTTACGTTAGTACCATAAGAAACTGCCTATTCTAATCGATGATTTATACAAATAACTTCTTAAATAAATTGATATTGAATGAAAACTTTGTTTATATTATAGTAATTGCACAGATCTGTGCCCGTCAGAGGTCTAATCCAATGTTAGTTAATGTAAAATTGTTATTATTTTTTTCTTTAGGCGTCAAACCGTACAAGTGCGAGGAGTGCGACAAGTGTTTCCGCATGGCGGGCGATTTGCGTCGGCACATGCTTACGCACGAGAAGCTGCGCACGCGCCTCGCCGAGATCAAGGCGCGCAAGGACAAGAAAGACCGCGAGGACGCCAAGCTGAAAATCGATGAGAAAATCAAGAAGTTCCCAATGGCTTCCACCACCAAACCTCCTATTAAACCTACTGAGAAGAAACCCCAGAAACCTAAGAAGGTTGTTAGCAAAAAAAGCGGCGCTCCCAACGTCACAGTCAGCCACGACCCCCACTTCAAGGTTGACTACGCCGCGGATGACTTCCAACCCCGCCCGCCCGACGGCTACGTCAAGTTCAAGGAAGTGTACGACCAGCCTAACCACGAATACGTAAAAGACGGTTACAAAGTGAAAGAGTATGATATTATTTACAAAGACAGCGAACGCGTAGGCGAGAGGGACTTCATCTTTAGGACCAGTCAGCTGTGCGATGCGGAAAAGCCGGTGTTCGTGCGCACCGAAAATACTGACGGTAAGATGCACGTGTTCACGCACATTGAGAAGAAAGAGTACAACGGGCCGATAGTTTCGAATGCGGTGTCTCTGGGGGAGATTAGGCATTTGGAGAGGGATGTGGCTCGAGAGGTACGCGACGGTATCCACGGGGAGACTATGGAGAACGGGTTTTTGGAACGACTCACCGCTTTATACAACATACCTGCCTGAGGTATGCTTTTTGAGGCGCGTGATAAGTGCTGCCATTAGTCATTTTTAAACGGTGTCTGTTTGAGAGGTTTTGAACTGATTTTTATTAAGCAAGCTCTTAAGTAATGTTTATGCTTAAAATTGAAAGAGAAGAATTTTAAAAGTTTTATTTGGCCATTTTGTTTGGTTCAGCGTGAATGAAACTAGAAGTAACACCGTTGAATGGAGGTGTATTCGGAAAATCGTTTTTCTGAATGTCAGTTGTAATGCCGAGTTTTAATGTAGTAGAATTATTTTTAAAGATTTAAATACTTAAAAGCCAGTTTATTTATAAGAACAGTGAGATACCAACAGTTAAATATTTGTAATAATGACCAACTATTAGCTGATTAAGATCAAACTTGAAAATATCATCTGCTACCACAAATCTTACATTGAATTTTATGGTCGGAGTATGTACGTTATTCTCCGGTTATCAGTAGTAAAATACGAGTATTCCAATAAATTTTACAATTAGATAATAAAAGTAGTAAAAGTAAAAGTATGTTTGCCTAAGATAAATGATCAAGTCTACAATTAGAAAATTAGAACGGGCTACAGTTCGCAGCTAGATTTTGTTAACTCAAAACTCTATCCGTATAGTTGATTAGCTTCTGCCCGCGGCAAATTGTCTGTAGTCAAACCAGGGTACGCTATACACTCGAATCGTCTTCATAAAAAAAAAAACTAAAAAACACATTGTATACTTTCGTATTTATAATGTTGAATCCTGCTAGGATTCGATTTCGGGTGTTTAAAAAAAACCTTATCGTTCCTATAATTTCCAAATTACAACATTATTCATCAGAACAAAAAGTTACGCAATATGTGAAATAATATTAAATTGTCAATTAAGTCTGTACTTAACCTCGTAAGTAGTTTTTAGGAGATGCAACTTATATCATACACTTTTTTCTTTCAATTATTATAATATTTCTTACACTGGACTTGGACGAATAAAGCACAAGTTATAAAAATATTTAAAATCAAAATTTTTGTTCATAAATGTGTATCTTTAAAATTACATATTATTCGGTGCGTTCAGAGCAATACATTTTACTGATTTTTATCATCATCATCATCATCATCTCAGCCAAAAGACGTCCACTGCTAGACAAAGGCCTCCCCCACGGATCTCCATGAGGGGTATTTGCCGTAATCGCCACGCTTGGCAGGCGGGTTGGCGATCGCAGTTGATTAAGAGTAACCTCAGAGAGATGCTGCTGCCCATCCTCTGGAATAATCCCTTAGTCGGCTTTTACGACACCCTCGGGAAGATATGGGGTGGTGCAATTCTTTATCACCGGCACCACACAGGGGTTACTGATTTTACACACAAATAATTGTTAAAATAATACACCTCCATCATTGAAATCAAGTCATATCGCTATAATTGACAAGTATGCATCGAAAAATCCGAAATACACTTTACCCGACCTAGAAATTGAACCCGATGCGATTATTTACGAATAGAAAAAAATATAATCTTTTCGATTATTGAAAATTTTTAGCTACACATTACGTCGTATTTCATATATTTTTGGTCGCACTCACGTGATAATATTAGTTACCGCGTGATTGAAGTACACGCAGTTCTTAGCAAGAGAGGTAGAGGCCAAAAAGCAGCATAATGTTATTTCTTATGATATATTCGTCCAAAGTCGCAAATCATACTTTTTGTATTTTTTTAAAGCTGGGTCTATAAAGAAAGCATGGAGCTTTCTTACGATACGTTGCTCGTCAAGCCAGGCGCACTCCGTGCTTTAGGTATGAAGCTACAAGTAGCCGGCGGGTCCGTCCGGACGGACCAATTTCAGAGGGCTGCCACGTGCCGGCCGGGTCGCACGTTAGCAACATTAGTTCGATTTCTCACTTAGTTCTACTCACTCACGCGCCGCGCCGCGTTCGCGTATTGTCGCGTCTTTCGTTGCACATTTATGATATTTATTTAACCAAAATGAAGGCATATAGCATCGCAATGGACGATAATAATAAAAAGGATCCGAACCTCACGTTTTCACACTTCCAAACGACATCGAAAGGTAAGAAGAATGCTTGTCTACTTATAGGTACCTACCTAGTTAGTATTTAGTAGTCCATTTATTCTTAGGAATACTTGTCTTATTTGCTAAACAATATTCACCTAACTATTTACTTATTGAAATAATAATTTGGTAGGTATTTACTTACCTACTTACGAAACTGTTTACTAAATAACTACATAGGACAAGTAAGGTTAAACAACTAAGTATCTACCTATCTAGTATCTGTACTTTAGGATAGGTACCTTCCTACCAAAACCAAAAGTTGACTATTGTTATCTTTATGTCTCCCGTATTTATGTACCTAGGTACCTAATTAGATTATTAAATATTATAGTACTTATAGCAAGTTTGATATCTAAATATCGTACAGTACCTACGTACTTACCTACTTACAAGCTCTTTTAACGGCAATGGTACGGCGGCATAAAGACGGCCTCAAAGTCAACATGTATAGGTAGTCTGTGGCGTTGACTGTACTTACATACCTAGCCTAGGTTTATTTGAAACGTAATTTGTTCACATTATAAACACAATAACTTGTAATAAATTAAGTATTCAAATTTATTATTATTTAAAAGAAGACAACCCTGAAGTCGTTAGAAGAGATAAGAGCTACGCGATAGAAAGAAAGGCAACGTCTAGGTGAATATAACTGTAGGTAAGGAAGCGATGTGTGACCTGAATTGCACTTTATTGTGTCTCTGCAAGAGTCGCTATTTATTTAAATGACTTTGCGAAGTGGTCTTCTGTACTTGTACTATTAGGTATTCTGTGGCTTCATATCCATTAGTACGAACGATTGTGTTCGATGATATATTTTCCTGGAAAACGTGTTACAGTAATAATATTTATACGGTGTTCTTTGTATATTTCGAAAATATACTTAGTTGATAAAATTTAAGTGATAATAAATAACAGAACGAGATGGGATTCTATCGAGGTGACAATATATCACAACTATTTATTTATGTGCAATCGTTTTTAACTATTATAAAACTTAATTATTCAAGAAGTCTTGTCATTATAATTTAAAATGAAACCGCCAAAATAGCCAATATAATAAAGTGAATATTTTACAAATAATACCTTGTACTTATTTGAATAAAGGCAAAGTGCTGAAAAAATTCTTGTTGCGGGTTCTTACCCAGTCGTGAAATTTTTTTAACACAGCCTTTTTTCAAATTGTAATTTGTTCGCAAGAAATTTGCGTAAATTTATATATACTTAACCATAATCATAAATACCTTGTATTTTTTCTTCTTTAGCTTTAAATCGCAATGTTAACTGGCGCAACGTGAACTATTATAGTTATATGAAAAACACTATATATCTCATAATTCATTGTTTTTAAGCTCTGAATGATGTCCACATAGTCAATAGTCAGCTAGCCGCTAGCCGTAGTACAAACGCATATTAACCTATCCAAAACTCAAATTTATTCAATAAATGTTCAACCGTATGCCATATACATAAAGTTTAAAGTCTATTGAGGAAATTTGACAGTTTTTGGTAGCTGTGTGCAGGCGTGTGTACCTCCGAGTTAAACCAGAGGGCTTCGTTTTTTTTTGAGAAAGTTTGAAATGAAACAACTTTTACGGATCTACTCGCGTTTATTTTACACATTACTTTTTAATGTTTATCCTGAATGACGTTTCGAACCCTTAGCAGGGTTCGTGGTCACAAACGTCAGGATAAACATTAAAAAGTAATGTGTAAAATAAATGCGAGAAGATCCGTAAAAGTGGTTTCATTTCAATGTGTAGTGTTCGCGTCAACTTTAGGAAACAGTATTTGAGAAAGTTAGCTCATTGCTTTGGGCGGCATTTTCAGCGTCTCCGTACTTTTTTGAGGGCGGGGAGAAACTTAAAGGATTCCTCAAGCCGTTTGAAACGAAACACCGTCAGCGGTTTCTAGAGAGAATGGCATCACGCACTAGTTGTACCCGTTCCCTACTAAATCTTTGAAGGGTTCCAATCGGATCGGGGCTTCGATTCTGCTATTGTACACGCGCCTGCTCATCAGGGTCCCAAGTGTGAGTTACTCGCTATTCGATCACATTAACGAAAACGAGAATTTGTATGGCCAAATGTTAACTCCTCTCGTATGTCGCTAGGAGGCGCTGCTTCAATGCCATACTAATTTTCGTTTTCGTAAACGTAATCGAATGAATACGGATAGTAAACAAAACTCACAGAGAGTGGTAAGCTCGATCGACAATTAAAAATCTTAAATGGAAAGTACTGCCCAGTAGTATTAAAAATATAATAAGATAAAGTCTTACTTCTTAAAAGATACATTTGGACCAACTTTTAGGCTCAATGCTAATGTGACTTGGTTGCAGATCTATATCTTAGATTTCTTTGTGTGTCTTGCTTAGATTAATACTTAAATGACTGACTTAATTAAATGGTTATAATTAATTATAGAATGTGAGCAAGGATTGTTGGAAGCAATATTGTCGGCGACCGTGTGTTCGAGGTTGGGAAATGTCTTACCTCTTTTGTGTAACTTAAAAACTAGGAAACTTAAGAAGCATCTCGCTATTTACAGATGTACAGTGTAGCATAATAAAAATCCCTAAGCTTTTTAGCGTTCAGCATAATTAATGAAATCTTTTTTTTTCCCCACCATATAGTGGTTATTTATTATTGTAAAGGTATACCTATTTTTTCCTTATTTTGTTAATTAGCAATTAATTTAAATGAATTATGCCATATTTAATTTCATATGGAAAAATGATGACTTTTTTTCTAACGCCCATGTACTTTTCGTGATAATTGTATCATTTAAAGCTTTACGCTTAGATTTGTGATGCACAACTTAACCTATTAGAATTTCCTAATAATGTAAAATACTTAAGTTTTGTACATACTTATTGTAACTTGTTAGATGTAAATATTTATAACAAATTTATAAACCATCGTGTAACAAGGAAATAAAGATTAATAAACTGTATCTGTGTGTTTTCTATAGTCATTAAGAGCGTTTAACGCCTCACACTAGCGTCGCCAATGAAAAAAAAATACATCTAAAAACGGCCACTTTTAACTAGACCGTCTTATTTAACTAAACCATAACATGTCAGATGTTCATTAGGTGAAGTAAAAATGCTAAATTATTTCATTCAAATAGTTGTTGAGCATAATTTGATTTTCTATCTCTAATTACTAGATGTTTTTTTTTCATTGGCGGCGCCAGTGTGCGGTTTAAACGCTCTTAAGATGCTCATCGCGGCAAATATGCGAATCTTTTTGTATATTTATTAATTTATTGTTTAAACTTGTAACTAAACAAAACATTAAATCAACTGGCTCAATGCTACTCGTTTCGGCTCAGCTAAAACACGCTTCCACCCACAACGGCCTTCGAATCAACCGCGATTCTCAACGGTTCCCGCTGGTTCCTTCTGCTGGATTAAGTACTCCATGAATTAAACTATATGAATGACGGACCTTGAACAGTACGAGACAGCCATCGCCCGCAGAGGCATGTTGTTTTGTTGTAGGCGATCTTTGTTCACTCTCTCCTTTTTCTCTTTTTTGTGATTTACCAAACTACCAATACACGCCACGACGACGGGGAGACACGGCGGTTTTGTGTGTGGCGCTGCGGCAATGACAAACACGTTGCTCAGGGTACCCTCACGTCTTATTCGCCCGTCTCAATGCCCGGACGTAACGAAACACGACTGGCGGAAGACAGAAACTCGGAAACTTCCGATTAAAGCCTCTGCAGCGTAGACCTTGGTAGTGCACCAACAGTGACTATCCAGTAGGCGCAGGACCCTGCAGCACTGTGCCGAGACCGAGAACAGCCAACCAAGCGCCTATGATCTGACAAAGCTAGCAAGGTAGACTGTAAACAAGCCTTCCACTAACTACACTGAGAACAAACATGTACCCCCCGCTGGGAACCTGAGTTCTCTGGGTCTAATACTGGTGATTGTGAACTAATCAGACCGTTAAAGTTTATGTGCAAAGTGTTACTATTCGTCAAAATATTGATCCTCCATTGTATATCATCATCGTCATCATCATCGCAGCCAAAAGACGTCCAATGCTGGACAAAGGCCTCCCCAAGGATTCCACAATTACCTGTTTTGTGCTGCTCGCATCCAGCGGCTTCCCGCGACCTTTACTTTTACGTTAATTTTACCTTTATCATTGTATAAATACTATGATATTATTCGTTTTCAATATTTTCTTAATCCTACTGACTCACATTACTGTGTGATCAACCACTGCAGTATTCAGGACTCCCCTCCCAAATTTTCTCGCATCGGAAAATTGAAAACGTTTCCGCTTGAAGCTGAGCCAACTATCCGAAGCATTTCCCTTGTTTAGGATATATTTCCAGTATCATAATGGGCCCATTCATTGGGTTGGTATTCGCTTGTTTATATCGTAAAATATTATAATGTACGTTTTGAATTCCTTTGGAAATGAAACATGTACACGTGTCTGATCCAGTAACTGTGTCATTATGTTAGACTAGCTTATGCTCGCGGCTTTGCTCACGTGGGTCGTCCTTGAGTTTTAATAATGGTCATGGCAAAGCACACCTTGAGAGAGGGCTGCTACTTTCACGGCCATTTTTACGTGGCACTTTCCAGGGTACAGCTACGCCAGTAGTATGAATAGGGACTACCACAACTGAAGTTTACAGAGAGGTCTTCCGGGGTTTTTACCATTGAAAATGGTTATCAGATGCAAATCGCCTGAGACGTGTTTTTGGCCATGCTTCGAGGATTTTGAGAGAATCGAGATGGAAATAGTACCATGAGTTGAGGAATTTATCGAGACACGTGTGAGTGTTTGAATTTTGAAAAAAGGCTGGATACTTTTTTTGGAATTTTGAAAAATGTAAAAGAAATCGGGTTTTTTGGGGGGTGTTTGTATACTAAATTGTAAATATTTCTAAAAAAACCGACTTAAGAGAAAATGAAAAAAGGGTCCCAGGGTATTAGTTTAGCTACCAAATGGCAAAAAAATTTTGAAAATCGGTTAATAATTGTGACCACCAGAATATAGGTGGTCCCTTTAGATTTGGTATTGTAGAAAAACGGGTATTTCCGTATATAAAAAGTGACGAAAGAACAAAGTGGTGAAAGTGACTATTGACCGATCGTTATGGTAATGGTGTTAAAAGATGCGGATGCAGGCGAGAAGTGCATTCAAGTTGGAATTGTGTTATTTAAAATAAAATGTTTTTTTTTCGTATATTGTTGTATTCATTTTCAATGCTCCGATTCTTGCGAGGACTGCGAAATCTGTGAATTTTTTCTACACTTAGCTCTCAATATGGGTAAACGTTGTAAAGTAGAGGAATCAAAATATGATATGAAAGAAAAATTTTCTTTGAATTAAATTAAATTAAATTAAATATCGTTTATTTCAGATTTTCCATGCATATGGGCCAGTAAGACTTAAAAATATTGTTAGTATTATATTATATAGGTATACATGTATTTATATTGTACTAAGAGTGACCATCACGAGAAAGGGTAAGTCCCCGTGATTGTCACTCTTCGCACAAAGGACCACCAGAGCGGTGATGTGAAGCGATCCGCTAATGTCTCCAGGATGCTGTTGAAACTGTTCCTCACTCTGCTGATCAGGGAGGCAGTTTTATTGCGAATTATGGCTTCAAAGCCATTTTCATTTTCAAAGGTTTGCTATCCATGACATAATCTGCTATCTTTTTATGAATCTTGCGGGCCATGACTTAGGTGTTATTTAAAAAATAAGTTAATTACAGGAAATAGGCAAGCACCGTCACCAATAACTGGGAAAGCAGTGTGGCGTCATTGTGCCTTGTAAACAATTTATTTACATTCTGAGCAGCAGCGTGCGTTGCTTCATGAAGTGCCGTTTGAGTCAGACACGTCATTTCAACAATAAGATTTTCACTTTTTATCAATAAAAAGCCTATCCATGCGAGCTAGAATTATTAAAAAGTGTCTAACAAAAAACAACGTAATAAAGATCACTCTGTATAAGTAATTTTGATCCGTTTTGAAACCTCCTGTACAAATTGTAATCCCCTACTTACGGGATAATTTTCCAAAAATCTTAAAACTTTATAATTTCTAACCAGGCCTAATACCGAAATTTGAGGAATGACTGATTTCAATACAATCTTTTCACCCTTATTTTACCCCTCTAGGGTAGGATTTCCGAAAAATGCTAAAACACGTTATTCTTTATTTTAATTTAAAAAAATCTATAGATTTATTAAATTATACAGTTATATACTTTTTACTTCAAAAATAACGATTTCCCCAAATAACCTTCTTTTCGTTTTTACTCCTTTTAAAGGAATATAAACAAAATTCCTGAGATAATTAAGTCATTCTTTTTTTTCTTATCATAAAGCCAAATACCAATTTTCATGTATTTTACTTCAAAACTGACGGACTTTCATTTCATTACTTTCACCCTCTATTTGACCCCCTTAGGGGTGATTTCCGTAAAATCCTTTCTTAGTGGCTGGTTACGTCACTCAACCTGCAGTCCAAATTTTATCCAATTAGCTTCAGCGATTTCGGCTCGGCGATGATGAATCAGTCAGTCAGGTCAAGTCATTATATTATGTATATAGATTATTTGCATTCAATACATGATTCAAATAGTCTAGATGCATGTCTTCAATTTGATATGATTCGGTCCAAAATTCAGCTATATCTGGTACTTACTTGTTTATGTTGCAAAACCGCATTGTTTGTTCAAGTTTTAAGGGTTCGTGTTATTCCGAGCGGAAGTTATACCTACCCACCGCTGATAATTGAAGTTAGACGCTCTGGATCTGACCACCAAGCCACATGGACGGTGACAATAGTAAAAGCCTTTCTAAGATTAAACAACATAAGATTTTTCCTTTATTTCACGATTTCACATATTAGATTTTTATTCTGACGAAGTAGGTACCTACCTGCCTATAACGTTAAAATAAACAGCGATGTTCAATACATGTCAATATTCGTAATACTTATAACTCATACTATAATTCGAGTATACAATATACAAAGTGTATAAGGGAAATAACAAATATTGTAGTTCGTTATCTAAAATTTACGCGAACACTACTCAGGTTTAGAATCTACTCTGAAACGTCAGAAACATTAATTAAAACTAATGTATAAAAAAATAAACGCGAGTAGATCCGTAAAAGTTGTTTCATTTCAAATATTGTATTTGTTCGTGACAACTAATAAACCTATGTTAGTCTGTTATCCTAACAAACTTGTGGCCTTACAGACCTAAGGCCGTCATCATCATCATCATCATCAGCTCATTTTTAGTCCCCACTGCTGGGGCACGAGCCTTCCCTACGGATGGATAGGGAGAACGGGCCATAAACCACCACGCGGGCCCAGTGCGGATTGGTGGTTGTTAACGACTGCTAATGCAGCCAGGACCAACGGCTTTACGTGCCTTCCGAAGCACGGAGGAGCTCGAGATGATACATTTTTTTTGGTCACCTATCCGATGACCGGCCTTGCGCCATCGATCTCCTCACCTAAGGCCGGCCACCTACTTATTTTCGACTCCTTTTATAATATGACAAGCACATACACAAGCAGAAAGCTTTTACATCGCATTGTTGTTTTCATACCCCTTTTCTCTTTAGTAAACTTTGCACGAACGTTAGCCTATATCTTTCGCCATAATAACACTAATTTCTCTATCTATTTTGAACCGACTATTTTCTGCTTAACACAAAGAAGAAGAAAATTGTTTTTAAGCACAGAGTGGGCGCAATGATGCCGCGAATCATTAATTTCGGCAACGTGTATTTACATTTACCTGATAGGAATTCGGCTCTGGCAGATTGAGTAAGCACAAAAGTATTTTTCATTAAAAAACATGCGCAGCCGCTTACCCTGGGGATATTCCACCCTTTGATGAATCTGTTTGAATTCCTTTGGGTAGAATAACGACCATCACACTTTGAAGGTGTTTGTTTTCGTACGAGAATTTACGGTTCGAGTCTGTGCCGTTTGATTTGTAGGGTAAATACGATATTACTACGTCCCCATAAATTTTTAGTTTCAGTTCAAATGATTAACAATGTTGTGAGCGGTTTGTGCGACCTAATTTTGCATTGCTGTAATTTTTTCCGTTAGTCATCATTTTTTAAGAAAATATAGGTATCCAGTTTAATTGTGTTGTTTTTTTTTACTGACCAAGACCACCTGCTTCCTAGCTGTCATCTAGTAAAATTTCTATGAAATTGTATATTATTGAAATGTCTTGTTTATTTTACACATTACTTTTTGATGTTTATCTTGCCGTTTCGAACCCTTTACAGGGTCCGTGGTCACAGGAAGACTGAGGTGTTGGTCGTCTCATAATTAGGTAGCTTGTATACCCTCATTTAAATTTAATCAGGTGCGTTCCGTTTTACGAAGAAAGAGCTTTCAGTATCTCTTGGTCTGGCAGTATGGTGTTGGGGCTGGAATTAAATATTTTGTTTGATGGGATCCCAGTTGTAGTTGTGTTGTATATTATTTGTTGGCGACGAAAATGTATGTCGAATACTGGGCTTAAAGTGTCGAACACTGGTGACACAGCAATACGATATTTGGATGAAACTTTACACATAGACAAACCAAGACCCGGACCAGGATATAGGATACTTTTTTTAATTTTTTTTATACGTAGCACGGCAAATGACTCCAATTCACCTGATGTTAAGTGAATATGGATTCCAGATGCGACAACTGGTGCAGCGTGAAAACAACGCAGCATCAGTTATCCTCACTTTGCCGGCCCACAAGGTGCCTCTTCACGCCTCGTTTGAAGGACCCCATATCATAGGAAGGAGGGAAAACGTGTGCTGGCAAACTATTCCATGTTTTGGAGGTGCGACAAAAAAACGAGTCACCAAATTTCTTAGTGCGCGATGGAATATTTGAGACAGTGAAGCGGTGACTCCGGAGAGCAGCACGTGTACTCCTATGGAGGAAGGGAGAAGGTGGGATGAGGTCAAAGAGTTCTTCAGAGCACTCGCCGTGGTATAAGCGGTAATACACACTGAGTGACGCAATATCTCTACGCAATTGCAGAGTTTCATGAGTATTTGTGACTTCTGCGTTGCCGATAATGCGTACAGCGCGGCGCTGCAATCTGTCCAAAGCATCGAGAAGGTACTTTGCGGAACCGTCCCAGAAGTGCGAGCAATACTCCACGCAAGACCGTACCTGTGTCTTGTACAAAAGGCACAACTGGTCAGGCGTAAAGAGGCTGTTTTGATCACGGCTTCGATGTAGTCCCCTTGGTTCAGATCGCAGCAAATCGTCATACCGAGCATGTTGATACTGCTCTGCAGGCTTAGAGATGGAAGTCAGGGTAGAAGATTTGGAAGGTGAAGGAATGGTGACTTTTTTGCCGTAAACGCACACACCTGTGTTTTCTTGGCATTGAACTCAACAAGATTATTGGAGCCCCATTTAGATATGAGGTCCAATACCCGATTGAGCTCAATGACAAGATTCACTCGGTTAACTTCGGTTTCGACCCGCCCAGCCGCTGGGTGACCGTTATATCCCCCATGCACTTTTTTATATACTTTTTTATCCCGGTAACAGGTTCCTGTGGGATAGTGTAGTCTTTGCGAAAGAAATCGCGGGCGACAACTAGTAAATAAATAATCTAAATTATTGAAAACGTCCCCATCGAAACGTGTTGCATTTTTCTGTGTCAGGCAAGGCAAAGAGCGTGACAGTATGATATTTATTAATTGAGTAAAGAACTAAAAGTTTGAACTCCTATGTCATTTGTTACTAAGGCGGTTTGATACTATCTGAAAGTAATTTTAATCAGGTCCCACCTGTGGAAAAGATATGACACGTCGGACTTGATTCCCACGCAAATAATTAATTAATGACTCAATTCAAAACCGACAAACAAGATTAAAAAATACTTTAAACGGTATCGCTCGTTGAAATGTTGATTGCATAGAAAAACCGAGTGCATTCACCGGTTTACCGCAAATAAAAGTGTATCAAAAGTCGAATTGATGCACTTAACAGCTTGAAATAAACACGTCTGTCAGCGTATATAGTGAATTTACACTAAATCGAACGTTAAAAACAAACACATTCCCGCGCTTTATGATAACAAACATGGCGGACATGAATATGCCAGGGATGCCCACGCGGATGCGTAACTGTTGAACCGAACCTAATTAAAGATAATGTTTACTCTGGTACGAGATATAACCGCGATTCGGACTAAATCTGGTGTGCTGCATCCTCGAAATAGAATCACGTACGCCCTGATGTTCAGTTGACGGGAAACTGGATTGCCTTTTTTGGTCATACCGAAATTAGGATGGTTCTTGGAGTTATAGATTTTAGATGGCTTCTGATGATAAGCTGTATACCTACATAGTACGTTAAGGCTTTTAACCCGGTTCGAAAACGTCATAGCAGATTGGATTTTTAGATGTTTTTCTTAAGTTAATAATCTGCTGTCCAAGAAGATAAAGAATTAAATCATGGTTCAGTTTTTGATCCCTTTGAACAACAACCCTTATTATTTTTGACCCATAGAATCCTCCTTTCGTAGCTCTACCGTTCCAACAAGGCTAGACCCATGTCAGGAGTGAGGAGGACGGGCATACACATTGGGGATCAGCAATCCTGATGACAGAGAGGTTGCAAAATTCTCAATTCGATTAGTGGTACTATATTAGTTAAAGGATCTCGTGGTATAATAACGTAACGTGACGTCAAGTTCTATGAAAAATGGTTACATGTGATATTATGGATATCGAGCTACCATATATGAGTAAACGTGTGACAGAAAACGAAAAAAAAGACCGTTCGCTCTGAAGACGTCACTGTTGAATCAGTGGACTAATATGATTATACGTAGTTACGTAGTAAGTCGTTTGTAGACACTCGGCAGATGTGATTGTTAGGAAAAAATATATAATACTAGATGACCCGGTGAACTTTGTATCACCTACTTACATATATTTGTGAAAAAGACAATTTTCTGAACGCAAAAAATATTTTTTTTCTTTTAATTTTCTTCTGTATAAACCTTGTCCTGACAATAACAAACACAAAAAAAAAAGAATTATCCATTTTTGTGCAGTCGATCGGAAGTTATGCGCGTACATACATTTCAGTGATTCATTTTTATTTATATAGATAGTGGCACCAGCATTTGACAGGAACCAGTAATCGTCATTTTTGTCTTTTAATCTTTTTTTTATATTAGAAGAACCAAACAAGCAGGCGGGTCACCTGGTGAGAAGCAATCACCGTCGCCCATGGACACCCGCAAGACCAGAGGAATCGCAGATGCGTTGCCGGCTTTTAAGGAAGGAATAGGCTCGTTTCTTGAAGATTCCTTGAGATTGAAGATTTCTTGTAAACCTAATAATTATTTTATTTAGCATTCATTGATCCATTATTTTCGCACAGCGAAGCGGGCGGGTGACGGCTTGTATTTCAATAAAAATCTATTTTATTTTTTGTCGACGAACACTGTCGATTACTGATCTTAAATTATCGAACACTAGTGCGTTACCCTTTATACTTTCCGGCGTGGAAAGTGATAATAGATGGCGTACCTACTTATGGATAAGCATTCAGCCTCGTTTGTATAACTTCGGATGGACTTACTCTTTTTATACAGGGGAAAATGCATTAGGTACACCACTACCCGGCAGACGCAGTTCCTTAAATGGTTCGTTATTTATTTTCAGGCAACAATTTAAAGTTACAATACAACAGGCCCATAGATATATACCTTACTAGTGGACCTGGCGGACTTCGTACCGCTTTGACAGTTTCAAAAGTCCGTTAAAGGCACTTAAAACTTCTGTTCTTCATCACACGTGCCGTAAGGGTGATCTGAGACGGTTATGACCGTCTCGGATCACCGTCTCGGATGACCGGTTTGTGCTCCTGATCTGTCCAGGTCAGGAGCACAAACCGCTCAGAATTATGTTTGATCTTTGATAAAAAATCATACCATATAAGGTCTGTATCCTGTATGCTTTTGTTTATAGCGTGACTCGATCTCCTAAAGTAAATTTTGCTGATAAATAATTTCATAGAAATTGTTTATTTGCGCCTGCGCTGACAGCGGGGTGTCGCCGACGTCACGGCAACGTCACGAGCTAATCCTAGAGATAACAATGCGGAGTACAGTAACGGGCCTGGTATGTGGGTCTACCACGGGAAGATTAATCAGAACTTTTCTGCCAAATTAAACCTTATTGTATACAGAATAGTGGTTGAAGGTGTCTCGTTAAACCGCAGTGAAAATCCTGCAAACAATGATTCACGTACGTATAAGCGTCACGTCACGAGGTTTTCGACTTTGCCGTTGAAGTCAAAGTAAATAAATAAAATCAAATTGTCCGCAGCCCACGTCTGCCGTCATGAACCCGCGCCTACGATGATTAATCGTGTACAAATATTTTTTTCTCTTCGACAACATTATTGGGTGCGTTTTATTACTGGAATAAGTCTTATTTCTAAAACACAGGAACGCTTTCTCTGTCCTAATCTTTATAAAATGGCAAGAAAAATAAATCATTAAATGAACTATCGCAGCATTAAGGGTTTCCCAGTATTGGCCAAATACATAGTGTCGACTGGTTAAAAAGCATGTTCCCCCCGCCCCGATCAAATTGCCATTTCATATTCACATGAGACACTAATATGCACACACACACACATACACAGAACAAGAGTACGAAGACCCGTTTCACACGCGTTTTAGGCCGCTTTTTCCCACCATACCCCCAACAACCCAGTTAACTCGAATCGAGGTCTTAGCCCTCGGGTTCCGTTCCGATCCGAACCCCTCGGAAAATCTAGTAGGGAACGGGGACACGCTTGCGTGATGCAATTCTTTCTCGAAACCCTTCCGACGGTAATCACGGAACCCTTTAAGTTTCCTGCCGCCCTCAAACAAGTCAGTTGACGCTGGAAAGACCGTCTGAGACCAACAGCAAACACTAACCAAACTACTAAAAAATAAGCGCCTTAAATGATTAAATTTGTCCCTCCAGTGCGTCTGGTTTTATAAAAAGTTTTTTTTTTATAAAAAAACACGGCAAATGACTCCACTGCTAAATGGAGTCCAGGAGCGAAGACAACTGGTGCAGCGTAAAAAAAAAACACAGCATCAGTCATCCTCACTCTGCCGGCCTCTTCACGTACTTCTTGTTTGAAGGACCCCATGCCATAGGAAGGAGTGATTATACTCCAACGCCATACAAATAATCTTTTTCTTGCACGTTGTACCCTGATAGCGTATTCAGTTGGCGGCGACTTTTTATTATTCGATACTTTGGACTTGCTGCTTAAATACTTTTGTTCTGAAAAGTATTATAGAATTGATGAATTATAAATAATTGCGATGAAATAATTATTTAACATAAATTATAGCTGCGCAGCTACAGTGTGTAACAGTCAGCTCGATGGCGCAGTGGTTAACGCGCCCGGTCTGCGACTTTCGCAAAGGCAGGTCATCGGATGGGTGATCAAAAATGTATCATCTCGAGCTCCTCCGTGCTTCAGAAGGCACGTTAAGCTGTTAGTCCCGGCTGCATTAGCAGTCGTTAACAACCACCAATCCGCACTGGGCCCGCGTGGTGTTTCATGGCCCGTTCTCCCTATCCATCCATAGGGAAGGCTCGTGCCCCAGCAGTGGGGACATAAATGAGCTGATGATGATGATGAATTATTTAACGTCATTATTTTTATCTGCATTGTATTGTGGCTAGCTAGTAGGTACAACAGAGTGCCCAGTGCGAGTTTTATTCGCCACACGATCGCGTAAACGAAAAAAAGAATTTGTATGGCATTGAAGCAGCACCTCCAGGTGGCAAACGAGGAGACTTAAAATTTTGTTTTGTTTGTTGTTTGTTTGTTTGTTGTTTGTTAAATTTAAGTATAATAAATTAAAGTGTCAAAGTTAAAATCAAAAATGTTTACGTGACCGAATGGCAAATACTACTCGCAATACCCTGTACTAGTTTACTTTATTGACATAGATATGATTTTATTTGTTAGAAGAGTAATAATGAAAACCAAGTGATGTCTATAACTTTGTTCCTAGAACTAGTTTGCAGCGGCAAATTAATCGAAGCGATAGAAGTTGCTGGAAGGTAAAAGATTATCTCATTGGTATAGTATACTACAACCTTGGAAAACTTTAGAGAGCTTATTATTAAAAAGTAGTATAATAACAATTTAACATTGAACTATATGAAAAACAAAACATATAGAAAAGTCAACAAGTAATTCTCCTAACTTAAATAGTAAAGATACTACTTGTTAGAATAAATATTATTAACGGGATTATTACCATGTTTACGACTAAGGAAGAGGGTAGATCGTTTTGTCTGCTCATAATCACCCACCCGCAATAACTTCAGTACATCCGTGAATATGGCGCATGCAACTGTGCCGAAATATCGGATACTCACGCACAATAAAAAACATGGTAATAATCCCGTTAATAATATTTATTCTAATGTAAGTGACCATGATAGTTTAAAAAGTTATACTACTTGTTAGTTTACATAAATAAGTAATGTCTATTTTTCTTTTTATACTACGTTCGCTTCTCTAATTATCCGTGAAAATTTCTTTTAAATTTTTGTTCCAATTGTTCTGTACAATATGACAATAACTACTATTACCAATATGACGACGCCTGCTACTATCATGATAGTAATCCAGCTCCGGGTCCCCTGGAGTTCGTCGGCGAACTAGGAGTACATCTTTAGCAATTGTTCCGGAATGATTCCATTTGCCTCTGTGGAATGGAAGAAATGTATTCTATATTTTTTTCCTTTATTTCTTTCACAAATTCTGCGTACGTCAAGCAATTACTCGTATTTGTTCCGAAAAATGCTCCAGGTAATCTTACTGTTGTTCCGTATACTAGTTCGGCTGCCGAGGATCCTGTATCTTGCCTTAAACTGGTATGGATACCGAGTAAAACAGTGGCAAGCTCTTTCGTCCAATTTGTTGTATTTCCTCTTGCTATCAATGCTGTTTTCAATGTTCTGTGTAGGTACACACTAGGTAGTCGTTCAACCTTAGAGTTTGACTGTGGATGATATGGTGTAGTCCGTATCTTCGTGATTCCCATTAGTTTTGCGAAATTTTTGAATATTTCAGGTTCTAACTGGCGTCCTTGATCTGTAGTAATGTATTCAGGGCATCCCAATCAGGCTATCCATCCTTCGCATACCATTGTAGAGATATTTTCTGCGGTTATATCAGCGATGGGAAAAGCCTCGGGCCATGACGTACTTCGGTCGATCATTGTTATACCTAATATATATCGCTATATATCGGTATACATCGCTTATTTTGCGAAGTGGCTAGGGGTCCAACTAAATCGATATGGAGATGAGAAAATCTTCCTGTTGGCATGAATTTACCAAGCTATGATTTTGTGTAACGATGTATTTTCGATGGTTGACACAGCTAACACGTTTCGGTCATCTCATTTATATCTTTGCTCATGTTTTCCCAGATGTTGTTTGATGAAATTAGCTTCCTCGTTGTGTTCTTTCCGAGATGGATTAGGTTGTAAAAACTCTAGAAGATTCTCTTTTTCTGAATTTGAGAGGTAGAAATGGGCGTTATTTTCCCGTTGATGTATCACAAACAATCTTGATGTTTTTATCTCGGAAATGTATTAATTCGATTTTTAACGATTTATTAGCTTTCAACCGCTCTAGCTCATTATCATTTTATTGACATTTTCCTACCTTAGCGTCAATCGATCGCGGAAGGTAAGAATATCGTTTCGATAACTCGCGATAAAGCATCGGCGACAACATTCGTGTCGCCGCGACTGATCACGAGTTAAGGATCATCGTACGGCGGTGTCAGACTTGGCCGTATTCGATCACATCGTAAGAAAACGTGTGTACCTACAATCCGATAGGTGTGGATGAAAAAATATCTTGTCGCTTTTATTTTGCCTCTGTGGAACGGAAGTAATGTATTCTATATTTTTCATAATTTCTTTCACAAATTCTGCGTACGTCAAACAATTACTCGTATTTGTTCCGAAAAATGCTCCGGGTATCTTATTTTAAGTGTTAAAAGGAGGCAAACGAGCAGGCGGGTCACCTGATGGAAAGTAATCATCGCCGCTCAAGGACACCCGCAAAACCAAAGTAATCGCAGATGCGTTGCCGGCCTTGAGGAAGGAGTTGGATCTTGAGGAGGGAGTAGGAATTGGGAGGGGGGAGGGGAGAGAAATGGATGAGATGGATCTTACTGAATCCGTGTATAGGGAACTAGTATTAGTTCAGCTGCCGAGTATCCTGTATCTTGCCGTAAACTGGTACGAATACCGTGTAAAACAGTGGCAAGCTTCTTCGTCCAATTTGTTGTATTTCCTCTTACTATCAATGCTGTTTTCAATGTTCTGTGTAGTCGTTAAACCTTAGAGTTTGACTGTGGATGATATGGTGTAGTCCGTATCTTCGTGATTCCCATTAGTTTTGCGAAATTTTTGAATATTTCAGATTCTAACTGGCGTCCTTGATCTGTGGTAATGTATTCAGGGCATCCCAATCGGGCTATCCATCCTTCGTATACCATTCTAGTGTTAGTTTCTGCGGTTATATCAGCGATGGGATGAAATTAGCTTCCTCGTTATGTTCTTTCCGGGATGGCTTAGGTTGTGATTTAGTGTTAATTCTCGAAGATTGTTTTTCTGAATTTAAGAGGTAGAAATGGTTGTTTTCCCGTTGATGTATCTCAAAAAATCTTGACGTTTTTATCTCGGAAATGTATTAATATGATTTTTAACGATTTATTGGCTCTCAACCATTCTAGCTCATTATCATTTTGTTGACATTTTTCTACCTTCGCGTCAATCGATTACGGAAGGTAAGGATATCGTTTCAATAACTCGCGATAAGGCATCGGCGACAACATTCGTGTCGCCGCTTATGTGTTGGATATCTGTGCTGAACTGTGATATTACAATCCAAATATCTAATCCGTCTTGGGGTGTCATCCAAAGATGGCCTCTTATCGAAAGAATGAATCAATTGTTTATGGTCCGCGTAGACGGTTTCCCGGCCCTCGATGAGTCTTCGAAAGTGTTTTATTGCTATGTAGATTCCTAGCAGTTCTCTATCATAGGTAGAGTATTTCGTTTGGGCTTTGCTCAGTGATTTGGAGAAGAAAGGTATCGGTTCCCATTTTTCATTTCTTTGCTGCTGTAGTACTGCGTCTACGCATTTCATGTTAAATTAAATACAACCGTGTGTTTTGCATTTAAATATAATTGACAGTAAAAAATCGAATTGAATGACAGTTCAGTACCTACATTGTTCAAATAAGTATTAGAACCTCTTCTTAGCATTCCCTTCCTTCTTCACTTGAGGCTCATTAGCTCAGTCAGATAGAGCAGTCTTGGCTTATATAGCGGCTTCGTTAACATGCCAGCCAAGCTTTGCTCCGAAGTAACTTTATTAGCCACCAAATTATTATTTAAAACGCATTCTCTCAAGAAGAAGCGTCTTCTTTTGACGTGCATATGGTTAGTCTAATGGTGGTTCTCAATCGGATTCTCGCTGAGTTTTAATGCAGACTCATTGTCTATTAGCAACTTCACTATTGCCACGTCCATAGCTATATCATCAACAATTTTCTTTAACAAAACAACAAACACAAAACTTCCCGAGCAGCTTCGCTCGCTTCTACGATTTCAGCTTCGATTGACGAGAGTCCTACAGTTCTTAGGCGATTGCTCCGCCAAGAGATGGTGCCACCTGAGTACAGGCAAACCATGCCAGATGTCGATCTTCCTGTAGTGGGGTCACCTCCGTGATCTGCATCTTGTACATAACAATATCGTTATCTTACCAGAGTGCCTTGAATGTAATGAAATATTCTTTATACTACACCTGTTTGGAAAGTACCTTGATACTTTATCAAATTTACGGTAGAAAGTACGTCATTGCATATCGAACAAATATGCGGGGAGAAAACGCAAAAACCACGTAAGAAATGGATTTTCATACACTTTTCTCTCCCGCTCAGATGCGTTTTCTCCCCGCATATTTGTTCGATATGCAATGACGTACTTTCTACCGTAAATTTGATAAAGTATCAGGTGTAGTATAAAGCACTATGTATCACTCGAGAGAAACTGCGATTCCCGATCTCGGGTGTTTTAAAGCCCTCGCCTACGGCTCGGGCTTCAAACGACACCCTCGACGGCAATCGGTCACTTTCTCCTCTCGGTGAACAATGTACTATTTCACTCTTACTACATCTTCATTACTCGGGCTTTGTAGTGTTCTAGACACCACTCCCATAGCGAAAGCTATGTCTGGTCTTGTACCAACCATTAAATAGAACAGAGCACCAACTGACTCGCGATATGGAAATCGTTTCTTACAGTCTGTCGTTTGTTCTGTTTGCGGATACTTCACAATCGGCGTTGGTGCTGGTTTACAGTTTACCATGCCAAAACGTTGCAGTACTTTCCTTGCGTACGCCTTTTGGTCTATTGTGATTGTTTCAGACCTTCTGGACCCCCGGTAGGTCCCCGATCAGAGGGCTGAATCTGCTGCGATACGCAGCGTTAAACTTATTCACCTAATTATTTTAATACTTTATTCTATGTACTCACCCACTTGTGGCCGACGCTCAACTTGTCGCGCGATCAAGGAAGGTGGAGAGGGAACAGGATGATCGCAGCGCTGCTGCCGTGGTGTGGTGCGCAGCCCGCTACGCGGTACGTCATACACGTCCGTTACTCCAAACGTCCTTCCACGATATCAGGACACCGATTCCCAACAACCAACAATGACCTCGTGGCGGCACCGCGCAACGCCTACCGAAACTCGATTGAGGTTAGGTGTCTAGGCTGCCGATCAGCCCTAGTACCGTATATTTTTTTGCAAATTAGCCACCGATGGCTTTTATAAAAACGGAATCAGTTATTCCTTAAAAAAATCTCATAACCGTGAGACGACCAAAAAACCCACGTGATTAAGGCCCGTATACGAATGTCATAAAAAAAACATTGACATTTCATTCTGACGTTTCAGTTGCGTTCCGTTTTGCATACTGGTTTTCAACAGTCACTCGCCCGGACAGGTTCCGACCTGTACCTAATCAACAGGCAGTCGTGACAACATTGCTACCGCTGGCTTAAATACCGAATCCCCAACCAGGACCTCTGCAGACCGGGGGGCATCCATCCGGGGACCCATCCTTACCAAAAAACAGGTTAACAATACGCCCCCTTCGCCAGCGCAGTGCAGCAATTTCATTACGTGGTGAAAAAGTTCTCTCCTGAAACGTTACATCTCGAGATCTTATGTATGTACTGATTTCTTTGCACCAAATTCTGTATCCATCATCATTGTCATATCCAATTAAGACTCCTTTTACGGTTTTCTTGTCCATTTTCTTTCTATTGCATTTTGGGATGTGGGCTGTAGCAGGTGCTCCTGATACTTCTCAAATGTTTGATATTGGGTTTCTTGCTAAATCATAGTTCATAAGGTGACTTTCCTTCTTGTGCCGGTCCAGTGCGGTTCAGGATGTAAGCGGCAGTACCTATTGACAAGTTCAACCCATAGGCCCTGAGGCATTTCTTCATGCGCATGCATCATGGCTCTTGCCATCCTTCCTCTTCCATCTTCCTCTACAATCGTTCTATTGTCACGCTCACAACATCCGTTCTGTTCCAGCGTATAAGGCATTATTTTTTTCTAAAGTTTACGCGAACACTACACATTTAAATGAAACAACTTTTACGGATCTACTCGCGTTTATTTCACTTTTCACATTATATTTAATTAATATTTATCCTGACGTTTCAAATATTTGCAGGGTCCGTGGTCACAGGGAGACTGAGATGTTGGTCATCTCATAACTAGTTAGTAGCTTGTATACCCTCATTTAAATTTAATCAGGTACGTTCCGTTTTACGCAGAAAGAGCTTACAATATCTTTTGGTCTGGCAGTATGGTGTTGGGGCTGGAATTTAATATTTTGTATGATGGGGTCCCAGGCTGGTAGTAGACTCCAACCATCTTCTCTATTAAAATTAGGATGTTTTTAAATTTCGATAGCCTCGCGTATCATCCTAGGGATAAATCGTTGTTCTCTAGCGTGCATTTGTTGTTGTTGGTTTATCAAATCTGATGTAATGGTTGGGTCCCTCTAGGGAATGTTCGCATAATGCAGACTTATTTTCGCGCCTATGCTTGACGTCGGCTATGTGTTCCTTAAGCTCGCTTTAAGATATGTCCTATCTTGTCCGTGACACCTTTCATAATATGGAAGTACAGCAGGTTGGCGCTCGAGTGTGGTACTTTCAGTTTATTATCCTGTAGTACGTGCTTGACATGCTGAAGCCAGCCAGGTGTTGGGTGTCACAGATGCCGCGTGCTCTCTGAAACAAAGATTTCTCTACAGTAGCCAACTGTCTAGGATGGTGGTGAGAATCACCATTGAGGTACCTATCTGTATGGGTTATTAATATAATAATAAACGCGAGTAGATCCGTAAAAGTTGTTTCATTTAAATGTATAAGGCATTGTCAATCTTTGACATACTCCGTTCTTGTGTAAAATTTGCCGTGGTCTCCCATCGGCTAACCATATCAGACAAGTCTACTCTGTGTCCTAGCTGTCCGCAATAGTTGCATTTCCTAAAAAACGTCGTAACTCTTTTACCGTACTTGGTTTAAGGTAATCATTTATAGCTTGAATTAATTCCGTTGTAGGAGTCAATCCCTGCTTGTGATATGATAACCAAGAAAATCAATCTCCGTCTTGGCGAATTCGCTCTTGTTTGCGTTTAACGTTTTCGTGCAGGCGCTTGAATGTTTCTTTCAAGTATTTGTAATGTTCGTCCATAATTGTGTCTGCGATTAATATGTCATCCACAAATATGTATACGTTGTCCAAGTCTCGAAATATGGAGTCCATAAATTTATGGAAGGACTGTCCTGCATTTTTTAACCCAAACGGCATCCTGGTAAATTCGAAGAGTCCAAACAGGGTTATAATTGCTTTTTTTTCTGGTTCAGCGACGGTTATCGAGTGGAATGCTTTTCTGATATCAATTTTGCTGAATATTGTTTTTCTCGTCGTCGTGTAGCAACTGGAAAACCCGTGACGATTTGATTCTGCACCTGATGCTTGGGAGGTTCCTTCATCGACCTAGGTCTTGTAATATCTCCATATTTCTCTAACAAGCGTTTGATCGGTTCTGGCAGGGACGAGTTTATTGACCGGACAGATGAAATATTTGCCATCAATATTCTTGCAGGCATTTCTAATCCCGTCTTTTTAGCAATCAATGCTCGTCCGTGCATATACGCTAATAACTGATAGTGTTCGAGAAAATCAGCTCCCAGAATCGGCTTCAAATGGTCCATTTGAAGCTTCGACGAAGTCCGAGGTTCAGTATTAATGTGCGCTCCGTATGTATTTATTGGGCTTCTGTTGGCGGCGAACAATTGGTATTCGCAGGCTTTGCTATTGTTGTCTGTACGATTTATCACTGAAATGTTGGCCTTGGTGTCGACAAAAATCTATAACCACTGGTTAAGTTACTTACCTATTTATTAGCGCCGCCCAAAGTCCGGCGTGCAAGCCACTCTGCTACAGAGGTCGTCATATCTATGTCATATATATAGATATATTTGTCTATTTAGTATTTTTCATTAAGCTAGCACTGTGAGTGATGGCCCGATCTCCCTATGTGCCTTCTCGTTAATGCGGGAAGGCCAAAGCTTAGCTGAGCAATATTGTCTGATGATGAATCAATTTGATACTGACTAGGTACTTGTTTTGACTGTGGAATTATTCCCTTTTTTTGTCAGTGTGAGGTATAAGCGCAGCACGCGTCACAAGCTGCGGTGTCCGCTTCCCATTAAACGGATAGCACGACTGTTTACCAACTTAAACAAAAAATATATATATCTATAAAATAAAATAATTAGCCTGTTTAATTGCCCTAATGCTAGGCAAATACTTCGATGAATTAAAATAAAGTCTTGGTCTTAAATTAATTGGGTATTAGCTTAATAACCACGCTCACCAAATCCGAGTTAGTGATCACAATCAAAGTTATGCATTTAAAATATATTCAAAACACTGTTCGCCCGCCCGGAATCAGGTTCAGGACCTTCGGGTTTCGGGTATCGAATATTTAGTATATACCTGACTCATGATAGTCTCAAATGGATTGAAGAATACTAAACAGTCAAATATATCAAATCTTGTAAGTACAGTAAATTAAAATTCATGTTATAGGTATGACGTATTCCATAAAGTTAGCATCTATTTTTATTATAATCAAATATGATAATAGTAATTTTCGAAAATCAATATACCTACTTACATACACTCATGCCATCGACATACCTAATGAGATCAATTTATGTATTTTATTAGGTAATTTATTAATTGTTATTATACTAATTTTTAATAAACACCCTCTCTAAAGTTCTCCAAAGTTGTAGTATACTTACCAATGAGATAATCTTTTACTTTCCAACCACTTATGCAGCTTAGATTAATTTGCCGCTGAAAACTCGCACAAACAAGGCTCTAGGCGCAAAGTTAAAATCATCACTTGGTTTTCCATCTCATTATTCTCATTACTCTTCTAAACCAATCAAATTATAATGATATGTAAAGTAAACTAGTACAGGGTACTGCGAGTGGTACCACACTATTTTTACATAATTTTACGTTTCTTAATAAAACGGTAAGTATTTCCGACACAGGCGAAGTCACGGCTGCGAACAAGTGTTTGGTACCTACCTATTTAATACAACTTCTATTGTTTGAACTTTGTACACCGATGCCACACGTAAGAGCCTCGTTCCATTGTCTCACGATTGCCGCAGCTTCGCACGGTTAATATCAATAAACGTATATTTAATATTGCACCGTTTCATATGATTTAATTAGATATTTGCTTGCTACTTATAGATTAATAAAGAAATCAAATATGTCAAGATAGGAGATGATGGAGAGACAACCAGACTCTTGGCCTTTTGCAACTAATCCAAAAGTAAATATATATAAAAATGTATGTAACTATTTTGTTGTTGTACAAAAAAGTATTCACCTAATTTAAAAAAGAAAATCAAAACAATTGTTACTTTTAACATATTTTAATTAATAGCTTCGCGTTTAGCTTTTAGCCAGTATCAAGTAGTATTATTATTATTAACTAAGAACTGTACGGTAGATTGTTGTTAAAAATAGAGTCTCAGAACACGTTTATTACGAAAAGAACTAGGGTGAAACTCCACCAACATACAGTAAATTTCATGACATTGACGTCGTGCCGTATCGAAACATGGAGACAGTACAACAATTAATTTGCGTATCTGATTACCCAATTGCAGGGATAACCCACTGACATAAATAGCAGCGAAGGCTGCTTCGGCAAAAACTGGCATTATAGTTCTTTTCCACAATTTTTTCTCTGTATCCGCCATGGAGCTCTGATGGCGGGGAAATATGATGGACTACTTAATTCTTAAGGGGCCATTTTGAATTGATCACGCAATTTTTTTTGTTTCTCATTAGTTTTATTTGGGACAACACGTTGACAAAGATGTTTATCACCGTGTAGCCTAATTGTTTTATGGCACTGTTACTGTTATAGGTACTTCAAATTAGGTAAGTACCCATATTTATAGTATGATATAAATTTGAAATAGATTGTCTAATACCTACGTATTTTTTCATATACGTATCACCTGTGTTCGACACAGTAACCCAGTCTATGACACCATTTCTCGTCGCCAAACAATAATATAGAACTTTATTAAAATTTTACTGGAAGGAAGTGGTCTGTATTAATTGTTGCTATAGTTAAAAAATCGTTTTAACCCCTATTTTTAATGATTAAAGGAAAAAGGTCAATCACCGGTGCACTACACTAGCGTTTTTGATGTGTAACATCTTTCCGCTCGCTTTCTATATAAGCAATTTGTGGGAGCGATTTCGTGAAATGGGACGGAAGTATGTGTAACAGTGTAACAAGTGTGTAACTGGAAGTCGGGGAAGTTTGTGGGAGTGATTTTGTGAAATGTGTAAAAGTGTAACTGTGTAACAGGAAGTCGGGGAAGCGCGCAAGCGCGCGCCATTTTGTAAATTTAAAATCGATATTATGAACATGACATATTATTATATGTGACATATGTGTGTCATTTGACTATCAAAGGTCATTTTGATATATCAAATGTCTTCTAATGAATATTTACTGCATTTATTTTAAAGTTATAAAATTATGTAATACCTGTACTCACCCCTCACCTTCAGAATATAATGTTAAAATTACTTTTAACATTATATTCTTTATTTTTATTACTTTATAATTTAAATGTTAGCCTTATTGGTAGATGAAAATGAAAAGAAGAAGAAAAATCATTTATCGCAATCACATAACAAAACACAATTAAACTTACAACATGTAACATAAAGAATAAAAAATAATAACAATTAACATTGCGTCATAGATCATAGGCCCAGTATGTCAAAGAGTGCCATTTCGAATCTGATTTACTGAAATGAGGAATTACTGCGGTAGGTACTCCTTACATGCAAAGGGTTAGAAAGTCTTACAAAAAAAAGGTTAAAACACCCTCCGCAACTATTATTTAATCTGTGTCTCCGCTAACTATCCAGATAACTGATCATTTAGTATTGAGCAGATTCGGGGAAATCCGTTACGGATACGCTACTTAGCGATGATGATCAACTTACCACAAACTGTCAAATTTCCTCAAAAGACTTTGAACTTTATGCTTCAACGATATGGTTGAAAATGTATTGAAAAAATTTGACAGCTTTGGATAGTTATATGTGCAGGCGTGTGTACGTACACTTTTTTATGTTTAATTCAATCGAGTCATTAACGTATAGTGTTTACGTCTCGCCTAAAATTTTCCTATGTTGTTCTTTTGTAAACAGTGGCAAAACTCATGAAAGGAAAAGTATGGTGCCTTTTTCAGCCTTTTATGGTAAAAAAGGCATTCTCCAATATTGAAATTCAAAAAGAAAATGAAAAAACAACCCTTATCTACTGAGATTTTTGCCTGTTCTTTTCAGTAAACGTGTAGGCCTTATACTTAGGATCCGATAGCGTAAAGTCTTACGAGCTTAATATGTTACAGGAAACAAGTAAATTCGTCTTTTCCTTGACAAAGTAAGATTTCATTGCAACAAATTTACCCCTAATTAACGATATTCTCCGTGCTTCGGAAGGCACGTAAACCTGTACCGTTGGCCTTGGCTGCATTAGCAGTCATTAACAACTACCGCACCGTGCTGGGCCCGCGTGGTGTTTCTATCTACCTAAAATAGGGAAGGTTCGTGCTCCAGCAGGTGGGACATAAAATAATCTGGCTATGATGATGAACCCTCAATTAAAGTTAGGTACTCGCGTCCGTAGGTTTACCCTTGAGACCCTACGTGACCTCTGGGTGGTGCTAAATGAGTGACACAGTCTGGGTGGTAGAGCCACGCTGCGTTGCAACACGAAATGGGTCGGCTCGCCCGCCGTAATACCACCCTCTCACAGAATATCGGCGTGAAACAATGGCACTCGTTACTATTGAGTTTCGTCCGGTGAGTGAAAGTATCGGAGGCCCATCGCTCACCGAAGGGTGAATTAGGAAGGGGGAGGCCCCTTCCTAATTCCTACTCCCTCCTCAAGATCCAACTCCTTCCTCAAGGCCGGCAATGCATTTTTATATTTTTATTGTAAGATGGGCTTGCTCTTGGCCGCATCTGCGATTCCTCTGGTTTTGCGGGTGTCCATAGGCGGCGGTGATTACTTTCCATCAGACGACTAGCCTGCTCGTTCGCCTCCTTTTAACATAAAAAAATAATAATAATAACGGGAGGTTAAAACACACATCACGTTCTCGTCCTTTTTCTCAAAAAACTTTCCCTTTTGATGGGACAAGTAGACGATTTGTACAAGAAGACGATAGTTTCAGTGCCGGAAGCGTATTGTTGAGACTTCCCTGCCTCCTGCCAGCGGCGCGCTGCCAGCTAATAAGTCGTAACCGTGGCCACTTGATTATCTGATTAACTTTTTGCCAGCTCTCGCCCAGGGAAGTACAGAACTTTTTGCTGGTACAATTCGATACAGCAATGTTATGGCTTTTAGTTGCTAACCAGGATCCTCGATCTGGGTCATGGTCTTTAATCTTTGAAGAGAAAAAATGTGAATATTTTTTATTCAGCTAAAAAGGTTTATTTCTATTATTTTAATTGTTGCACTCACATTGATTTAAGTTGCTACAAGAGAAAATTTTACTAGAAAAAACCAACCAGTCTCAGTCTCAGTAAATCGATTCACATTCAAGCTTCCTAAAGCCTTTAAAGGCTTTTTAAACGGTCAGTTATCTACGTACTTAGTCATTATAAAAATATGTTCAATAATAAATTAGGTAATAAAACATGAAAGAAATACTAACCAAAAATTAAAGTAACGTTCGCAATTCTATATTTCATTACAATGTTTATCAGACAAATGTAGGGTAGATAGAAAGTTTCGAGCGGATCGTATTGGTTTTTTTTTATAATTTACAAATATTCGTTCGTCAACTACGATTGAACGCGCATTGGCCGTTTCTCGATCAGTTGCTCATATCACCGATATAGCGAGAATGTAGTCGCTACTATTAATTTGTGCTTGTGTTCATCAATCTATTGTGACTATATTCGTATTCAAAGCTCTTCTTTCATGTGGTTTCGAGACTTCTTCTTCTTCTTTCTGGTCGTAGTCTGTGACGTCATCGGCCTCGCAGCACCATCATCAGCACGAGAACTCCCGCCGCTGGAGACTATAGAACGGGAAGAAAAGTTGGTAGCATTTAAATTAAAATTCGCGTTTAGATCTATCTGTATTCTGTCCGACTTTTTTATACAGTACACTCTTCCATACCACCGATCTTATTCATCCCTAACAGTGACAATGGATGTGTTTTACTGAAATTTAAACTGCCTAATAATAAATAAAAAATAAAAAAATACATTATAAAAAATAATACCGCAATAAGCACTCAAAAATTAAAAAGCAGTGACAAGTTCAGCACTTACGTCAGCCTTCCCGGTCAGTGCAGCCGCCCGGATTGCGGAAGACCCAGGTTCGATTCCTGGCTGGGTCGGGTGGGCGTTCAATTTTTTCACTGTATTTTATAAATATTTTGTAAATATTAATAAAAATATAAATTAAAATATATCTACTAACTAATTAACTAACTAGAATCACATGAGTAAATATATACTAGAATGGCGCAGCGACCCAAAGTGAGTCTTGGCCTCCGATAATAAGAGTCGCCATATCGTCGTCGCCGTCGAAAATATATCTAATATATATTATTATCTAAGACCACCGGTTTAGACCCGGAGGTCGGTTCGATTCCCAGCGGGGAGTACATGTTTGTTGTACTCAGGTTTGGTTAGTGGTAGGGCTTGTTTGTCCGCCTGGCTAGCTACCACCATCTTATCTAAATATGTCGCCATAACATCAATGTTTGTAGTATTGTTGTATTCCGGCAGCTAGAGATATGATAGCCAGTGCCTCACAAGTTCCCGGGTGAAGTGCGCTTCCATCATTGGCCTTATCATCACTTATCATCAGGTGAGATCAAGGCACTGTGCTTACCCGTAAAATATATTTAAAAAAAGTATTATTCAATAATATTAGTAGCCAAAATAATGAAATTACAATATAATTAATTTATTTTATTAATTTGCTTCACATTATGTGATTCTGTCAATTCTGACGCCATGAAAGATAGAATGTTGTTTTAATAAATTAATAAGCGCTAATCATGATAGCTAAGCCATCGAGCATTAAACTTTTTTTTGACTCTGCATTATACGCCTTACTGCACGAAAATTAGAAAGAAATTACGTTGTATTTATTCTATTTCTTGACAAATCAAGCTTTAATAAATATGATGAAATCTAATAAGACAACTTTAAAACATTTCTTTTGGACGACCACCGCAGTGGCTTTCACGCCGGAATTTGAGCGGCGCTAACTCTGAGGTCCCGGCTTCGATTCCCGGTCGGGTCATATCGAAAACGAACTTTTCGACATTGTGTCGGGTCTGGGTGGTTGTTGTACTGTCGTTGTTTCTGATTTCCATAAAACGAGTGCTTTAGCTACTTACTATGTTGTCTAATACATTTATAATTATATTCTTTATTGTTTAATATTCGTGATCTGATATACTGTGATATACTGTGTTTTATGTAAACGTCGCTAGCCACACAAATTGATGCTCGGGTTTACTGCGAGCAATCATAGTTCAATCCCTTAGCTTCGTTAGACTACATATGACCTATACGATAAACCTATCGTGTTAACCAACATGTGTTAATAGCGCTTTAACAATAATCTTAACACTATTCAAGTTAATTTCAATACGTGTGTATCCCGCTCTATCCGTTCATATCGCACACCGCTACGGCTCGTAGCCCGTAGCCGTCTACGAAACAGCTGAAAATCTCAAATAGAAAGTGTTCCAATTATTTTAATACTTGTAAATTTTGTTAACACGGGCATTGAAAGCAAAATTGATACACAAATAATCTTATATGTAATTATCATCATCAACATCATCATCATCATAATCAGCCCACATCAGTCCACTGCTGGACATAGGCCTCTCCCAATGCATGTCACTGAGCCCGATCTTCGGCTATCTCATCCAACTGCTGCCAGCCACTTTGCGTATATCGTCGCTCCACCACGCCAGAGGGCGTTCTGCACAGTAAGTAAAATTTATTTGTATTTTTTTAAACCTTAGTTACAAACTATATCTCAAAAAGATCTCGTAATATCTTTGAAGTGTTAATACCATCAAACATTTGATAAGTATTAGTGTATCACTTTCTTATAAAAGTTAGAATAAACTTTTTGTTAGGATTTTATATGGAAAATTATTTAGAGCATTCCTTTATTTCCAGCCGTCCGTGTAGCTATCTATCACAATGTTGAGAAACATTCAAGACATTGACCCTCCATGTGATTTCAATTAGTTACCTATTCAATAACCCTATATTCATCTTTATCAGATTATTAGGAAAATAAATTTGTAAATATTTTATCAAAATTTGTTATCTGAAAAATGGAAACATATATAAACTGTTATTAAAATTGCCTTATTTGTTAGAAGATACTGACTGTTGAAGTTTGTATCCTTCCGGTGCATTAGAACCTAAGCTCAAATTATAGTACCAAAATGTACAAATGCTCATTTATCGTTAAATAATTTATTACAATAATTATATAAGTAATGTTATTAAGCCTTAACAATAGGAAGAGGAAACTTGAATGACTTGACTTGAATAATAATGTTACAGGTACTTTATTTGTAGGTACATAAAAAGTAAAAATAGGCGAAATTTTTAAATAATATAATAATAAAATCCAAACAAAATGGAATATCGTTTCTTACTTACTAACTGACTAATGAACGTCTCAAAACCCTTGGCTAGCTAGAAAACGTAAAGGTTGCCTTTATGATGAAGACAAGAGATAAAACAGGATTTTCCGAAATTCGCTTGGGATCGTGGGATATTGGTGTTCACACGGTTGCTAGAATAAAAAGATATATTTGACGAAAAATGTACGCGCATGGAGGTGTGAGATTTGCCATATTAAAGTTCATATTATTATTATTATGCGTGCAAGTGCATAAAGTGCGGAAAGATAAAATGTATGTATAATACGTGTTACAATTATTTATGATTATGGTTAAGTATATAATTATTATAATTTTACTCAACTTTTTTTGCGAACAAATTACAATTTGAAATTGATAAAGTGTTGAAAAAAATCCACGAGCGGGATTTGAGCCCGCACCCCATGACATGCCGGGTCAGGTGCTGATGGCATAGTTGGTAGTGCACCTGACCGGGCTCGAATCCCGCTTGTGGAATTTTTTCAACTCCTTGTCTTTTTTCAAATAACAATTGTTTATTATAAAACGCTGGACGACACTATTCACTCATTAATGGAACGCGAGATAATCTAATAGGCAAATATGCGTTTGTTTTGCATTAGAATATTTATAGAAGGAAAATTGTTTATAATACAATTGTTTTTACAAGGAATTCCCGAGTGTGAACTAGATCAATGCAGCTACTGCGATTCCGAGAAACAAAGATATCCTGGTTTCTAAGCCACGAATGTGCGTATTATCATCATTATCGTATCCGCTATGAGCCGACGTTTTCAGCCAAAGCGACTTTTTATTCCTGTAAATGGTTTCATCATCATCATCAGCTCATTTTATGTCCCCACTGTTGGAGCACGAGCCTTCCCTATGGATAGATAGGGAGAACGGGCCATAACCACCATGCGGGCCCAGTGCGGATTGGTGGTTGATAACGACTGCTAATGCAGCCGGGACCAACGGCTTAACGTGCCGCCCGAAGCATGGAAGAGCTCGAGATGATACATTGATGACGCTTTCCAAAAAAATATTAGCTCGTCCGGTAGCAATAGCTAATAGCAATTAATGCTGTTGTTATGCAACACGTTATTGATATGCAGAAGAAACAGAGTAAGGGATAACACACACCCCTGCGGCACTCCAGCATTCACGCGCTTCATGTCAGAGCACGAACCGTCGACTACAACTTTTATGCTACGCCCAGAAAGAAAGCTGGAGACCCACGAACACAATTTCTCAGGAAGCCCGTATGATGGAAGTTAACCTGTGTGGTGGAATGGCTTACACACCGGTTTTCATGGTCTCGCCATCTTGAAGGTCCCGGGTTCGAATCCCGGCAGGGCAAATTTTGTGTAATGAACACGAGCATTTGCACTCGAGTCATGGACGTTTACTGGTATTTACCTATGTATGTTTATCCGTTATTCTATTTATTTTGGGGCTGATTCATTGCCGTTATAGTTATGAAGTATTTAGTATTTATTATTTTATCATTTACCTTTTAAAAATTAGGATGTGAATGTGAATAAAACAGAACATTTACAAAAACGCTTTTCATGATTTAATTTGAGCCAATTTAGTAATAACACTCGAATGTTATCGTGTTTCCAAAATGTTCCAAACGCTCCTCTTAGTGGGCACTGACCACCATGGGCGTACGTCCATAAAAAAAATTGTGGCCAGAACTGTACCCAAGGACGTGCGTGGCTCCCAGCCCACGACCGACTTTTTGTAGCACCGATAATCGGACCAATTTTTTTTCCGACTTTTTATAGGATGTGTGCGTTGCAACATAGAATTCCATACGTTTCATTTTCACCGACTAAAAAATCATTCACCGACCGATTTTCGAACGTGTTCGGGGGCACTTATGTGATAAATAACATACAGTTTAAGTGATACCACTTTAGAACAAAAATTAACCGGTCGCAACCTTCCCAGATAAATATTCAAGAATATGTATGTATAATCGTTTTACTTGAACAGACTAAGCTAAAAAGTTCCAAAAAACCTATAAAATGAAATCTCACTTATAAAGATTTTCTTATTACCAATGCAAAAGTGTCGGAACCTTATTGTAATTATCAGTAGTAGAGGTTTCTTACAAATTCAAGGCCCACTTTCCAATCCACTTCAATTTCATGATTTAATTAATTTTACTCAGTGAAAATGAAACGTATGGAATTCTATGTTGCAAAGCACACATACTATAAAAAGTCGGTCACAAAATCGGTACTAAAACCTCGGTCCGATTATCGGTCCTACAAAAAGTCGGTTGTGGGCGGGAGCCGACAGCCGGACTTTTAGTACTGTACTGCAGTGTTGCCAACTTTGAGAATACATAGCTACTAGGTGTGTGTGACTTGTGGCTGACTTTTTTTAATTTTTTGCATCACAGGCGCGGGGCCCCCCAAGGCGCGGGGCGTAGCATTTGCTGTCTCCTGCTACATGGCTAATCCGGTACTGATTAGCAGTCGTTAGCAACCACCAATCCGCACTGGGCCCGTTGTGGTGTTTACATTTATAGGGAAGGTTCGTTCCCCAAAAGTGGGTACATAAAATGAGTTGGTGAAGAGATACTGTACGCGGTTGAAATTGCGGGTGGGCTTCTAGTAAGTTGTAAATTAAACACCTACATAACGTCAATAATGTATGTTTTGAAAATTTTCAATATTATTTATGCTTCTAGTGGTCGCCAAGCAGGGCCGTGCTTGACTTGAATTTAAGGTAGGGCAGCTGCGGTTACAAGTAGGGCGGAAGTAAAAATGTTACTTGATCTGTCCTGGTCAATCGAATTTTGGTGTCCTTGATTTTTGAACATGTGCGAGTCAGGTTAATACTTATGTAATTGTCGGGGTGATATACAGGATGTAACACAATTACCTTACTTATATTGCGATTTCGAAGTTGGAGCCATAGTAGAAGTTGTTGGTATTGATGGGTGGAATGACCCCCATTCGGCATTTTTTTTCGTCTTAAATCTATTTTACAGTACTTTGCTTATTATTAGTTGATTATTAAGGTATTTTATTAAGGTAAGGCATTGGTATTTTAAGGTAGGGCATTGCCCTACAATGCCCCCCCTTCGCTACGGCCCTGTCGCCAAGTGGTCGAGATGGTCGAGTTTTGACCATTTGTGGGTAGTGCACAAAAAATACAATGTTTATACAATGTTATGTAATACATATTATCATGATCGAAGCATATACATTATATATTTTTTTCATATAAACTTTAACTATATCCAATCGAATACTCTTCTATGTGCGCAAAGTGCTTTAATTGGTTCAACAAGTTTTCCCTTCACGTGTTAATATAAAGATATTCACGTTCTTCGCACGTTTCACCTTTTTATTATAATCCCATACTCCTATCATTTTATTACCACGTATTGATAGGTACGTGACTTTATAAGGAATTATCATTTGAGTGAATGTTTTATCTCGAAATGTAAGCAATTTTATATCTTACTTAAAGATTTTTATCACTTAGGGCCAGATTTGACGCTGCCTAGACTAGGCTACTCATTTCATTTGTTTCTTTCATTATACTTATCTCATGGTAGAGACTACGAAAACTATATATGCGGTGGTTTATTACTGTTACTTGGTTTTAAACGTTTTAAATAAATGTCGAAGTAAGTAAAAGTAAGTAAATACTCTCTGAAACTGTTTGTCTAACCACTAGACTTAATTTCTAACGCTTTACTTCTTTAAGTTTCTAATTACTACATATTAAAGTTGCGGGAGGAATGCTATGTTCTATAAGATAGGTGATAAAAATCACACGTTTACTGATTCAGATTCTGAGATACAGATACTTACCTTTAATAAGTTTAGCTTTTATTACAAACAATCACAAGTCCTGTAGCCCACGTGTGCAAAGCCGCGAGCAAAAGCTAGTAGTCTGTCCCACTAGTATACTGTATACTGTCCCACTGCTAGAAAAATGACTATCGTTGAAATCCAGATGGGTTGTGTTGGTATATTTGATTTTTGAAGTAGGATGCCATAATGAAAGAGAGTTATTAAAAAAATTAAGTACAAATTTTTATTATTCAATGTGATAATTGAACATTGAGATATTCAAATAAATACAATAGTACAAAACATTAAATTAAAAGCGTGATTTAATCACTTAAAGCTTCTTAAAATTACAATAATTTAATTTAACTATAAAAATAAATACGGAAACCTATGAGATTCGATGCCTTTGGCACAATCGTAGACTAGGTCTCATAGTAAAAAATTGTCTAACTAATTATTAAATTGAATATAATACAAATTATAAACATCTTTTATCTATTTTTTACGCTTTAGAGTCGTGAGCATAAAACTAATTTTAAAATAAGTAAATACAATAAGTTAAGTACAAAGAGAGAGCTAACGATTAAAATCGAGAGAAACTTTAAATAATTTAAAATTAAATTAATCGTTTGACTAGCAACGAATAAGTACTTTATCCTACAAAATCATCTAGTTAAATGCTTACTTACAACTAACTACAGAAAATGGAATAACAACCTATATCACATTTTAGGAATTGCGTAAATTTATATTTACGCATGTCTACACTATAGATACAAAGTATATTATACACAGAAATACTGAACAGTGATGTCAATCCATAGGAAAATTTACAGACTTTTAATAAATTAATAAATACAACATAAATAGACAATTAGAACAAACCTGGAGAATTCAGTACCTAGTTAAGTACGATAGCATATTTACAAATCGAAAAATAATTTTAACCAAAAGTCATGGAACTTAGTAGCAATCTTATCACTCACAGCACCTTTTGGCCCCATTTTTTTCTTTCCTTACAGCAAATAAATAACTATGTCTAATTTATACTAACGTAATACTGTTTTATTTTCGTTAATAATACTTAAGACTATAAGACACTCGAGTCAGTCGACTTTATAATAAAGCACTTAGGGTCTATAACTTCACAACACTAATCGTCTATCTTTAAGAAAAATCCATGATTTTCTTTGTCTTCGCCGCCCACTGCCTTGAGATTAACCACAACGGTTCACGATCTATCAAAACCAATTCGTCGATTGGTCCGCGTTCACTTGACCTTCCTGCGAGGCTCGCAAGCGCATTTAGACCGATTCCACCTCATATTCTGGTTCCGCTGTAACAAAACAGAAAATATTGCTAAAAATGTTCAAAATTTTGGAGTAACTTGTCGTTAAAAATTAAGCAAACAACCTTGCATACACAATCACACTCATACGCCATCAATACACCAAAGCGCAAGGTCTGAAGATAATGGATGTCAACAAGGCATCATCGCAAACACCAAAGTTAGGTGTCAGTCAACAAAATGAGGGATGGTCGATGCGCCGAGCTGGTAACGGCACGTACACAGCTGCTTCAAACACAACGTGATCGATGAGAAACTTGCAACAAGACACAACAGTGAGGTGGAAGCGAGTGTTAAGCGGCGAGATAGAGAGTGCTGACGCTCGAGGACAGAGGCATGCGTGTGCGGCACACCTGCGTTAGTGGAGACGACATCCATTATCTACCAACCTGGCGGAAGCATCGGCGTCTCTCTTCAGTGTTGGAACATTGGCAGGTGCACTTACGAGGATTGAACACCCGATTGTCGCTGCAGTCGGCGCGCGCCGCCGAGCAGCAGCCGCAGCTCTCGTGCTCCTCCACGGGATACGTGGAGCAAGTCTCCTTTTCCGTCTTTACGTTGTATATTCGAATCTGTAACGAAAATACAATGAAATCGGTCGTTCACCCACTTAAAATTTTAATTGAAAAACATAAGATTGAAGAGTCATCGGAATAGCTCGTTACAGAAATACGTTATGTCATTATTATTGTTAATGATCAGCTTGCGCAACCGCGGAGTGCCACCGTGTAACTGTGTCAAGGACTAATTGTATTGGCATGTTAACAGATAAGATTGTCCTTTCGGTGTTGATTGCTTGAGCAAATATGACAGATAAGTAGATTGGGTGTCTATTGTAGGGGGATACTTACAGGAATGTGCCGGATGCGGGTCTTGGTGGGCATGCACTTGGTGCCGTAGGTCTCCCAGTCGCAGAGGCCGACGCAGCGCTTGACCCACACGGCGCCGGGGCTCACCTGCGGGGAAACACGCCAACGTCAGTACACCGTTTGAACGCGGATTTTCTCACGCAAACTTAATGACTGAGACGCGGATACAGATCATTGTCGCTAACACCAATATTCTAGCGGTATACTAACTACATAAACTTTTGACAATCGCATACACTGATTCGTCTGCGAGTCGACATGAACATTTGTGACTCATCATCGTGACTATGGAAGGGTAATATTGCGGAGCAAATATTAACAGATATGATGTAAAAGTCTTGTAAGTTATCGCGCGCCGATGATAAAATAAATAAATGCAAAGAAATATATTTATGGTGAAATAGCTCTATTAATAAATTGGATGAATAATTAGCTAATACTGGCCAGTGGTAGTTAGGAGACATTGCGCTGACATGAGGTCATACGATAATGTATTATGATGATCCTTATTAAGTTTTTTTTTTCTAGTAACGTCCTAATGGCGATTCATTATTATAACTTCGTAATTATTGTTTGCTGATTTGTAATTTAATTAAAATAATTTATTTATATAATCTAATAATTACCTGTTCATGGGCGGCCTGTGGCTCTAAGTACACGAACACTTCTTTGGGGGGTCCGCATTTTGACTGTTCAATAATTTCATTGCGTAGTCTGTCATTTTCACTACTGCATGCCACTGTAGACAAAATATTTAAAATTTAAAATAATTGTCTTTCAAAATTACCAATTAAGATTACCAAGAATTTTATTCAAATTATAAAAATGAGAAAAAATGTAGTAAGTAAGCTTTCACAAACTTTTGAGTAAATAAATTCAATATTAATTTTCATCAATAAAATTAATCAACCACTAAAACGTGTGTATTTCTAAAATAAATTTTATTGAAAAATAATATTTAAGAAATGCACTAACATTCCCAACGCGTTGTTAATGAATAAATAATTATAATTAAATGAGAATATTACAATCTAAAATGTTTTTATATAATTAAAATTATTAGACTAGGTACACCAGATAAAAAATCACCTTTCTTTATAACCGGCGTATCATATTCCTCCGAACCCCTCGCGAACTTGGGGTGGTGTTTGTAAGCGCCATCCACTATCACAAACAGGGCAACGAACATCAGAAACTTGGCCATTTCAACTTTCACAACTTCAAGTTCACTGCGATATAATCGAAAAAAAAAACAAAACAATCACTGGTCACAACTTTTTCCGGAGCGTAATCCACAATCACCGCACACGTGTTACTCCTTCGCCGGTCTGTCGGTATCTGGTTGAATCTGCGTGTGTCGTTTGGTGTTACTCTTTATACGGCAGGTGTGGCAGTTGCGTCATGGGGCCGACGACGAGTCGTGTTTGCCAGCTGATAGCGTAGGTACGTAACGTTCGCTTCAGGATGCCCGACCTTCGCGGGCCTACTGCAGATTTCACAAGTGACGTCGAGGTCGGTGATACCAACGCGTGCGTACAGTTGCGTGCAGAAACTTACCCACCCTTATCTTAAAGTTTTTGTTAAAAAGAAGTTGTGTTAAGACTGTTTTTTGTGACAAAATTTAAACTGTACCTCGTTTAAATTTGTTGATGATGCGAAAGTCCTGCAATGAACTATTTGGCTGTGTTCTTGATTTTGCTTTCAATTTATGGAAGATACCTACCGATGAGAAAATTATTTTTATAAAATATAGAATAGACACATTGCAAATGTGGATCCATTTGTTTTTCAACATAGCAGCTTAAAAAAACTTATAAAACTTAAAAATTTAAACCTTTTCTTTCAAACTGTCAACTTTTAAGATAAACTTTAGCCCGAATTTAAAAAAAAAAGTTATAGTATAAATTTTTTCATAAAAAATAGGTAGAGTGGATCGCTTATTTGGCCGGAAGTGTATCAATTCCGCTCTTGCTCGACGTCACCGACATCTGCGAATCTTGTCTTCGCTACGGGCAATCATAAGGAAAATGTGTGATTACCGTAGTCAAATATGCATTTATACACCGAAAACGCCGATACGCTATCTACGTACGTGACGTATGACGTATGATAACCCGTTGTATTATTTGATTTATCAAATGACCGTCTAATTTCCTTGAAGGGCCACGCGCCGGCCGGCGTCGGCTGCGCAGGCGCCCGCCGACGTGATTACGCTTATCATGTACGATAGTTGAAGAATTCGCGTGATAAAATCGTATAGTGAGCTTATGGCCAAGCAAACCAATCGATTATTATCGGTTCGGCCTATCTGAACATTATCGGAAGAAAACTTTCTTCTTTCCTGTCTTCCGGGTTTTACTTTAAAAAATTATTCGATTATTGTACAATCTCTATGTGCATTCTATATTACTTATGCCTCTACGGTCTGGAATCCTCAATATAAGAAACATATCAACAGCATTGATAGGCTGCAAAGGAAATTTAAGAAGCATCTAAATTTTAAAAACAATTCGGAAATAGTTGACTCATGTTATGACTTCTCATTGGCCAATCGGCGAATGGAGAAAGATATTACGTTTCTTTAGAAATTAATTAACAACATGTTAGCATTGCCCTACCTTTTAAGCTGTATTAAATTCAGGTGCCCTCGGATAAGTTCCCGCACAACGATTTGTTTTGTGACCCTTTTACCAGAACAAATTATACAAATAATACGTTTTTGTATCGAGCGTGTACAAGTTACAATAAGAAATTGTCACTCGTTGATATGTTTAACCACACGCTAAAAACTTTTAAAAACCATTTTAAAAAGAAATTTTTTCGAGTTATGTACACATTAATTATACTATAATATCTTGTTTTGTTTATAGTTGCTATTGTGTATTGTTAGTTTAAGTGGAAAATAAAAAAAAATTAAAAAAATCAAATGAATATTAAATAATACAGTCATAAAAGTATGTATTTTACAAAATCTTTTACTGATTTTTCAGAAACTGATTATATTTTATTATTAATAAATCAAAGTATTTTATTCAGTTTCAAATAAAAATTTAAATAATGTAAGGAAGTACCGAAAAAGCACATGTACCTATATATAATATTAGGTCCTTACCTATGAAATTGACTTTTTTTCTCACTTAATAATAGGTGTATTACTTCTAAAAGTCAATACAGGTTGTTAATATTATTATACACCTTTAATTAGGACTATGTTACTTAGGCTTCAGTAATAACAATGATTATTCATTTTGTGTCTTTATGACCCAATTTTTTTTTTAAATTGACTTCTTTTTTGTTTCTCGGAATTGACTTTTTGTTTCATTGTAGCTTTGAAGGGACTTCATTTTTTTCTTTTTAATTTAACGTCAATTTCATAGGTAAGGACCTAATTTTAACGTAATTATTCATGTGAGTGCTTAAATATTATACAGACTTTATTGTTTTGGTGATTTGGAAAGTTAATTGTTACTAAACATGTTGCAATTATGTAAACTAGGATTGTGAAAAACCACTACTTAGTTATTATTATTCTTGCGGTGGTTTCCACGGTGTCATATGCGGGTAACGTCGTCGTAGCTATCATCGCTCGCTATTTGCCTGTTCAGCTTGTCTGTCGGAAATTCTGCTCGCTCATGCTGCCTACAGCTTACAGTCTAGTTCATGACGTACACTTAACCGGAATTCCGCTTGTGGTATGACACATTATTTCGCGAGTATCCTACGAACGCCTACAGACGTATGTTAGTGAAAGGATTTCAATCAAGATCGGTGTTAAGAATGCCAATTTATTGCATTAAAATTTTGTGTTTTTTATTATTTCGATTTTTTACATTCACAATCTACTGACTGATTTATCATCGCCGAGCCTAAACCGCTATAGCTAATTAGATGAGGACTGTAGGTTAATTGAGTGACGTAACCAGCCACTAAGAAAGGATTTTACGAAAATCACACCCTAAGGGGGTTAAATAGGGGGTGAAATTTTGTATGAAATTTCATCAGTTTTGAAGTAAATTATATGAAAATTGGTATTTGGCTTTTTTTTTTAATTGACGTGTTTCAATGAATTTCGTTTTTTTTCCTTTAATGGAGTAAAAAAAAGGAAGAAGGATTTTTTAGGAGAAATCGTTATTTTTAAAGTAATAACTATAAAAATGAATAATTTAATCGATCTTCAGATAATTCAATAAAAATAAAGAATGACGTGTTTTTGGATTTTTCAAAAAACCTCGCCTAGAGGAGTGAAATAGGGTGGAAAGTTTGTATAGAAATCTGTCATTCCTTTGGTACTTTGGCTGGTTAAAAATAATGAAGTGTTTCAGAATTTTTGGAAAATGATCCCTTTAATTAGGCATTTAATTTTTTCATTGTATTTATAAAATACAGTGAAAAAATTAAATGCCTACCCGACCCAGCCAGGAATCGAACCTGGGTCTTCCGCAATCCGCAATTATATCCAAAATACAGTGAAAAAATCATCCCTTAATTTGGGGATGACAATTCGTACAGGAGGTTTCAAAACGGAACAAAATTACTTATACACAGTGATCTTTATTACGTTGTTTTGTGTAGACACTTTAACTAATTCTAGCTCGCATGGATGGGCTTTTAAATGATAAAAAATTAAAATCTTAATGTTGAAATGACGTGACATATTTAGTTGTCTAACCCTTATTACGTATACCCTCATGCTTTTTACCTTTAATAAGTTTGACTTTTATTGCGAATAAATACAAGTCGTGTAGCTCACGTGAGCAAAGTCGCGAACAAAAGCTAGTGCTATAACTATAAAATTTTACTAGAACAAATAAATAAATAAATTAAAATAATAATGAATATTTAAAAGGAATTACGTCTTCATCGATTGTTAAAATAAATACTTGCAAGTGTTCTTTCGACTGTGAGGGTAGTATCTTCACTGTGACGTAATACCGCTGGCTTGCAGCGTAAATTACAAAAAAAAAATTCAACGAGTCTTCTGGTGCCTCGGTAGCTCAGCGGTCAAAGCATTGGCCCGGTTATCCAAAGGTCGTGGGTTCGATTCCCACTCGAGCTTCTGAGGCTGGTTGATTTGTTCTAGTAAAAATTTATTCTTTTTTTTTCAATGAAAAAAAATGTACATTATAGTACAGTTTAAGAATATTTAAACTTACAATAGCTATTATATGAAAGAAACTATCACGATCATTCAAGATGACTTGCAGTGAGAATTAAGTTATGTAAAAAAAATTACTTATCTCTTTCCGAGTTTTTTGTGGCTTCTTCGCAATAAAAGGTCTCCATTAAAGGTTGACAACATCACAACTTAGATTTAACTCTTCAAAAAATGCTTTGTTCAATGTTACCTTTAAATAAAAAGATTGTTTTCATCGATTTATTGTTGTATTATAAAATAAACTAAATATATGAACGATCATGCAAATGAAACATGAGTGATTATTAACAACAGTTTATAATTAAAAGGTGTAATTATCATTAATTGAAAGTTAAACCAGCTAATTATATCCATGAAAGTGATAAAGCTGATCCGTGTGATCATGACCTACCTTGACGACTGGAACATATCATAACAAATATGCTTATTGTCTACCGTGAGACATGTCGCGAAGTAAATAAATGAGAATGCTTTTAAATAGCTGTCAATAACAACAATAGGTCGTTCTATCCTTCTAAGGAATTAATTAACCCTAGAAGGATACAACGACCTATTGTAAAACATATTTTAGTACATAAAATACTCAAAGATATTAAAAAGATGTATTTATAACTCAAAAAGAAACTCTAATATTAAATTTATTTGTAATAGTAACAATGTATGCAAGGCTTCATGGGCCATAGCTAAAAATGAACTAAACACAACACAATTTAATAGTAATAATATAGAAAAAAATAAAATTAATCAAACTATATTGACAGACCCTTTATGCATATCCCCCGTATTTAATGATAATTTCATTATTATACCTGATAAAAGAAATACTGACTATTCAATTAAAAGTATAGATATTGAATACCATATTCTTAAAACCGCTATCTTAAAATATCAACCAAGTCTTGAAAAAAAAAAAAAAAAAAAATCTAATAATAATAATAATAAAAATAATAATAAAAAAAAATATATAATAATAATATATATATATATATATATATCTAATAATCTTTTTTATCTTCAAGACTTGGTTGATAAAATGTTCTAATTGTTGATATGTTAAGGGATTCATGCTACTTTACTTCGAGAAATAGGAAATTGAACTAGTTTAGTTGTATCATCACCATCATCATCATCATCATCATCATCATCATCATCATCATTATCATCATCTCAGCCAAAAGACGTCCACTGCTGGACGATCTTTTATTTGTATATTTAGTTTTTATTAATGTTCAATGTTCCATTAAATTATATGTTACTTAAAAGTTAAAATGGCGTTAATTATTATTGATTGTAGAGTTACATACTCTTGAAATGATCGGGTTCTCTTTTTAGGTTGGTAGTTCCTTCTAGCTGTGCCCGTGTAAAAAGCGCATACCTTATTACCAGTTTTAACGCGAAATAAAAATGGATCGATTTAATAATTAGCAAACGAGGTTAGTTTAAAGCTGTTTCAAGAGAAACGGTCGCATGCCAACTACCGGCCAATTAAATTAACAATTCATACAACCTCCTAGAACGGCGATGAAAAACGCGTTTCAGCGCGCCTTCAGCGTTCGTTCTCGGAATGAGTGACGTCACCTTGTTAAGGCGTGACGTCACCGTAGTGGCTTCCAGTTGGCTTCAGTCATCGCGTGACTTGAAAGTTCTGATTTTTCACTTAACCTATGGAGCAAGTTATAAGCGTAGATTCGTACGTTGACCTGTTGCGAGTCTGAAGTCTGAAGTCCTTTTGCAACTTTTTGGTAGTTTTTCTGCGTGGAAGATAAATTGATAACAGTGATATACTACAAATAACATCAGGTTTCATAACGTATTCTAAAAAAACACGATTATTAAAAAAAAACTACTTTTAAAAAAGAACTTACTTTAATGGATACGGATTAATTTAACATATATTTACTGATATTTTGTACCCAAAAGCAAATTGCAGTTTGCTCCTGTTATTTTTATTAATTATGTTCTGTTTTTGTTAAACATATTTTTTTTTTTTTTAATATGGCAATATTGCAACTCACCTCGTTTGTCACCAGGAGGCGGTGTGTCAATGTCATGCATTACAATTCTCGTTTTCGTTAACATGATCGATAATGGTGAATGAAACTCACACGTTGCACTCTACACTGAGACTGTATTCGTTACGAACCGCTAATCGATTGTAATGTGAATTTAAAAGATGGGACGAATTTATGTCAAATCGTTTAGAGCTCTCATTTTCTTAATTAACCATTTTTCTTAATAACATTCACATTTGCTAATTATACAACTGTAATTATTAAATATCATCATCATCAGCTCATTTATTTTTATGTCCCCACTGCTGGGGCACGAGCCTTACCTATGCATGAATAGGGAGAACGGGCCATAAACCACCACGCGGGCCCAGTGCGGATTGGTGATTGTTTACTGCTAATGCAGCCTGGAATAACGGCTTTACGTGCCTTCCGAAGCACGGAGGAGCTCGAGATGATACATTTTTGGTCACCCATCCGATGACCGGCTTTTGACAAAGTTGCTTAACCTCAGCATTCGCAGACCGGGCGCGTTAACCACTGCGCCATCGACCTCTTTTATTAAGTACTAGCGGCCCGTCCCTGCTTCGCACGGGAGGACTTTTTTTTAATATAGCCTATGTTAAACAGCGCTAATGTAGCATTCTAATGGTGAAAGAATTTTTTAAATCGGTCCAGTAGTTTTTGAGTTTATTCTTTGCAAGTATACATACATACAAAAATACAAAGGTTTCCTCTTTATAATATTAGTATAGATTATTAGTATTAGTATAGATAATACAATCAAAATTATGTAATTTGCCGTTAAATTAGCATGTTACGTTTGGGAGAAGTTTACTCTAATCTCTAACCAACAGGCAAGTGTAAGATGTTTTTTAAACTTTTAACATATTTAAATAGTTACTATTAACATAAAATTGGCATTTTTTATTTCGTAAAGATTCGTAATAATCTTCTTGTTAACGTGAACATATTAGTCGAAATCTTTTGAAGCTTGTAGGTTCCTGTCGCTCCAGAGCATAAGTCACGCACGGTGGAGGCATTTTTTCAAAATGAGGTCACAGTATTTATCGGTATTTGACGGAGGCCAAGATACATGCATGGTCAATATTATTAATTTTATTTTTCCGCCCAAGCCTCAAGCTATCTTTTTTAAATACTTAGCTCTATTAAATATCTATTAAATTATCATTGTCACTTATGTTATAGCATGATGCTTAAACACTACAACTAACAATAATCACATTAGTCATAAAACGAGAAGACTTAAATGAACTCACAAAACAGTCGATATAAAATATTATTTAAAAAAAAAGTTACCAAATATATAAATAGATAATATTAACAAATAACAGTATAAATAATAATGTTTATTTTTGGTTTTTACATAATGATACTTAAATAAATACTAAAAATATACAAACAAATACATGGATTATGTAAATAGTTTAAGGAGAGAAAAGGCTTAATTTTAACTTATCTTTAAAGTGTTTTTTGTCTCGAGAAAAAATATCGAAGCTTCTTATTGTAAAGGCGTGAGAGTAGAATTAATACCGTAATTGGTGATGGTGTGTTTGGTCATATAGAAAGAGTGAGTGAGGAGAGGTAGACTAAAAAGGTGTATGAATGATGAGAATGGATTTTTAACGAAAGGTCAGAGTACCTCAAGAGTACCTCAAGCCGGCGAGAGGCCTTAAAAAGAGTAGATAAAGCGAAAGTGGTAGGTATGTAACAATCTTAGCGAGGCAGGAAGTGGTCTCTGCCTACCCCTGTATGTATGTATGTATGTATGTATGTATGTATGTATGTATGTATGTATGTATGTATGTATGTATGTATGTATGTATGTATGTATGTATGTATGTATGTATGTATGTATGTATGTATGTATGTATGTATGTATGTATGTATGTATGTATGTATGTATGTATGTATGTATGTATGTATGTATGTATAATTTAATATTCTGACAAATTTCATTCACAGGAACTAATAAGGGCTGTACTTACAATTTGTTCCTGAAAATTAGGGACAATTATCCCACATTGAGTAACCGACGACGACCAATTTGAAGTGTCGGATATAATTGTGGTGTGTGTCATCTGTAAAAAGGCGGCCAAGTCCACTAATATTTGGCATCACCGCTAATATTTTCTTTCTGATTGTACGGACTATAAATACTTACTATTTTATCATGTGGTTCACCGAACTGACATCTTCCTGTCACTTGTGGGCTGCGGCGCTGGGCGTGTGCTGGAATACAGTCAGTGGGCCTAAATGGGTCACATTGACTAATTTAATATAATTTACTAAACTAATATTTTTTTCGAAAACTTTCGAAACTTAAATATTTTCTCTTATTTTCGTAAATTGTTATTTGCATTAAAATAATTTCAAATATCGTTTTGTAGTGCCACAAGACAATAATTTAAATCATAACATTCAATCAAACCGAATCTGAAGTTAAAAACTGGTGATTTCTATAACCGATTTTTTTCAAATTTTTTTTTTTTATAATATCAGTCATATTATCTCAGCCGGTCCATAAATAATGCACTTTAGTAACTATATTATCTGATAGAACCAAAGCTTGAGAAAAAACTTATTAACGCACATTAGGAAGTGAAATATACCTAGCGACTGGAGTGCTCTGGTTACCACAGAACATCATCATCATCATCTCAGCCAAAAGACGTCCACTGCTGGACAAAGGCCTCCCCCAAGGATCTCCACAACGACCGGTTTTGTGCTACTCGCATCCAGCGGCTTCCCGCGACCTTTACCAGATCGTCGGTCCACCTTGTTGGAGGCCTGCCCACACTGCGCTTTCCGGTACGCGGTCGCCACTCGAGGACTGCTCCGCCCCAGCGGCCATCAGTCCTGCGAGCAATGTGCCCTGCCCACTGCCACTTGAGCTTAGCAACTCTTCGGGCTATGTCGGTTACCTTTGTTCTTCTGCGGATCTCCTCATTTCTGATTCGATCTCGCAGAGAAACCCCGAGCATAGCCCTCTCCATTGCTCTTTGAGTGACCTTGAGCCTTCTGATAAGGCCCATAGTGAGCGACCACGTCTCGGTCCCGTATGTCATCACACCACAGAACAATTGAATTCTATTGTGTCTGGGCCCAAAAGCATCTGTGTATTTACAGAAACTTTTTACTCTTTTTACTACTACTACTAATATTAAAAGCACTAAAATTCACAAGATGGCATTCCCTGAAACGCAAAAATAAATAGGTACAATTTAATTACTCGTACCGTCTTCCTCAAATTGTTTCCAGGTAAAAACTTCTTAATAGGCAAAAAGCATCGCCATGCAGCTTAACGATTCCAATTACGTCTCTAGACCATTTATAAATACCAACGAAACCCAGTAAACGCAATACGGGTTATAATTATTCTCTTGAACGGGCAAACCAGCCTCCTTTCGTTCAATGCGCGTGCGCAGTGCGTTTGTATAGGCCTTCCCCGGTCGCACGCTTGTCGCTTATCACAAGCAAGGTGTGTTGGCCTACAAAAAACCTAGTTAACTTATTAAGATTACGAACGCTAAATTGGTACGCGTTTTGTTTTGTTATCCTTAGTTTACGCGACCGCTGTGAAATGAAATGAACCTTTTTGTACCTTCGGATCTTCTTGCGTAATCATTTTACATTACGTTTTTGAAACTTTTAGACTTTTTTGAACGTTTATGAAACAAAATACCTAAATATTTCTTTCATTTATGTTAGCAAACGTTAAGCTAATATATAAAGTGTAACATTTTAAAGCGATATGTTATAATTTTATGTTAACATTTTTTAAATATTCTTTCTAAATCTTTTATCTATGAAAAAGGCTAAAAATATTATTCTCGCTAATTAGTTGTGTTTGCATAATTTACGTAAAATTTTCATAGACACGATACATAGACTATGTTTAGACATGAAAATTTCTTATGGAAATAGTCAATGATGACTGGAAGTGATTCATGATGGCACAACGGTCGCTTGCCTTTCCTTGAGTATCACACATACTTATAAATGAACTCTTAAAGGGCAACAGACGACGACGCTATGTTACGTCAATATGACGTAATATTACAATTTATATTATTATATTACAATTATAAAATTTATACATAAATAAATTGAATCGTTTTATATCCAGTCATTTAACAAAAAAAAATCATTCTTAGATACATTTTCAAATTATGTTATATTTTCAGTGGCCCGTGCTTGTTATTTATATATTTATATTTAAACAAAAATTTAAAACACATTTTTAACCTTGGTTTAACATCTCATAAATTTTTCAGTTACATCTTCTTTAAAATGTTATTGTACTTACTAAACTCTGCACAATTTAATACGTAAAGTACTTTTCTTTTAAAAAGTATCTGACCTTAATAAGAAGCCGTTCCGTCTTATAAAGTTTAAAATAGCAAGACAAGATACAATTACATCACTGATCACCAATCAGCTTCCGCTTTTCGTCATCGCCTACATTTTGCATCCGCGCGCCATGACCGCGCAAACCGCCCAGTCACGCTTGTGACGTAGCACCACTAAACCGTTGCTCCAACGGTTAGTTCACGACACCAATACTGAACCTTAGCTATAAAGATATACAGTTGAAAGTCTCGTGTGTGGCAGTGTGACAGTGTGCTCGGAAAGCAACGGTGACGTCACCGTTAGCACGCGTTGATTATTTGGACAGGTTGGAACGTGCCGAATGGTGTCGTGTGCGCCGACGCCGCCGCTCGCACGTGGTTTAGTATAGATAGAAGCGGATACTGTTTCTGTTCTGACACGTCGGTGTGGGCTAGGGTTGCCACCCGTACTCTAAGGTAGAGTATTGTCCTCTTTTTCATGTAGGCGTACTTTATAATCTACGACACCAATAAAGTACGCTAAAATACTCTATTTACGTAAACTGATTGTTACTGGCTCGTTACTGGTTATGAGTACTTAAGAGACTAAATAAATTGGTACAAACTATTTGTTAAATGTCGCACAGAGCAACAAAAAATACGTTTTTAAATAAATACTCTTTTTTATGCAATGTACTTTATTTTTGTTCTAACAAAATGAAAAAATACTTTATTCGTCCTGAAAAAAGGTGGCAACCCTAGTGTGGGCACGCATTATCATATGCAAATAAGTATTAGTAAAATAGGGTTTTTGCGTGTTCTTGTGTCATCGTTTTTGTCAATTAAGCAGTTTCGGAATGAATTATCCAGAATTTAATTACCGAGATGTTTCCAATTATGTCTCCAAACGACGTGTTTGGAGACATAACCCGATTAAATTGTTTTAATTGTTAATATTGGTAATAATTAACGGCGCCTGATTCAGAAGGCAGTTCTCCTTGATACGGCACGCATTGTGAGGAGGTTCCTGTCTCTGGAGCCGTAACCACCGGTAGCTTGGACCCTGGTCCCGATGCCGGCGGATCCCTATTTTTATATTTTTAAATGTTTTATTTATTTTGTTTTTGGAAAATATTTAAAAATGTAAATTTATATGGAAAAAAATAAATAAAGAGAAAATAATACTAAATCATTTATTTCAGACCATAATTCATGAGTCCATATTTATGTGTTAGTTACAAAGTAATTAATTAAATTAATCATATTAATTTTAGTATTTCAATATACGAGTATATATCGTATATCAAATGTTTAATTAATAAACTATAAACTGTTTCAATTGCTTTGATAATTAAATGCGTTGATAGGTAATACTAAAATTAAAGAAAAATAAAAAAACACTAGAAGAATATATTTTTCTAAGTTTTCCCTTCACATTTCCAAAGCAGCAATTTCAGTGCCTAGTGCAAGTTTTATTTACCATTCAATCACGTTAACAAAAACTATTATTTGTATGATAAAATTACCTTACATACAACCCCGTATGTCACCACGACGCGCTTCTTCAATGCCATATAATTTTTTTGTTAACGTATCTATCTATGGTGTATAAAACTCGCACTCTAAAAGTGACTTCGCAACAACTAACGCGATGATAGTGATGATAATAATGAGTCAATTCATTAACAAAATTCGCAATCGTTGTCGTTACATTTAAGACCTTATAATAGTACACTTACGATAAAACGTGAGAGATACTGATAAAAGGTTGTGTTACATTACATCGGGTGCGATGAACTGGCCAATTTTTCTCATAACTTTATCTACAATATGTTCGGCAAGAATGTTATAATACCTTACTTTTACGGGCTAGTATATTTGCTATCTTCATAATTAAAATGCCATTTGGACTATCGTAAAAATTTAATTGTTCGCCAGTGAATAATACTTGATTAGGTAACTACTTATCTTTAATAATGTTGTTGAATTTTCTTTATCGGGGCACGCGAGTAGAGTCCACACTCACGTGTCGAGATAGAATAGTCTATGGGTTTTACAAATAAACAAAGAATAAGGTCCGAATAGTTATTCCGGATTTTGTTCCTGTCATTTCAAATTTGAGTAAAAGAGACAAAACACGGAATAACTATTCGGACCTTATTCTTGGTTTATTTGTAAGGGGGTAAAACTCTAAAGTCATTTAAAGTATACAATACGTAACAAAAACCCTGTCCGATGGTGTTATTAGGTACCGAGATTCAGTTCTATTTACGTAATTATTTTAAAGTAATAAGTGAAAAAAAATTTACTCCGATAATTTTTTTTTTAAAAGACAAAACTTCATTCGCTGCATTACATTCGATGGGTGTATCAGTTGGCCTAACCACCACGGTTGCTAAATACGGGTTAGTGATCACAAACCCGAGCTATGCATCGAAAAAACCATGTAACATACTTTGCCCGACCTTGGATTTGAACCTAGGACCTCTGGATATCGGTCTGAGCGCGTTGCCACTCTGTCACCGAGGCAAGGAGGAATTACCTAAGATCTTTCCCAATACGGCCATTATTTCAGTCAAAATTGAAATCTAAAAAAGTATTCTTAGATCTTCAAAAATATACCTACTCTAAAATGTTCTAAGAACCAGTGTACACTAAGGTTTACGAACACCATGTAACAGGAAAAAGTCGTAAGAAACTCGGCAAGGGCCATTTTCTGCAGTTTTATGTTACTATGCATTAAACGATACAATTCTAATTTTTTTTATGAATAACAGTCGTGTTAATCCACCTATGATAGCTAATATGCTAATGCTAATGTATGTAGTTCCTCTTCTCACATCTCACAGTTTATCAGCTCTCTCTATCCGTCTGGTTGTCTTGAAGAAATCGCTTTAAAGCGACTTAAGACCGCCAAATTGTAACTTTGTAAATTATTTATATTTTTTTATTCAAGTTCATGTTAAATTGTGTTGCAATAAAAGTATTGAGAGGAGTGGATAAGACACGTGAGTTCGACATAACTTTAGTCTTCTCCTTTTTCATTTTAAGACTGACTTGTTGAGAGACTCTGTTGAGCTCTGAAGGTTGGGGACTCTGCCCTTGAAGTTGTGAACGATTATGTTTACCTGGTCTTGGTCCAACTAGGTAGGTCCAACTTCAGCAAAGAGGTCAGTCGTCGAATCCAATTAAGCTGGGCAGCGTTCGGTAAGCTACGAAATATCTTTTCGTCCGATATACCGCAGTGTCTCAAGACGAAAGTCTTTGACCAGTGTGTGATGCTAGTGATGACATACGGGTCTGAGACGTGGTCGCTCACTATGGGCCTTATCAGAAGGCTCAAGGTCACTCAAAGAGCAATGGAGAGGGCTGTGCTCGGGGTTTCTCTGCGAGATCGAATCAGAAATGAGGAGATCCGCAGAAGAACAAAGGTAACCGACATAGCCCGAAGAGTTGCTAAGCTCAAGTGGCAGTGGGCAGGGCACATTGCTCGCAGGACTGATGGCCGCTGGGGCGGAATAGTCCAAAGTCCTTGAGTGGCGACCGCGTACTGGAAAGCGCAGTGTGGGCAGGCCTCCAACAAGGTGGACCGACGATCTGGTGAAGGTCACGGGAAGCCGCTGGATGCGAGCAGCACAAAACCGGTCGTTGTGGAGATCCTTCGGGAGGCCTTTGTCCAGCAGTGGACGTGGACGAAAAGTATTATCTATCTATCTTTCTAACACGTACTTAACATGTAATGTCAAAGAGCGGGAAATAAGTTTATTAATAGGTATGTTATAAACACAATCTTCTTGAATTAGACCTGTGTGTCACTCATTAACATTGATTAGTTATAAAATAACGAAATACCTTAATCATTGGCGTACTAATTACTAGAAAATTAGTATTTACGTTCAGAAAACGATATAACTTATCAATGATTATGAACTTAACCAATTGATCATTAGCCGTTATCGAACCGCATTGCGATCACATTACGAGATCTTTTATCAGTCCTTATTTTGCTTACACACATACTCGATTGGTTTAGTTACTCCCCGAATAGTGAAATATAGTGGGCTCAGCCTCACCCGCTCCACTAGCCCTCATTGGGCCAGTGGACTATGGTCCTCCAATCTCCCCATGTTCGCACAACTTTGAGCCTACCACGAACCACGTTCGGCGTGTTGCCTCTCTGTCGCGCTTGTAAATTCGTGCGTAAGTGTGACAGGGAGGCAACACGTCGAACACGTCGTGGTTCGTGGTAGGCCCACAGGGCTCGAATCCTGCTATTATTACCATCACCGTCACCATTTATTGCTTTATGGCTAAGTATAATCTAATTTATAAACTGTTTATTAGTGTCATTGACCCAGGAGATTTGCAAGGGACATATTCCATTTGTTATCAGGCGATGGCTTACTACAATACAATATGGTGTTTGTAGAACAGTCATCGCGAAAATAAGTGTGACGGCGTACTAGCTATCAGTATTTATAAGCTAATTTCGACACATCAGATCCTCGAGTCTGCTATATTAAGTCCACAATCGTGTTTCAGTGACCTAATTTCGACTTATCCCTATAGTACCTACAAATGTCAAAATCAAAAGGTGCCTAGTGCGAGCTTCATTTGAAATGTTTGAATATGATTCTCAAATTTTTACAGATGATAAAGATCAGTTAAGAATTAGGCAAGTTTTAGTTACGATTATAATTATATATAATTTTACGCAAATTTTGTTGCGAACAAGTAACAATTTGAAAAAGTGATTTTAAAAAATCCACCAGCGGGTTTCCAACACGCACCTATATATATTATTTGTTAGCAACAAAATTTTCGTTAAATTATATTTGTTCGCAACAAAATTTGCATAAAAAGGGGAAGACCCAAACGAGCGCCCGTCTCATTGCTTAGTACAATTATGCATAACATGTTATTAGGTATATTAGTCCATGGTACTCATTAGTTATTGTTCGATGCAGTCCTCTGCGAGATGATTTCGGAAAGAACCTCGGTTGTTGCTCTTTCAATACAATTTTCAACTATTACTGACTGCAAAGTTTACAGACATTAATGGCTTAAACGAAGATTATGGTTATATTATATTTCAGAAAAGTATTGAAATCATTTTCACAGGCGGGATTCGAGTGATTCGAATCATTGCAACACGTCAGTCCAAGTAATTAAAGTTATGTTTCTTTTTCAAGTATATTGTAAGATGTAGTTATAATGGTTTTTTTCCGAAATAAAGAAAGAGCTTAACCAGTATGACAAGTCTTTCATACATTATATTAGCTTGCGATTTATTTTGTATTTATTAGCTATCTACGTTTTCGCTACGAAACATAGTGAGGTATTGGTCAAATGAACTATATATAATCAGGCGAGTTCCGTTTCACGCTTGAGCTTACAGTATTTTTTGGGCTTGTGTCATGTTAATGTTTATCATCATCATTAGCCCATTTTATGTTCCCACTGCTGGGGCACGAGCCTTCCCTATTAATGGATAGGGAGAACGGGTCATAAACTACTACGCGTGTTGGTGTTGGTATTGAATAACTTTTCTGATGGGATCCTGAAATTATGGAAACGTCAGTATAAAATAAACAAAAGGTGTATCGTTTTAATTTTGTATAACCTTCAGGATACAAAAGAGCACATAACAATCATGCAATGCCTTCCGTCCTGATAGCAAAAAAGTTACAAAGTATTTTTCCTTCATCATTATCATTCTGTGAACATGATTATGTCAATATGGCCGTAACCGAAATTCTATCAGGTAGGTGTCTGTAAGAGGCTGATTCACTATTATGATTCACAGTTCTGACATTATGTTTTGTAATATCAAAGTAGGTTTGACTAAAACTATTTTCATTTTGTATGTCAATGTACGACCTAGATATCTAGTACGTTCAGGTTGACAAGTTAAACAACTTTTGCAATGTCTGGTCATCAGATGGGTGACCAAAAAATCCCAAGTTTTAGAAGGTATGTACCTACTAGTGGTTGTCGATCCTTCATTGGTTGTCGTGCGATGGCTTCATCGTAAAATCCACCAACACGCAGGGCCAGCGTGACGGCCTATGGTTCAATCATCCCATGTACTATTTGTTCATTAAGAACTGATGATATAATTTGAATTTTCTTTACAGCCTTGAGTTTACTGTTGTTAAGTGTTCTTAGATTATTTTTATTTAACTAAAAGCTTTTTAACAAGTATTTAAAAAAAGATTATTGAAAGGAGCTACTTTCGAATTTAATGTCACACTCTTCTCAACAGAAAACTGCAATTAACTATTTCAATATGCTTCAAAGTGTGAAGGTTATTTTTATTTAACTAAAAGCTTTTTAACAAGTATTTAAAAAAGATTATTGAAAGGAGCTACTTTCGAGTGTCTTGGTCAAACTCTTCTCAATAGAAAACTGTAATTAACTATTTCCTTATGCTTCAAAGAGTGAACTGAATACGTTTGAGGGGGGGGGGTCTGTTTGGGTAAATTATTAAAGTATCTAAATGACACGTAAAAGCTTTTCGGAAATAAATCTCAATTCAATTTTCACATTATGATTCTGAAGAATCATAATGTGAAAATTGAATATCTATTGAAATAGATATTTTTAAAAATGAGACAATGTTACAAGCTGTACTTAATTTACGGCATTGGTAGATACAGAGAGCGACGCTAACAGTTTTAATAGGGTGTGTAGGTATATGTACATGTGTAAGTGTGTGTATGTGTGTATATGTTGTAGGTATAACTTTTTCAGGGGGTGTCCGGACCCCTCGGACCCCCCCCCCCCCCCCTTGGGTATGTCCTTGTTTGTAAAAGCATTGTCAACCATACCCCCCCACAGTTGTGTAGTCAGTATTTATTTTTTACAGTTATAAATTAAAAAAAACAAGCCCTACTATAAAACAACAAAATAAAATAATATACAATTGTACGCTCGCAGGATAGTGAATCTGAGAACTTTTGACCTAAGACCGCTGGTCATACCACAAAACTACAAAGGCGGTAAAGATATATAAAGATATAAGTATAAGATATGATAATAGGTTACATAGCTGATGTAATCGTTTTTCGAAGAAATTTCCGATCATTATTATTTTCAAAAGAGTGTCACAAGACATAACTCGTTAATCTATTGACGTAGAACAATTTATCGATATCATTCAGGTGTGCAACAAATTTAGTTAAGTTTATTGAAATATATACGTGTTGACGCCTGTATTAAAAGGAAGGAATCGGTTTGGTTTCTTCTTCATATTTTGTCCCTACTTCGCAATGGGAAAATGGCGGATAAGTATTAATGGCGGATAAGCTCAAAGGTTTCCAATTAGCACGTTGAGAAAGAAGTTCGAGGAGTTGGAGGAGTGCTGAGGTTGAGCAACTTTCGCAAAGGCCGGTCATCGGATGGGTGACCAAAAATGTATCATCTCGAGCTCCTCCGTACTTCGGAAGGCACGTAAAGCCGTTGGTCCCGGCTGCATTAGCAGTCGTTAACAACCACCAATCCGCACTGGGCCCGCGTGGTGGTTTATGGCCCGTTTTCCCTATCCATCCACAGGGAAGGCTCGTGCCCCAGCAGTGGGGACATAAAAATGAGCTGATGATGATGATGATGATGATGATGACGTTGAGAAAAAACAAACAGATTATCATAGTACATCAGAAGCAGTAACATTTTTCTTCAAATTGCGCTTTCATATAAATGTTACATATATAGACTAAAGTTTTGTATAACCGATCCGATCCGAAGCAATCGGAGAATCTAGCTAGTAGGGAACGGGACATACTTGCGTAGAGAGAGAGAGAGAGAGAGAGAGAAACATTTATTGACCACACAAGTACATAAAAAATAAAATAAAAATAAAAAACATAAAACAAACAAGGTGGACCGACGATCTGGTGAAGGTCGTGGGAAGCCGCTGGATGCGAGCAGCACAAAACCGGTCGTTGTGGAGATCCTTGGGGGAGGCATTTGTCCAGCAGTGGACGTCTTTTGGCTGAGATGATGATGATGATGAAACAATAGGTCAATCAGGATCCCACCTCAGCTTGTGTTGTTGCGAACGAAGCGTATCGCAACAACGCTGGTATTCTGGCGGAGCCTGCCGCTGCCGGCGCCCACCGGTGCGCGGTGCAGAACATTAATTAGGTACTATTAAAAACACATACATACATACATGGATTTTAACAAATTTATGAAATTTATGTCTATATAAAGTTTCTCCCAGTTTTACAAATAATGCGTAATGCCATTCCCTCTGGAAACCATCTGACGGTATTTCGATCACACGGCATGAGGAACCCTTTTAGTTTTTGGCCGCCCACAAAAAATTCCGGTGACGCTAAAAAATGCGTTTAAGGTCACCAGCAATAACTTTTAAATAAAATTAAGTTTTATACAGTCAAGCCGCCTGATGGGAATCGGTCAACGCCGCCCATGAACACATGCAGCATCCGGGGAGCTGGCTATACCTTACCGACATTGAGAGTCCTATTTACGTGCTTCTTGAAGAATCGCATGTTATAGCGCACGGGAAATACCTCTGAACGGAGTCAAACTATATACATTTTACTAAATTTTACTTTTTTATTTTAAGTGCTAATTGCTGCACTGAAGCTGAATTAAATACTTATAAAATACAGAGAAAAAATGAAACGCCCACCCGACCCAGCGAGGAATCGAACCTGGGTCTTCCGCAAACAGCCGCCCGGATTGCGGAAGACCCAGGTTCGATACCTAAAAATTTAAAACAATTTTTCACTGTATTATTTAAGTATTTATACATTTTACTATAAGGTGAGTGAGTGATATTGTTTATCATGTTGGACCACTCGACGTTATAGGTCAACGACCTTCTCACGAGACTCGCGTAGACCGATCGAAGGCGCTCGCCGCCTCACCGTGACGTCACACAACAGTAATGACGAAGCCGAATTCTTAAACACCACGGAATATTTCATCAACAGTCTATGACGTCCCATCGTACTATGGGACAGGAATGGGATGGATTGAAATAGATCGGGGATCAGAGTAGAAACTCAGCACAAAGAGCATCAACACATAGGAGCTACAGATATTTTAATTTGGTCAGCCATGCGGTGATTCTGATATCCGATAGTTGCTAAACTTGCGAGATCGTAACTTAAATACACAATACATCATTGAACATACAGAAAACAATGACACTTTATATTTACGTTATTTACTCGTAGTATTATAGTAGTAATACTGTCCCACTTGCAAAGGTTATATTTAATATGTCTTGGCTTAACAAAGATATATTACACAATTATATATTTATACTTTAATGCTCGCGGCTTTGCTCACGTGGAATAGTGATTGTTTGTGATAAAAGTCAAAACCCGTCAAAATCTATAGGGATAATCCTGAAACTCTGCATAATTTCTTTAAAAATAACACTTTTCCGTACAAACTTTCCACCCCTATTTCACTTCTCTAGTGGAGGTTTTTCGAATAATGCTAAAACACGTAATTCTTTATTTTTATTGAAAAATCTATAGATCGATTAAATTATTCATTTTTATAGTTATTACTTAAAAAATAACGATTTCCCCAAAAAAAACTTCTTCTCTTTTTTACTCCTTTAAAGGAAAATAAACAAATTCTTAAAACACGTCATTCTTTATTTCTTTTCAAAAAGCCAAACACCGATTTTCATGTATTTTACTTCAAAACTGGTGGACTTTCATACAAACTTTCACCCCCTATTTGAACCCATTAGGGTATGATTTCCGTAAAATCTTTTCTTACTGGTTACGTCACTCAATTAACCTACAGCCTAAATTTCATCTAATTGGCTTTAGCGGTTTAGGCTCGGCGATGATGAATCAGTCAGGACAAGTCATTATATGTATATAGATAGACTACCTGTCTCGGACACGGAATCTCGCAGCATCTGCGCTTGGACTGAGATGATACGTGAGAGGTTGTGTTTATGTGAACCGAGTAAAATGTAATTTTGGCTTAATCTTAAAATATCGAGACGTTGGTTTAAAATAGATGCGTTGTTCTAAAATAAGTCAATATTTACGCTAGAACTGAAATGTGTTACAATGAAATCGAATTGTTTGGGTAAATAAAGCAATATTATGATACTTTACTTATCATGGTAAAAATTGGTTATATAAAATAACATTGTCTTCTTTAAATAATAACACTATGTAATAGAAAATGGTCCACTGTCCCATAAATTAGTATGATAATTATATATAAGATTCTAATTATAAAACACAATGTCAGTGTCACCGTCTATATCTAAATAGATTTCATAGTTTCTAAAAATACGATGACCTCCCCCTAATGTAGTATGATTAAATTATACGCTATACACGTCATCTTAAATGCCGTTATCATCAACATAAGATTTAGTATTATCATCATTATTTTTGGTGAATCACTATGCTCCGTCCTTGAAATGAATTCATCTTTCTTTAAGCTGAATTCACGTCTTTTATGATTGCCAGTTTTCTCAGTGTGTTTGTTTGTGTTTGCTCGAACGCGCTTGTGTGAAACTTAAGTCTCTTTATTTTGTGCTGCGTCTGCCACGCTCGGTACGCTTGGTAAGGCCCAGCTCAGGCACGCGTGGAGGCTTCGCGGGAAATACGCGGGGCATAGCGCAACTTTCATGTCGCCGCCTGCGCCTGCGTTGCCTGCACTCTGGGTAAACCAATTGGGCGATCCGGTTCCGATTTTCATTCTAACCTTGACTACAATAATAAGAATTTAGAATGTTTCCAACAACCTTTATTATGTTTTAAAAAACCTAAATCAAAATATTATAATACATTTGTTTTTATTTAAGGATCTAGTATGTATTCTAGTTCTTAATAGGCTACTATTACATATATAATCTACGCTACGAGATCACAAAAGCAACACTTGGCTTTAACAACATAGCTTAGCCACCGAAATTGTCGAGGAGATTGCCCTATTCAAATGGGAATGGGCTGGGCCTGTTGCTAGAAAACAATACTCGTAGTGTAAGAATTAAGTGCAAGGAAACTTTGCGGTGATATTTCTCCGACAAGACAAGACGATAAGACGTCCACTGCTGGACAAAAGCCTCCTCCAAGGATCTCCACAACGACCAGTTTTACATTACATTTACATTATTGTTAGCAAAAAAATGCTAGTTGGGCAGTAAAAAAGCTAGTTGGGCAGCAACTTATGGTCAGCAAATATTTCTAAATCAGTCTGCAACTTATATCATTCTGAACAGCAGTCTTATACCGCACCCCCCTTCCATGACTGGGTCAGGAAAAAAAATTACTAAACCTAACCAACAGTAAGGATTTCTTATGCTGACCGATTGTATAATTCTGCTGACCAAATAAACATTTTGCTGACCAAATATTTATATAAAAAAATTTAATTAGAACAGAAACTTAATAATGTAGAAAAAAATAACAACAATTGAAAAGTGTGTCCTGAAGGGATTCCACTAACATTTGTTGCGAGAAGAAAACTACATAGAAATATGTTGGCTGGAAGCTATAGTATATTGTAGGCAAGCATTAAAAACTTAGTTCGCCATATTAGATTTAGAGTGACGTCACTTTGTTTCGAGTTATTCTCAGCAAGCCCTTTCATTTAATACCCATATTGTACGAATGCATTAAAATAATTTAGTCCGCCATCTTGGGTGTGCCACCATCTTGGATTTAGAATGACCTCACAAAATTAACCATGCATTGTCATCCGAACTAAACATGTATACAAAATTTCAGCTCAATCGGTTTAAGATATCTGCTTCAAAATTGAGTTGCAAGATTCCACCCGAACAAACATACATTGCAAGTTAAAAGCGAGCGGTCGCCATATCGGTTGTCATGTGGAGGGGGTCTGCTTTAATAATATTAGCTACGCTGACGACATGGCTCTTCTGAGTGCGTCGATAGGTGGCTTAAGAGAACTCATAAGTATCTGCGAAGCATATGCTCATGACCACGGTCTCAAATACAACGCAAAGAAGAGCGAACTTATGGTTTTCAAATCAGGGTCTAAATGCCCGATAGATGTGCCACCCGTCATGCTGGCTGGCTTGTCCTTGAGGCGGGTGCATAGGTTTAAGTACCTTGGTCATGTGGTGACAGATGATCTGAAGGATGACGAGGATATTGAGCGCGAACGGAGGGCGCTGTCGGTAAGAGCGAACATGATAGCCCGAAGGTTTGCACGTTGTTCATATCCAGTGAAATTAACACTGTTCCGTGCCTTTTGCACCTCTTTTTACACGTGCAGCCTATGGGTTAGACATACGCGACGCGCGCTAGACTCCCTTCGCGTTCAATATAATAGTGCCTTCAGGGCGTTGTTGCGGCTGCCCCGCTTTTGTAGTGCGTCCGGAATGTTCGCCGAAGCCCGCCTGGATGGTTTCCACACCATCATGCGTAAGAGGGCCACCTCCATGGCGCGGCGGTCGCGGGCCAGCGGCAACAGCCTCCTGAGGTTAATTGCGGGTAGGGTGGATGGCCCTTTCATGGGACACTGGATGTCTTTGCATGCACCAGTGCCTCACAATTATTATTCCTCCGGCGGGAGATAAGAAAAAAAAAAAATGTTTTCTTTTTTTGTCCCGCTGGCCACATTATGAATTTTATATTGTAAATTTTAATTTTAATTATGTGTTTCTGTGTTTTGTCAAATATTATTATAATGAATTGAATTGGATGTGACTTATCTGAATAAATGAATTTAAATGAATTTAATTAATTAAATAAATGCTTGTAATAAAATGCCCCAATTTATTACTTGGTCCATAACATGTATATTAGAATAAAAACCCTATATAACTGATTACAATGTTGTGTATTATGTACTGTTGGCATTATTACCAAATAAATCAATGATACCTACTGGTTACATAGTATCACTGTTAATTAACAAAGTCTTACATTAGTAGAGTTACTTGTGATGAATATCAACATCTAAATGATCATTTGTTAGTAAACAAATAAGGATCGCTATCTGCCGGCCTTACCCCCAATATGTAGCTCGTAATATTGTAATTTTGATAACGACTCACTGTGCGTAAAGTGCGAAACTAGGTTGTTGCTATGGCAACCGACTATCAACATAATTAATCTTACATTTTTGTAAGAAAAAATATTTTGTGCAAATATTTTTCTTTTGTAAACTTTTGTTAAAAATCGTTATTTTTTTTTCTAAATCATTTTCGCACTGTTTTTTGAATAATCTAATTTTTTTAAACATAGTAATTGGTGTGGTTTTGTCCAATATTCAATATTATTTGTAAACGTTGCATTGCTGCGTCTACATGGGAAGACTAGGCCACAATTAGGTCTAATGTATCACAACATCTCATATGCAACGATTTGGACCAAAGGCCTTTACAAGACACGAAAGAGCTCATTTTCGAAGTGAAAACTTCTTTAGCGGCGTTGTGCACTTTTTGGAATGGGTAAAAAATGTTAAACTCGCGTCAGGACACGTGACCTGATCGAAAATTCGTAAGACGGATGGACAGCTGGCGCGGCGTAATATAAATTTTTAATATAACTTAATATAACTTTTTAATGTAATATAAATTGTCATGTTTGTGTACGATAGCCCAATAAATAAAAATTGTATTCTACCACATAAATGAGAGTACTTTTATACTGATAATTAAAGCAATTCGTGCAAAATTATTCTCTAACCATTCCAAAATATCAAAAATGCACAACGTTAATATTCAAGTTTTCACTTCTGCCGGCACTCCCACAGTGCAACCCGTCGTTTTTTTTTTATTTCGTAAGCTTCGGTATTCGTACTGATAGATGCTCGAATTTAAAGTTAAAAATTAAGTAGTAAACCCACAGCTATGAATTGACGCTATTTAGAATCATCATCATCATCATCTCAGCCAAAAGACGTCCACTGCTGGACAAAGGCCTCCCCCAAGGATCTCCACAACGACCGGTTTTGTGCTGCTCGCATCCAGCGGCTTAAGAGAAAAAAAATAACAAGAATAAGAGAACAATATTTTGCAAACACATGCATCAATTTTACGCAGACTATCTTTCTAGGGTTAAATAAAACAACTTTTACGGATCTACTCGCGTTTATTTTACACTTTGATTTAAATAATTTTATTCCTTCGTTTCGAATGGCGAGGTTCGTGTAAAACAAACTCAAGTAGATTCGTAAAAGTTGTTTTATTTAAATGTGTAGTGTAGTGTTCGCGTAAACTTTAGAAAACAATAAGTATATATATTTTATAGTTATTATTAATTTACTGGTGAATAGCACATAAAATGTTATATGTTAAAAGACAAGAGATCGGCCTGCCCACCCATCAGATCAGATCATGTATTACAGAATTGTATTTGAGGAGCTCGATGGCGCAGTGGTTAACACGCCAGGTCTGCGAGTGCTGAGGTTAAGCAACTTTCGCAAAGGCCGGTCATCGAATGGGTGACCAAAAACTATCATCTCGAGCTTCTCCGTGCTTCGGAAGGCACGTTAAGCTATTGGTCCCGGCTGCATTTGAGTCGTTAACAACCACCAATCCGCACTGGGCCCGCGTGGTGGTTTATAGCCCGTTCTCTCTATCCATCCATAGGGAAGGCTCGTGCCCCAGCAGTGGGGGCATAAAATGAGCTGATGATGATGATGATGATGATTACAGAATTTGCAGAACCCGGCATTACAAAATTTGCTTCACATGCAAGATCGCAAACCGCTCTAACATCAAGCATTTCAATATTGGTAAGTATAGCACAGTTCATTTTAAAAGCCAATTACATAATGAATAGATACAATCAAGTTTATTGCACTGTGTACACAACTTAGAAAACATTGTTTTCTAGACTTTCCCGATGGCCTCGTAATCGTGACTCGACACTATTTGATTTGTACAATTACTTGGCACATCATACATTTATTTATTTATTTATTTATTTATTGTGATAAAAACGACATAAATCAATAACATTTATCACACAGATGCAATTCAAAAATTAAATTAATTATTATAAAATTATGTTAGATTATAGTTATACATTTAAACATGACAATCCATTTTTTTATTGTTGAGAGTTGAGAGCTACGCTCTTATTGATTGACCCCATGAAATTCGTAGAGCAATGTAGGTCATTTGCCGGAGTTCTCTTTATTAAAATATTGTTGTCATAATGGAACGATATCCTATGCTGGGGGTAGACCGCCTAACTCTCTCGCTTTCGATCGCTTTGAAGGCGAGGCGAGGAGGAGGCGTCATCTTTTCATTTCGAAAGCAATATGAAAGCAATATCGAAAGCTATAGGCTATAGCTTTCGATATTATTCGATATTATATTTCGATATTATATTAGAAAGCGAGGCGAGGGCTTCGCTTTCAAAGCGATCGAAAGCGAGAGTGTTAGGCGGTTGGGGGGCTGGTCTGGGACTTGAAAATAATAAGTCAGCTGCCTAATTTTCCGTGCATGTCGTATTGGCCGACTAAGGACAAAGGTTGCAAGATGCGAGCACATCAGGCAATCGGCTAGCAACCTATCATTGATGTTTTCTATTCCACGTCGGAGCCCTACTTTTTTATGCTAAATGTGGCGTTAATTACACTAACGCGTTAGAGAGTTTACTCAGAATTGCTGTAGCTATCTACCCCTTTTTGATAGAAGGACGTGAGAGTATGTATGTATCTGCATGTATCTACGTATGCATGTATGCTGTGTCGTCACAAAAACATAGCTTTAATGTAAGTATCAAAGTTGTGTTCAGTTCCGCAGTGGTTAAGAAATATCAATTCAATTCAGTTATTGACATGGTTCCATACAAAGATGGAAAATGAAAATAACGTTCCTTTCATTCAGCCTTTCAGACATATTAAATTTTAAAAAATAATAGAAAATGTAACCAATAAGATAGTCACAGATGGTAATTTCTAATTATAAATTTTCGGGACTCGTATAATCGATTCAAATTTCGTATTTTTTTGGTAACTGGAAACTGGAATACTCTACGAGTATATTGGCTTCTGGACGTGTGCAGTCGTTTGATAAATCTGTTTATGTAAATCAAAATAACCGAACTCAATTACTCACGAACATTAAAAAAATATGTGTAAATAAACGAAACTTTCACGTTACATAGAATCCGTAGCTGAAGTTTCCTTAAAGCGTGACTAACGCTGCCACAGTCGGTGGAGGCACAAAATAAAGAAACTGCAGAAAATAAGCTTCACACAAACGCGCTCGAGTAACGCATACATAGACAACCTCTCACGGACACATAATCTCGGAACAGTCAGAGCGCAGCTGTTGCGAGATTCCGTGTCCACAATTTTCATATATATGGTTCAAACCTCCGCACACTTGGCGTCAGTCGCAGAGTCGCGACGACAAGCTAGGAGAGTCGCGAAACTGACGCTCACAAAACTGTCGTACGACTGTCGTCGTGTGTGCGCGTGCTATACGCGACTAGACGCAGTGACAAGTCGTCCAGTGTGCGGAGCCATTTAGGGGCGTCCAAGGGCTGTTGCGCTCCCGATCCGATTCAAATCCCTCGTAGAATCTAGTAAGGAACGTGAGCACGCACTAATGCGTGATGCCATTCCCTCTAAACCCTTTTAAGTTTCTCGCCGCCCACAATAAGTCCGGTGACGCTGAAAATGCCGTTTAAGGCAATCAGGTTTGCTGATAGAGTTTGTCTATCAAAAAAAAATTGTCCGTGTGAGGTATGAAGCTTACTTTCTGCAGTTCCTTTTTTTGTGGTGGAGCTATGCAAGCGTGGGAAATTCTCGCAATCGCTGTCGGCGCCCGCGCGCTTTCCACGCCGGCGCCGTGCCGCCGCCGCCGCCGGTCACAACGACGCCACGTTACTATCGCGTTACTCACCCAAACACGATTAGCACGTGCCGAACACCGTCCATAGCTATTTTGCCTTTAACTTTTTATTGATTGTGTGACACCTTAAACCGTAATCAAAGGATCTTGACACAACTCAGTGCAGCGACAGATTTACCGCCTGTCTGCACTGGCTAGACCACTGTTCTTTAACACCTAGGTCTTGGGTTCGAGTTCCAGAGGCAAGCATGTACATATTCTTCTTGTATTCGATTTTAATGGTTGGGCTTGCTTTCAATCTGCCTGGCTACCCATGTAAGTCAACGTAGCAACGTAGTGGGAAGCAGAAGTTGGATAAATAACTTTATGGTGGAGAAAGAAGCAACTGGATCCTAACGTAAAGCTGTAGCACCTTTAAAAAAAAGAAAACAATATATTTAAAAATGGAACCTGAAAGTTTTGATGTGTATCATCATCATCATCATCATCTTAGCCAAAAGACGTCCACTGCTGGACAAAGGCCTCCCCCAAGGATCTCCACAACGACCGGTTTTGTGCTGCTCGCATCCAGCAAGATTTATTTTTTTCGATGTGTAGAGCCAATTCATTTTAGTTTGTTAAGAATGAAGTGCGCTATATTATGTACCACCCGAAGGCTGTAGATAGCGCACTTCATTCTTATGTAAGTAGTCATCACCAGCATCATCAGCTCATTTTTATGTCACCACTACTGGGGCACGAGCCTTCCCTATTGATGGATAGGGAGAACGGGCTATAATGTGCGGATTGGTGGTTGTTATCGACTGCTAATGCAGCCGGGACCAACGGCTTTACGTGTCTTCATAAGCACGGAGGAGTTCGAGATGATACATTTTTGGTTACCCATGAAAATGAGGAGTCAACATTACCTTGAAAATATTTCAAGGTAATGTTGACTCCTCTGAATTACTAAGCCTCATTACTATTAATGCTCCTAAAAAAGTAACGCGCCACACTGATATACTGCATGTACCGCTTTCTCGAACTAATTATCGTAGCAACTCCTTTGCTATCAGAGTGTCAAAACTGTATAATAGTGTTGATAAGGATATGAACATAGACTTATTTAACTCATCCCTGAACCAGTTTAAAAACAAATTTAATAATAACTTCTTTATGTAAAAATAAAAGTCTTACCAACATTTTCCGCTTTCCATCGAAAATCGAAGAGATTATATAATCTGTATTAATATGTATTAAGCTATAAGTGGAAACTTGTAATTGGCTATATTTAATTTATAAACACTTTTAATTTATGTATTAGCTGTAAGCTTTCCAAAAAAAATAAAAATAAAATAAAATAAAATAAAATAAAAATTACCCATCCGATGACCGGCTTTTGCGAAAGTTGCTTAACCACTGCGTCATCGAGCTCCTCATGTAAGTAGTAGTAGGGATGAAAGCCAAACGCTTACACCTCTGTATGACAATGAACTTTTCATAAACGAGTGAACCGATTTTGATCATAATTTTTGTGTGTCTTTGAGTGGGTCCCTGGATAGTTTAGATCCACAATTGGACCCGGTAAGATTCGCTGCAATAGTTGACATCATATAAATAAATAATAAATAAATGTTTCCCACACTCACACCAATTATCTAGCCCCAAGAAAAGCTTCCTTAAGAAACTCGTTATATGGTTAACTAGACAACGGATAAACATACTTAATATACTTAAATACATACTTATTATACATAGGAAACACCCAGACCCGAAACAATATAGAAAAACAGGTATACATATATACTAATACTTACATTGTATACTATACTTAATTAAGTTCACCATTATGTATATCAATACATAGTTTTCTGTACACTGATCAAATGTAGAGAAAATAATATATATATTTGGTTTGATTTGATTTATATTACTAATATTTATTTATCTACTGTACTTACCTACGAATACTAGCGTTCAAACGGAAGAAGTCGCGAGCGGACCGTTAGTTTCATCACAAAATCGATTGATCTGATATTAGAGTTCAGTCCCTTAAAACCTTATTTGTAAGAATCGTAGCGGAATGAGTCGGCAGCTTTCGTGGCTCCGTGTGGGTGAGTTATCGAGGCATCGGCACCGGTATGTAGGAACGTGGCAAGGTCGGTGGCGATGGCGGCTTGTGGATTGACTCACACTTTCGGGAAGCGCTCGCTGTTTGCCTGAAGCGCCGACACGTTTATTAATGCCTCTATAGGCCAATTCACTAAAGCGGCCTATAAACAGTTTAGTGTCTTCACGTATATATGCCTACAAACTTCAAAGAGATAGAATATTATTTTTAAAAAAATCTTAGAAGTTTCGAAGTCAATTCTAAAGAAGCATACCAAGCTATATACCTAAGTGTTGAAAATGCAAAATTCAAAAATAATCAAAATATTTAAGAGCGTAAAGCATATCTAGTAATTAGAGATAGAAAGCTCAACAAACTATTTGAATGAAGGAATTTAGTGTTTAGTTAAATACGGCGTTATAGTTAAAAGTGGCCGTTTTTAGCTGTAACGTCTTGACGTAAAAATGCTAAATTACTTCTTTCAAATAGTTTGTTGAGCATAATTTGATTTTCTATCTCTAATTACTAGATATGTTTTATTTTTCATTGGCGGCGCTAATGTGCGGCGTAAACGCTCTTAATGGAATTACTTACGTCTTTATCGATTGTTAATTTCTTTCATGTTAATTAAATTATTTGTTAAATTGTTAAATACTTGCAAATGTTCTTTCGACTGTGAGGGTAGTAACTTAAGGTGGCATACCTAATACCGGTCTGGCTTGCAGCGTAAATCACAAACTACTTGAGAAATTCAACGAGTCTTCGTCTTACCGGACGAAACACAACAGCAACGAGTGCCATTGTTTCACGCCGATATTCTGTGAGAGGGTGGTATTACGTCAGGAGAGCCGGCCCATTTCGTGCTGCAACGCAGCGTGGCTCTACGACTCAGACAGTGTCACTCATTTAGCACCACCCAGGGGTCACGTGTAGGGTCTCAAGGGTAAACCTACGGATGCGAGTAACTTTAACCTCTAAAATGCTCAAGGGTGCTCAACCATGCTCAAGGAAAACACAAAACTAAATAATTAAAAAAAGAAACGAAAAAGGCTTAATTAACTTAATATATGGGAATTTTCAAATGTAATAATAAATTCTTATTCACAAGATCCGTATTTTCCTTAAGCATAAAAGCTTTATTGGAATTGACTTAGGTAGGTAGTCGTTTGAAAAATATTGAACTTTCAAATTAATTTTGGAAGGTCTTAAAATTTTATAAGTAATTATTTTGTAAATATGGTAGTTAGGTAAAGCTTAAAAACAATTACAATTCTATTGTGTCTGTATTATTCCATTCGATCACGTTAACGAAAACGAGAATCTGTATGGCAAAATTTTAGTTCTCTTCGTATTCCATCAGAGAGCGCTGATTCAATGCCGTAAAAAAATTCGTTTTCGTTATCACAATCGAATGAATACGGACAGCAAACAAAACTCACACTAGGCACTCTGTAGGCGCTTTGAGAGCTTGCATTTCATTAGAGGAATGACACTCCAATAGAATCATTGGAATGTAAGCATTCCTGAAAGACATTTACGTCATGGGTTTGTAATTTACGTTAGGGGAATAGTAAAATAGAGTATGTACTGTAAGGAGGTTATATGCAGCTCATAGTAAAGGTTAGTTTATTGCATTTGTATGTAAGCCTCTTTAGTCTGGATGAATATTTGAATCATTGAACATGTAAAATTAAAAAGGTTTGCAACGGTTTGACATAGTCGATAGACAGGAGCGAGACAGCCCGGCTCAAGAGCAGAGGTGCTCTGAGATCGGTTTAATCTAATGTCATATTTTTATTTAGAATACAAGATGTCAAGTGCAACTAATGTTCATATTCTATATCTTAGTAGGATTCCCTAAGTAGTGGGAACACTACAGACCTATATATTTTTATTATATTCTAAACAAATTCCATCCAAAATGACTAATGAAAGTTTTATTTGCCATATGATCATTGATTGATTTTTTTATATTAAAAGGAGGCAAACGAGCAGGCGGGTCACCTGATGGAAAGTAGTCGCCGCCGCCCATGGACATCCGTAAAACCAAAGTAATCGCAGATGCGTTGCCGGCCTTGAGGAGGGAGTAGGAATTGGGAGGGGTGAGAGATGGGCCTCCGTACTTTCACTCACCAGACGAAACACAACAGCAACGAGTGCCATTGTTTCACGCCGATATTCTGTGAGAGGGTGGTATTACGTCGGGCGAGCCGGCCCATTTCGTGCTGCAACGCAGCGTGGCTCTACCACTCAGAACGACACGTTAACGAAATTATTCTGTATGTGAAAAATTTAATCTCTGCTCGTATGCCACCAGGAGGCGCTGATTTAATGCCATTCTCGTTTTTGTTAACGTGATCGAGTGGAAATAAATCTTACACTAGGCATTTTTATTATTAAATTTAACAGCGGATTGCGCATTCGCCGAATCGGAATCTAATCCAAATTATCTCGAGCTCCTCCGTGCTTCGGAAGGCACGAAAAGCCGTTGGTCCCGGCTGCATTAGCAGTCGTTAACAACTACCAATCCGCACTGGGCCGGCGTAGTGGTTTATGGCCCGTTTGTTTTGGTTACCCATCCAATGACCGGCCTTAACCTAAGTTGCGAACCTAAGGCCGTCAACCACTAGGCCATAGAGCTCCTATTATGAATGTTTAGTATTTCTTATATGTTTAGAGTGTAGATATTATCGAACGTTCCGACGGCACGCGTCTGACTCACGCCGCAAACCCGACAGGCGATACACCTAGGGACACGAAAAAAGTATCGATACTTTGTGGTATCGAGTACTTTTGTTTTCGATACCGATACTTTTGTACTCGATACTTTGTGTTCGATACTTTTACTCAATGAGTACTTTTTGACAGGTATCGTATCGTAATTAATTCGATAATTAATCTTAGAAATTACTCACTTAAAACTTGGCCTACGGCCCTAGTCAATTGTGATGAACCTTCTACAACATTACATTAAGTTAATTCAATTCAATTCAATTCAATCATTTATTGCTTTCCATAAGTATACATGAGTTGTTACAATATTAGTTAAGTTCGAAATCTTTCGTTCCGTTAACAGTTCATCAATTATCATTCCTTTCCTTTATTTAATTCATTTCACTAACAATCACTCACTTGTTCGCCGTTCGTTGTTTGTTTTTTAATATTATTGCTTTATTTATTCTTCGTGTTCCTTTCATGTTTCGTTTTTCTGATATATCAATGCGGTTATGCGGTTGATCATTATTGTGCTTGACTATTATTTTATTTAATAACTCGTAATTTAAAAGTACTCATTATTATTCTGCGTTGTCTATCAATATTGCAGTCATTAGAAGAATGCCGCCTAGTAAAAGTGAACTTTGGCAGTATTTTGTCAAAGTTAATCAATACGAAGTTAAATGCAAGACATGTTTCAAAATCAAAAAAACTTCAGGAAATAACGTCAAACATGCATAAACATTTAAAGAAACACCTTAAACTTAATCCGTCAAGGTAATTTTTTTGTTGATGTTAGTTGCTGCTAACTGGCATTGACGTCCTCCTCCTGACTGACGTATGCTCAATAGGCATAGGCATAGGCCCTAAGAAAAGTACTCGATACTTTGAAGTATCGATACTTTTGTCTCGATACTTTTATGAGTACGATACTTTTCTTTCGATACTACTCATGAGTACAGTATCGATACTTTCTATTCAATACCGTGTCCCTATACACCGCTACCTGACTCATTAGAAAGATCGTTTAGCTCGTGACCCGTCATGTGCCACGAAATATGGCATTAATGATTGCGAATGGTAATGACGAGAGATATTTTGGAATGAGATCATCTTTTCATTTGAAGTATTTGGGTTTATTAATCGAGATCCGCATAGTCGTAGATTAAAAAATGTGTGTACAGCTTTTTGATTAATCATTTTGGAATGGTAAAGTCAGCTACGATACTTGCTTTGACAAGGCACTAAAGTGTTCAGCCACTTTTGTTGATGACTGCACTATCTTTGCTCTATCGCCATTTAATTTTAACTTTAGCATATTTATTTTTTTGTTGACATGCCGACTTGCGTAACTATGTTGTAATACATTTTTTTTAATATCACACAAACAAGAAATTAATTGTGGTAAGTACATCATCATCATCATCATCAGCTCATTTTATGTCCCCACTGCTGGGGCACGAGCCTTCCCTATGGATGGATAGGGAGAACGGGCCATAAACCACCACGCGGGCCCAGTGCGGATTGGTGGTTGTTAACGACTGCTAATGCAGCCGGGACCAACGGCTTTACGTGCCTTCCGAAGCACGGAGGAGCTCGAGATGATACATTTTTGGTCACCCAACCGATGACCGGCCTTTGCGAAAGTTGCTTAAACTCAGCACTCGCAGACCGGGCGCGTTAACCACTGCGCCATCGAGCTCCTCTAAGTATATGTAAGTAAGTACATGTCTAGCCCAAAACCTCGAAATTGATAAAAAAACCAAAGCAAGAGAGGTCCACCCCTTCAGGGAAAGGGTCCAATACTCCCTGCTGGTTTCCCCGGCCCTGTGGGCACAAATTTTCCCCACATATAAGGGAAAATTCTAAAAGCCCTTTTGTAAGGGGGCACACTTAATATGCGGGTACCCAAACCTGCTGCGGTGTACAGGTAACGCATTTTCCCTAACATAAAAGGAAGAACACGAAAAGCCCACCCTTTCGGAAATGTGTCCCACAATATATAAACGGCCGGCGGCGGGTTGCCCCGAACCTGCAGTGTATGCGTCACGCATTTTCCTCAACATAAATGGCATAAAACACACGAACAAGATGAATGCTACCATTATGTTAAACCAGTGTCATATAAATAACGTAATCACAATAGCTAATGTATTTATACACCGCCATGATATAACTGTATGTTTTGTTTGCGGCGGGCGTCACCGGGCGCGTGCCTCGTTGACACAGCGCGAATGTCACGGGCGCGGGCGCGGGCGCACGGCCATTCATGATGCGCTGATTCATTGTCATTCACTCAAAAACTTTTAATATTACCTTACGTAGTGCTGAATAAGAGTTTTTATCCACCAAGTTTGTTTATTTATTTATGGAAGATTTACAGCGTTAGACTAGTACTAAACTACAATATAATGAGTGAAACCTTATCAAAAAATCTTCACGTCTTTTTAAAAGTTTGGAAAGTTTTATCAACTTGAAACAGTTAAGATAACATTAAGAGGGACAGATTTAAAATGGAACTCGGTAGTAAGTCTATATATATAGTTAGACTTACTATAGAGTTCCATTTTCAACCGTTTTTACGGGGTTTACTGCAAACTTTTTAGTGTATAGGTATGATATGCATACCTTTTTACACCCGACGTTTCAACCACGATGAACATGTAGGTATTGTAAAGGTATAACTCTCGTCGTTTGTCACGCAGGAATCAGGGTGCCAAGTGCGAGTTTCATTCGCCATTAGATCACGTTAACGATAACGAGAATTTGTATGACGAAATGTTATCTCTTCTCGTATGCCGCCAGGAGGTGCTGCTTCAATGCCATACTAATTTTCGTTCTCGTTAAAGTAATCGAATGAATACGGATATTAAACAAAACTCGCACTAGGCACCCAGGATGCACTTACAGTGCCATACAAATGCTCGTTTCGTTAACGTCATTGTATAATCACGAAAACCTTGTTCTCACCTCAGCAGTTCAGTACTCTGCTACGAAAACAGCGATTTTCTTCTCTTTTACGGCCATTATTACAAAGAGGTTTCAATATATTCCAATATTAAAAGGTTTTTGGTTTAAACTCAAAATTAACAAAGAGGAAATATTACCACAGATTAGTTAATAGTTACTACGGTATTACATCGTAATTCTTATACGGGTTAACTAACAATATGAATTACTCATCAGCCATTACTATTTTACATCGTGATGCAAGAGTCGCAGGAGGTCACAACGATGTAGATAGTTTTCACGGAATAGGTAATCCTAGTCATCGATACCTACATAACAAACGTCAAAACTACATGAGATATTACTTGATTACTATTGAGATATTGTCTTTTCATATCGATAAAACAAAATTAAAACCATCACACTAATATTATAAATGCGAAAGTTTGTGTGTATGTGTGTATGTTTGTTGCTTCTTCACGCTGCAACGGATGGATGGATTTGTTTGAAATTCGGCATACAGATAGTTTATAACCTGGATTAAGACATAGGATACTTTTTATCCCGATAATCCCACGCGGGTGAAACTGCGGGCGGCCGCTATTAAGGAATAGTTTCATAGTTCCATGGGAGGAAGGCAGAATAATGGCAAAGTTTTTTTTCAATTCCTCTTTGTCTTTACTGAGCCTTGGTTGAAATATGTCATACATTTTCGAATATAAAACTTTTTATTAGATTTAACGGAATCATGAATCGCCGGGTCAAACCGACCCTGAAGAAACGGCGACCTCGTGTTTTAGCAAGTTGCTTTAATATTTTATACACGTATTTTTTAGTCATCCAAAGAATCTAGGCAATTAATTCAACGAATGTCTTTAAAACAGGTAGGTAAAGATTTAAAGACAAAAAAATAAGAGGAAAACGAAAACGGTCTGTCATCGTTTTTGTGAAATTTCATTTTTCTATATGTTGTAAATTCTCATAGCTCATTAGCTGATTGTTGCTGCATTAACTTTACTATTTCATCGACTTCCTATTTTGAGTTACTCGTTCGCTAAGGGTCAAGCACTCTTGACGTGACCCCAAATTCTTGGTATTTGTCATACATTGTGTTAGATAAAATACAGCATTGCGTCGTAATAGGGTCATTTCGCCTGTTCGCGTCCATCGCCCAATTCGCGTCCATTTTACGGATCTCCCTTTTAACATTCTCGAAAATAAGTATACTAACACACCATTAAAAAGAAAAGTCATTACCGCCAATACCTCAATATATAAGAGGCACGTACACATAGATAAAAGTTCCGTGCGCCCCACCAATCCTGTTTAGAAAAATATTTAGTCTCGGCTGTTCAACAAGAGAGCGCGGATGCGCGGGATTTTAGGAAATAAATAGTGTGCAGCGGCGCGTTTGACGGTAAGTCTTTTATTGTTTTATGTGAATTTTAGGTTACATAGCTGTATCTAGACTTTGATAATGAAAAAAGGAATAATATTAATTATGAATTTGCTTATTTTTTTTATAGTTTACAGTTAAAATAGGGTGGACGCGAATTACTACACCGAATTTATAAAACTTGCACTTTGCGTCCGCCATGGACGCAAACTTTACCTAGAGGGGATATTAATAAAGCAAATTGCGTCCATTTTTTCAATAAATACAATTGACTTGTTTTGTTTGTAAAAATAATTTAAAATGTATTGTCTTTACTAGGTACGAGTTTAAAATTCAATTTTTGAATAAAATAAGTAATTACTTTAATTCTTAATTTTTTCTGTAGGGATAAGAGTTCTTCGGAGACAAGAAAGAAGAAAGAAGAAGGAAAAGAGAACATACACAGAAGAAGATTTAAAGAAGCGTTAAATATAATATTCGAGAGAAGAAGAAATCGGTAAGACAAATATGCAAAGAATGCTATTCCCAAGATCACAATATTGGAGAAAATCATGAAGTTGTTGAGCTGTTTGATTGCCATACTAATCTCACAAAGGCTGATGTCCGGGATGTCTTCGGTATACTGCCGGGTTAACTTAGCTCTAAGGTCTTTAGCTAAGCTTTGTACAGGTGGCCGTGTGGATGTGTAAAGCTGTCCATAGAACTTCTCGACCTCTTCCATAACATCGGACCTGGTCGTGACAGTTTTGCTGTCATCGGTTTTCAGCGTCGTCAGTTGGCACTGCCCAATACCCAGATCTCTTGCGAACACTTTCGAGCCTTTGTTCCACTCTATGGCCTCTTTAATACGGTTAGTATGACATCTACGCGTGTCGCGAATCATAGACTTCGAGATCTGCCTATTTAGCCGCCGAAACTGAGACGCATCACCTGAGGAAAGCAGATAAGCAGAACCATTGAGCGCCGATCTTCCATTAGTTTTAGGGTATGGTCTGAGAACTCTTTGGTTCCTTTTGTACGGTGGGTTTTAAAGAACTGTGACCCAACTGTTTGTACGTTTTTCTTTCTTGCTATTTTTATTTTCTTTAAAGTGATTTATTTATGATAATAATGTTGATTTTAAAATAACTGTATTCTTAAATAAAGAAATTGTTAAAATCCAATCTTTCTTTACATTATCTTAAAAAGATCACCCCCACATTCCTTTTCTAAGCAGGTGGACGCAAAGTGGTCCACGGGTGGACGCAATTTGGATTTTGTGGACGCAAACTGGGTAAAACGCCTAATTCTGAAGTTTGTCTATTTAAAAAATAAACACAAGATGTTTCGAACAAAACTGAAAGTTAACCTTAAAATAGACTATATAATGAACACATTACATAAATTTTTCATTGAAATTAGAGCTGGAACATTTTTATTTTCTCCTTCAAACTTGCCAACTGCACTAAATGGACGCGAACTGGCGAAATGACCCTATTCAGTTTAGTTAAAACTTAGTAAACTCAACGAATCATTGCTTGCATTGAATTATGGCTTGCATCTTTTAACCTTTTAGCTTTAGATAACATGATTTTACGCAGTTTTGCCGATTGCATAATCAGTCGAACATGAAGGTCGATCGTTATTAAGTTGCCATGATAATACCTAAATAATAACAATTTAAAACAGAAGAAGAAAGTCGTGGTTGCGGAACATTTGGGAGTGGGTGGGAATAGCGAGTGCCTCTGAACTCTTTCACCTTGCCAAGGACAGGACCAAGTATGCAGAGCTGACTGCCAACCTTCACTACTTGGAGAGGCATCTTAACAAGAAGAAAAATAAAACAGAGTTATAATATCGTTATCCATAGCTGTAGAAAGACTCCACATGGATAACGCGTAACAGACAGCAATCTTGCTGCTTTTGCAACATATAGGTACCGGGTCATCGGTTGGGAAAACAAATTAAAACAACTTGATCTCCGTGCTTCGGAAGGCACATTAAGCCGTTGATCCCAAGTCTTGGATATCGTTAGCATCCACCTATCTTCATTGCCAGAAGGTGCTAGTACAAATCCAACAACACAATTTGTAGAACACACTTTTAGAATTTAAATAAGTTTACATGAAATGCAAACATTTCAATTTATTTAAAAGCATAAAGAAGATGAATAAGGAGAACGGGTCAAAAACCACCACGCGGACCCAGTACGGATTGGTGGTTGTTAACGGCTGCTAATGCAGCCGGGACCAACGGCTTTACATGCCTTCCGAAGCACGGAGGAGCTCGAGATGATAAATTTTTGGTCACCCATCCGATGACCGGCCTTTGGCGAAAGTTGCTTAACCTCAGCACTCGCAGACCGGGCGCGTTAACCACTGCGCCATCGAGCTCCTCGTATGAAACTTTGTAAAACTTTAAAAAGAAGTAAGTATGTGACTTTGAGACAACATTGCGTTGCATGTGCAATTTTAACTCCATTGCCATACATAACCGGGGAAGTCCTTTTTACCATTGAAAATGGTTATCAGATGCAAATCGCCTGAGACGTATTTTTGGCCATAGCTCCGAGGATTTTGGGAGAATCGAGATGGAAATAATACCAAGAGTTGAGGAATTTGTCGAGACACGTGTGAGCGTTTGAATTTTGAAAAATGTAAAAAAATCGGGTTTTTTGGGGGGTGTTTGTATACTAAATTGTAAATATTTAAAAAAACCGACTTAAGAAAAAAATTAAAAAATGGTCCTAGGGTATTAGTTTAGCTACGAAATGGCGAAAAATTTTTGAAAATCGGTTAATAATTGTGACCTGTAGGTGGTCCCTTTAGATTTGGTATTGTAGAAAAACGGGTATTTCCGTATATAGCTTCTTGATGTAGCTTCTTTGATTATTGACCGATCGTCATAGTAATTTTTAAAAGGTTTTAAAAGATGCGGATGCAGGCGAGAAGTACATTCAAGTTGGAATTGTGTTATTTAAAATAAAATGGTTTTTTTTGTAAATTGTTGTATTCATTTTCAATGCTCCGATTCTTACGGGGACTGCAAAATCTGTGAATTTTTTTTGAGACAGTTTTCTTATTGCCTCAAACGGCATTTTCAGCTTCACCTGACTTTTTTGGGGGCGGCAACAAACCTTAAGGTTCCTCAAGCCGTGTGAAACGAAGCACCTCCATAGGTTTTCTATAGGGAACGATATCACGCACTAGTGCGTGTCCCCGTGCCCTACTAGATTCTCCGAGGGGTTCGGATCGGATCGGGCCGGGGAAGACCGTACATCTACCTATGTAACTATAGGAAAATAGTAAAAGGAAAATGATACTGAATAGTCGTTACCCGCCGTTGACAATGGTTCACTGGCGACATTTTTTGTTCAATAATTGACAAGCCTACTGATGGGAATCCCCACATATTGGATGAGCGTGGCGGCCTTCCAATTGCGATTTCTCGGTTCGGGTTTGAGTGTCACACCAAAGCTGCGGTAATAATGTCAACAAAGGTGATTCGGCAGGTCTGACATGATCTCACTGACGACAAACAGTTTAAATATGATTAAGTTTGAATTCGTTCATATTTTTTGTCGTTCTCAATCATAAACTCTAAGACAAAATTCCACATTGACTAATACTTATTACTTAGCACTAATGATTGTTATTAAATTAGTTCGACAGTTTATAACAATAAAGGTTTTTAATGAATGTTTAGGTAGATGCAATAAGAATGGCAATTTTTTTCACGATTTTGTTGTAAGAAACACAAGAAGTTCTTTAAAAATAGTAACTTTTAAATTTTTGTTATAGTTCTGCCAATAAAGCATAATATTGTAAAAAACAACATTAAAATAGGAAGAGGTGTCTTAAATATTACTAAGTTAAAAACATAAGCTTTATAGGTATTTTAATAATAACATCTATACCTACATATAATTTATATTAAAAAATTACGTTTACATTGCTTGGTGATTAAAATATACAACATATTTATTTTTTTTTAACAATTTTAATTCCATTTTTATTAAGAACCAATTTATAGAATACCCGACCCGAATAGCTGAACCGGCGGACTTCGTACCGAAAGTGCCGGTAAAATACGGGCAATTTATTACGGTAAAATTACCGAAAAAATATGAAGTTCTCAATTCTATTTTATTTTTAATCACGCGCACGTAAATATGAAAAACCATTATGCAACGTTGCCGATTAGTGCTATTGACCATATTGTGCTGTGTTGTGCGGCGATATGCGCTCTTGCCGTTCGTTCCGCTGTCGGTGAGCGACTGAGCAAACGGCGATCTGGGGGGTAACCACGAGCTCTCAAGAGACGCGAGTATATTCGCCGCTATACGCGTCTTGTTTTCACAACTGCAATAATACTGCTATAAGAGCTCATAGTCAGGGGGCAGCTGACTTGATCCGGCTGTATACTCGCGCGTGAATTACCTGAAGTGACCTGGTAGGCTACTCTTGACGCAAACTCAATCTCAATACAATTCCAATCCCAAATCTAATAAAAGCGATAATAGCGCTACATTGCAATTAAATTGCGTGGAAATTGAGTGAACAAATTATTATCAAGATAAGGCGTTCCGAAATTGCGAAACTTATCCCAATATCGGTACATATTAATCGCAATGGAATTGTATTGAGATTGAGTTTGCGTCAAGAGTAGCCTACCAGAACGTCTATTCAAAAAACTACATTATTTGTAAAAATTAATATGCCACGAAATCAAGCTAAAGTTTGGGATTATTTTCAAGTGTTGCATGAACATGATAAAAGAAAACGTGTGGTATCTTCAAAATCTGTGGCCAAAATGTTGTCAAAGCGCCGTTTTCGTGTTGACAATTTCCCGTCGTTTTTTTATAGTAGACAGTTATTTTGGCACATATTTTAGACAAATTCGTACTTGAAATTCCACTCGACATCGACAGTTCACATGTCGAACGCACGAAAACCCTGGCGTGATGTGATTCGTATCTCGAATATTTTTGGGATTTTTAGTACGAACGAGCCCATTTTCTGATTTTTAAAATTCCAAAATTTCTTATACATATATATCTGTCAAATCTCAATCAATTCCATTTATTTGTTAAAAAGTAAAGACATACACACAAACATACTCACTTCCGTAATATTAGTGTTAATTAGTGGGTATGAACACGTTTAAAACGTTGTTTACCGAATATTACCGTATTTTACCGAAAAATACCAAATATTATGTAAAATATCGTATTTTACCGGGATAATTTTTCCACTTTACATCCCTATTCGTACCGCATTTTTTATATAGCCTACTCAGCTCTAATGTAGCATTCTAATGGTGAAGAATTTTTTAAATCAGTCCAGTAGTTTTTGAGTTTATTCGTTACATACATACATACAAAAATACAAAGCTTTCCTCTTTATAATATTAGTATAGATGTATAGATTTTTCATGCCTTTTGATTTGCGACGCAACTACACAATTTGATTAGACGATGACTATCTTTGTCTAGACACTGATAAAGAAACCTACCTACTAAACACTTGGTTACCGGTGACCGACAACCAAGTTTTTATTGTGTGCGGTTTTATGGCAGTGAGTGTGCTAAAAGTCATATTTTATAATAAGATAATAAAAATATTTTTACCTAATTCGGACGAATATTTTGTATATAAGTCGTCAGCAATATATATATAATACTATCTAGACTTTAACTAATCTTCATTTATCTTTTAAGGTAATTTTATCTTTTATGTTATTGTTACAGTAATTTTATTTAAACTTTAACATCATTTCTTGAAAATCCAAATCAACTGGGTTTCCCCTATAGACTTCTAATACGGGCGACAAAAATGCGTTCACTGTAGGTATGGGCTATACGTAGGTATAGCCCATACCTACAGTGAACGCTATCACTGTAGAGTGAGCGAATTGTTGTAGGACAAACCTAATAAACTAAACTAGAATACTAGGAGCTCGTCTGCGTGAATACCAGACACATTAGAATTTTAACTGTTATCGGCTGGTGGCCGGCCGCTGGACACACAAGGGGTATTTGTTAAGATATTATTACTTGCTGTCATCATCATCATCATCACCGGCCTACGCACGTCCACTGCTGGACATAGGCCTCTTCAAGTGCACGCCACTGAGCACGATCAGCGGCTACTCTCATCCAGCTCTTGCCAGCCACCTTGCGAAGATCATAGTTCCACCTACTTATTTATTACTTGCTGTGAAATGTGCTTATTTGGGATCGGCGTACATTTTAGAGTTCATTTTTGCTCAAGTTTACGCGAAACACTAAACATGTAACATGCACATCAGGGATATTTTTTGCGTTAGAATTATTACTTGTAATTGCACCTACTAAAACTTAGCCCACGCTGATAATGGAATGCTGCCATAATGTATGTTTAATCGTGTTTGTAGTACTATACTCGCCGGGTTATCACCTCCGTACTACGCACGATACTACGAGATAAGAGAAACCTCGTTGCCACTTTCATGAATGAATTTCCACGCTTCCTATTCAAGCACTTAGCAGCCAAACAGCCTAAAAACTTACTACCAACAAGCTAAACTCAACTTTACCGATCACTCAACAAGGTTCTGTCTCTGATGACGTTGTTATACCAACGTAGACATTCGCATATTGATTCGAAAGTGGTAAGAATTACAGTTGAGTTTCATTTGTTACTTACATTGTAACATGTGCTGTTTTGTTTCGCGCTTGCTAAGATGGCCGTGGTGGCATAGTAGAATGTGGTGGCGAGTAGCTGCGTCACTGCGTGTCAATGTCATCGGTCTAGCGCGGCCCGCTAGTCTAAGAGCCGGTATACTTCGCTTACGCAACGATGATTTAATTTTGATACTAATAGTTAATACGCGACCTTGCCGCGAGTGGAGGAAATTCGTTGAGCTATCAAGATGCGTCATTGCGTCGGATAATTTGATTTGAATGTAACAGCATGGTTACAATTTTAGTCACGTTCGTTAAAGATAGTGAGAGGTCAAAGACATAATTATATTATGTATAAATTGAGGTTACAGGAATTTGAGTTACGTATTTGCCTGCTATTTGATAATCATGTATCTCAGTGACAATTAAAATTATACCTATAGATTTTATTTCTTACTTAATTTCATTTTCCTCTTAGCTCGTTGAGAATGGACGTGTTGTTGGTATGCGTAATTTCCAACAACATTTTACTCACTATTTAAATATTTAAATCTTGTTATTTAAATTTAGTAACAAATTATTTTATTTACTTTCATTATTAGCAGTTTCCTTAATAAAAAAGGTAAAATAAATTAACTAACTAGTTAATTAACTTTATACTCAGAACTGAAGAATTTTCGTACCCGAAGCTATTTATATTATCTACTTTTAATAACGATTACGATAACTATGGTCAAATACGAAAATACATTCAAATTAAAACTTAATAATTGGTACGAAGTGCTTAAGATTTCTCGTACCTTAAGCTATTTTTAACGTAACTTTCTAACCGTTAATTTCTTTAGACGGCCCCTGTCTCTTTGAGTACGTAACTAAAGATACCACGTGTGACAATATTCGTGTAAGTTGCATCAGGTGGTGAAAGTATGCGAGTCCGGTATTGTCCCAGTTATTAAACACGCAATCTGATAACGGAAGGACTGGACACATTCCATCAATGAATGATCGATATACATAAGATAGCGAATTACTAAGGTAGTGCGTTTCCATCATTGGCTTTGTCATCAATTAGCATCAGGTAAGATGAAGGTTCTGTGCTTACCCGTATTGTTGGAGTGAAGGACGCATACGCCTGAACACATACTTGACGTCAACGTCATTTGAACGCATCCTAAATTTTGGCTTTATATAATCTGTAAAAAACCCGTATCCGCTTTCTGCTTTTCCGCTCCGCGACCTGTATACCGGTGTAATGTCTGAATGTATTAATATATTGCTTAAATCAACTTTAAACTAAAGTCTCGTGTTTTATTTCAATACGTATGATATAAAAAAGGTATTATAATATAGAACAGTTACAGTTAGGGTTGCCAACCGTGCTATAATATATAGTATTCTACTATATTTCGGGTCTGCGTACTATATACCGTTGAAGAAACATATAGTACGCAAAAATTCTATATTTTAGACCGAAACCTATCTAAAAATCCTTTACATAACAATATTTAATGAAAATATCTTTGCAAAAGTAAAAGATTGTAGTGAGTTTACTTTTAAAGTCAGAAATGATTGCACATTTTTTTTAATACCTACTGAAAATAACTTACCAAATTTATTTTAGGTAATTTTATTCCTGCTCTCTATTCCAGCTACTTCGGCATTCACAGAAATAATTATTTTCGGTTATGAATTCGAAATGGTGAGAAGAAAGAAACATGGTCTAGTAATTATTAAAAAATATGATGTTGTTATTTAAAAAATGTTTTTTAAGAAGCAAGAAGTGCAAAAAAATAAGTTTTTATAAAATAAATAAGTAACAAATATATCTTTGACTACTTTTTGCTTTTTCATAAAATACTATATTTTTTAAAGAGTACTATATATTTTATAGCTAATTTTGAAAAGTATTATATTTCGTCGAAGAAATGTTGGCAACCCTAGACAGTACAAGCGGTAAAAAAAAACTTCTGCATCTTCAAGTACGGGTATTTACGCGGATAGCAGATAAACTCTACCAAGTCTTACAGTTTAAAGGATTTCATATACCAACCTTATTCGGTAATCCGAGGATATTTCGACAAATTCTTGTCTGCATCATGAAGGGAACCTATTAAAAAAATTTCAGCTTTGCAGTCCATGAGTTTAGGCTGTAGTGTAGTGATAAGTCATTCAGTAAATATTTCAGGACTCATCATAATCAGCAATTTTTTTATGTCCCTACTGCTGAGGCACGAGCCTTCCCAATGAATGAATAAGGAGAACGGGCAATTACCCACCACGAGGGCCCAGTGCTGATTCGTAGTTGTTAACGACTGTTAATGCAGCCGGGACCAACGGCTTTACGTGCTTTCTGAAGCACAGAGGAATTCAGGACTATTATTTTTATATAAAACTAGCTGACCCGGCGGACTTCGTACCGCATTTTTTTTTGTTTTTTTTATATAGCCTATGTTACTCAGCGCTAATGTAGCATTCTAATGGCGAAAGAATTTTTTAAATCGGTCCACTAGTTTTTGAGTTTATTCGTTGCAAACATACATATATACAAAAATATAAAGCTTTCCTCTTTATAATATTAGTATAGATAATAGTTTACTTATAAAAGTATAAAAGTACGTAACAAATTCGGTTCTACCACGTGCTATGTGTATTACAGTAATTATTAACCGTAAAGATAGTAAATAAATAAAAGTCCTTTAATCTGTTAAAAGAGTACCTATCGTTATAAATAGCGGGAACGATCATATTATACATTTTTTTGTAGAAAACAGTTTTCACTAAGATTGCACATACCGTAAAAATAGAACGCATGTGTGACAAGGACGTTGTTATAATTAACATCTCGACCGATAAAGTTATCTTAAAAACTACTAGCAGTAGGTAGGTAGTCTATTTTTAGCAGACCGTACGACGGACGTCGAGATATGAACGCTGAGGAATGTAACATTTTGTTATGTGACGCAATTTTTTTTCTGTGAATGACTGATATACTTATGAACATATTTGCTGTATTCTTCTTTTGGTATGGCACACTTAGTTGTATAGTGTGAATTGTACTGTATTTTCGGTGTCTGATATATGTTAATTATAGCGATCTGTGTCATCTGGTAAATTCTGTATGACGTGGTTTTTTTACTGTAGCCCAAAGTTTTTTCCAATTTTCAATAATACAAAAACACTTGTTATTATTAGCTCACGGGTGAAATACGTGTTAAAATATGGTTTTGTTATTAATACTTTATTTAACCATTAAAAATTAGGGGTCAATAACTGATCTTAGTAATTAGCAACTATTGAATACAGGGTGCCTAGTGTGAGTTTTATTTACTATCCCTATTCATTCGATTACGTTTACGAATACGAAAATTAGTATGGCATTGAAGCAGTGCCTCCTGGCGGCATACGACAGGAGTTAACATTTTGCCATACGAATTCTCGTTTTCGTTAACGTGATCGAATGGTGAAACTCGCACTTGGCACCCTGACACCGCTTTCCAGCGGTCATCCCGTCCATTGACTTTTTTGTGTCAAACATTTACCTTTAAGTGTCGAACACTGCCACTACACACTTACGGTGGTCATAACAAATATTACAAATATTTGGGCCCACAGTAAGTAGTACGGGGTTATTAACTTGTACCAAAGATATCGTTTCGCACTATCAAATTCGAAATAAGTGGGCACAACTGATACCCGTCGTTAAGTAAATAGTGACGAAACATTAATTCGGGGCCCGTCATGCGCGCGCCCACTTTCTAACACACTACTGGGTGCCAAGTGCGAGCTTCATTTGCCATTCAATCACGTTCACGAACACGAGAATTTTAACTCTTGTATGTCGCCAGGAGGCGCTGCTTTAAGGTCATACTAATTTTCGTTTTCGTTTTCGTAATGGAATGAATACGGATACTAAACAAAACTCAGACTGGACTCACCCTGGCGACAATGAAATGGCGTCGACATTACGCGCCCAATGAACGCGCGTAGTAAATGTTAATCTGATGCAAGTCACTTGTTCTATTGCTCGAAAATACATGAATTTAAAAGAAATGTCCGGGAAATTCTCGGTTCGGCATCTCCCATTTATTAAGAAAATGTTGTCAACATTAACCTACAATAAGTTTTCAGTTTGTTATATTTCTATTATTCACCATTCTATGTGTATAATTAGTTTTAATTGGATATCGTTTTAGATTAGGTAAACTTTAACGTAGACGCTTATTGTTAATCGTGATGTGTACTGTACCAATCGAGACTCCTTGCTCGGGCATACTTACTGGCAGCCGCCGTGGCCTGAATTCGAACGTAATAGAAGAAAAGATGGAAGGAAAAAGAAGAACATCGCGGACTCGGTGACGGGCCGCGACGACAGATTGATTGTTATTATTTCATGTTGAAAGCAAGCTTTTAAAGCATTATTATTCAATAAACCCCCGGTACCTTAAGTAACGACCCAGCGGGGTGTTACAGTACACATGTTTTAGATAGGAATTTAGCTCTTATACAATTTATCATGCTTTTTTGTTATTATTTTATTTTTTTCTGTTTTGTGTACCTAATAAATAAATAAAATAAAAATAAAACAGATAGGTACTGGGTGCCTAGTGTAATTTTGTTTACTATCCGTAACCATTCGATCGCGTTACCGAAAACTAGAATTTGTATGGCATAATGTTAACTCTTCTCGTATGTCGCCAGGAGGCGCTGCTTCAGTGCCATACTAATTTACGTTTTCGTAAACGTAATCAAATGTCAACTTAAACTCACACTTGGCACCCTGCTAACAGTTTCAGTAACCTCTGTTTAATTAGAAATGTGTGCAATATATCTATAATTATGTAATTTTAATTTAAAAAAGTATAAGTATGTGTTTATTTTTCCCATCACAAAATAGGTCCACTAGACTAAGGCTTATTAACTAATAATTAAGATAGCATCCTATATTTGTGAGAGACTGGTGCTTGATAAAGGTTTCAGAAATAAGGGAAACCTGGGCTACAGGTCGCCAGGCCCTCCCTGCAAATAGTAACTAAAAAGTTCTTAACAAATTATGATCAAAAAGAAAAACAGATCGAAACAAATGAGAAACAGATAACCTAAGTGAGTATGTGTGTGCGTGCGAGTGTTCGTGTAATGGATGTTTGTAAATATATATGTATATAATATATATAAGTGTGTGTGTGTGTGGGGGTGTGTTTGCGTGTGTGTGTATTTTTGTGTGTGTGTGTGTGTGTGTGTGTGTGTGTGTGTGGGGGTGTGTGTGTGTGTGTGAGGGTGAGTCGGTGTGTATGTATGCATGTGTAAGTAAGTGGGCAACTGTGTGAATTGAGAAGAGGCGGCGCAAAGCAAAAGATAAGATAGGGAAATAAGTTATGCTAGGCTCAAAACTTACCGCAGAGTATTTTATGTATTTATGTATTATTAATTATGTATCTTCTTTTCTTTTTATCTAGACATAAAAGCACTGTGTTCTAAACTGTACGCGAACACTAACATAACATAACATAGCCCCTTGGGCGTCGAACGACCACCAGGTGGCCGATAACAATTAAAATTCTATTGTGTCTGGTATTCGCGCGCTCGAGCTCATAGCGTTTATTTTACACATTGGTTTTATTTAATTTTATCCGGAGACTTCAAACCCTGTACAGGGTTCGTGGGCACAGGGAGAACAAGATTATTCTCCCTGTTATGTGGGTCTCCACCCACGCTTCGACTAAATAACTTTGTACCTGTCACGGGGATCATTCGGGTACACGAACGGCAAACACCGAGTTCAAGCTTAATTTACCTAGTTTCTTGCTAATACATACATGTGGGAATGCGTACGATTTAATTCAGCCTATCACCACATTGCTTGGCAAAAGCTTCTATCAAACACTTCCACTTTTCTTGACTCCTGCCATTTTCCCACCATGGCCACCATCCCTCTGTAAAGATTTATAAGCCTATTACAAAACTTAAAAAAACCTTATGAAATGTCCAACATGAAAACACCTGTGTTTGTTTGGACGTGCGTGTGCCGACATGTCTTGTTATCGTGGGCTGGTGGAAAAAAATGGATCGAGCACGCCGTCACCGCTACACTTTGATCCCGGCCAATTGGTTGTGGTTGTGCCTCATTGTTACTATGGAGATACCAACGGATATGTACCTATCGTTGATAATTAAACATTGGTTCAACATAAAAGTACTGGCGTCAGTAACAATTGCCCGTCGGTTTCTGTATTATAAGTTATAACAGCGATATGTTAAAGTTTTCATTTACAATTATTTGTGAACTTTAACGGTTCTACGTAGTATTGATATGTTAGTGACGCAATTAGTTAGTTGATTTATGTATTTAAATATAATCATGGTACATAAACGGTTTGTAATCTTACAGTGCAATAATCAAAAGAATTTAGATTTAGATAGTACATACATGTCAGTGTTTTATTAATCTATGCATATACATATTTAGGAATAGTCTCAATTAGAAAATTGAATTGGAAATGCAGCTTTGGTGCAAAGCACAGTTTATCGTAGTAGAGACAGAAGTTATTTACAAGATTCTCGTCATATAAAAGTAAATTGTCCAATATGTCTAATTGTTTTATATGCTATAATATTTTTAATGTTTTTGTAATTTCTTGTCAAATACAGGACAGGACTGAGGTAACTCGCAAGATCAGATCCTGAACATATGAGACGTTTTTTTTTAGTTTTGTTCTATTTCCATACAATATTCTAACGTCTCAGTTGCCGAGTGGCATAGAGCTCCAGAGCTCGGGTTTACCCGCATTTGGCGGGCTGGTAGTTGTACCGTACTGAACTGTACTGTCTGTACCCGTAGATGCAAAAACCATTGTAAAATATTGCAATACTTACCCAAGATAGCCGAAAAAACTGATTTCCCTAGAACAAAAAAGTCCCCTTAAGATACTAAGGGAAAAAAAGGATACAAATAAAAAAACACCTATTGTAACGACGAGTAGAACCCAGATAGGCTACACAACATTTTTTATTATTTAACAATATTCGAATCGACCTTGTGTTTGTGTGAATCACGCTCTCGTGTTGCATTTACGTGGAGCGAGTAATCTCTACGCTAATCACTGTAAAGCGATAACGTCTGCCCAAAAGTTATTATGACAAAGTCCGTAATATTCTTACGCATGGGGACGTGTGTCTATAGCACCGCTTGTATGGTTTAGCGGTCAGACCCATACGTCACGGGTCCAATTCACGCGTTATTTTAAACTCGCCACAAACTGAACCCGTCCCGCAAAAAAGTATATTATGTAAACTCGTCACAGTTGGAACTGTTTTAATGTTATAAATTATTTTGGTATATATAGCAAATTGACGTGGGTTTGATCCTCGTGGCGGATTTACTTTCAATAAATGGAAGTTCCTCGGAACTCATCAGTAACTAAAACGGTTAAGGTATTCGGTAAATACGCCACTAAGCTCTACTCATATATAAAAGAAGTTTGCCATCCTTGGCATCTGATGTTTTCTTGACTATGTTTCGAGGCCAAGCAGTCTGACAGTTCGTCTGCCGCAGAGCCAAAAATTGGCGTTGCTTTTATCCGGTGTTCTCGAAAAACCGTGTTGGCAACTGCTTTGTAGACTTTGGAGCCATAAATCTTGCTTTGTCAAGAGTGACGTCAAGTACCTACCTTCACGTAGACTTTTGGTACACGATCAAGATCAGTCGTATGTCCGAGCGGCGGACACTTCCTCTGTCATAGACGTTTTTCTCGGAAAAACTGATCTGTTAAATACAACTACTTCTGGCTTAGGAATAGAACATGACCTTCAATGTCTCTAACACTTCAACAGTTTAAATAACGTCGATTACGTCGTCGCTACGTTCCCTAAAATATGAGTGACCAAAGCTACTGCTGGCTGATTCATTCCAATTTCCAATAGTATGTTAAAAAAAGGAAAAAAAGTAACTCCCCTTACTAAAAAAAAATACCCTAAACTCACGGATAAAAAAAATTAATAACATATTGGTTTTCCTGTCGAATTTTACAAAAGTTAAAAAGTAATACTTCTATAAGTATCCAGATACTTTGTGCTTATTTCAATTTATAGATTGTTTTCGACTAAGCTATGAATAGCATTGTTACAAGCCTTCGTGGTTTTCTAATGTTATTTATTATTTTGATATAAAATGTCATTTTTCTTTATGGGGGGGGGGGGGGGATTTAAGTCGGAGCCGGAGGCCCATCCCTCACCCCTCCCCCCTCCCAATTCCTACTTCCTCCTCAAGATTCAACTCCTTCCTCAAGGCCGGCAACGCATCTGCGATTACTTTGGTTTTGCGGATGTCCATGGGCGGCACCGATTACTTTCCATCAGGTGACCTGCTCGTTTGCCTCCTTTTAATATAAAAAAAATGTGGTAATCAATAAAATAAAAAACTTAGATTAATGCATTTATAGATTTCTTAACGGGAAAGTCATGTCTGCGGTTGTGTTTTATTTTCTAAAGTATGTGTTATGTCGAATATTAATGTGAAATAATGGTGGATTATTAACCGTTAAGTGTTCGTGAGTGTGCATGAGTGTTGGCAAATGAAACAAAACAGTGCAACATTACTTTTCAAATTCTCTCAAGAAGTCCGCGTGAGATTATAGTAAAGCCCCACATCTTTATACATATATACTCGAGGGGTTGGGGGTATATCATTTTTCACTTCTCATTTCTATTATCATTCATCATCATTATACAAGAAGGAAATATTGTCTATTTATGTATTACTTGTGAGAAAAATTACTTTGACACTGGCTAAATGTGCTAATCGCACGAAGCCATCAACAAAAAGAAAAAAAACTATTAGCTTTGCCTGAATGAAGCGTCTTTAGTAAACGAACGGATACACTTTGGTTGAATGCGAGAAATCTTGGTTCAATCTGTATAGCACCTTCGTAATACTGACGTGGACCCATGCTAAACGCAAGCTTATTAGCTTTCTAGGTGGGTTAACAGTGTTAACCCGGCGTCATTGAGGCAGGGTCAATATGACCCTGCAAGTTTTGCATACGAAAATTTGCTTAGAAATAATTGCCGCACACAACCGTCTGTCTCAGTAGCTGCAGCAAAGGATCACCCCTCCCCTTCACGTACCTCACTTCAGTCGTCCGTCGCCCGCGCAAGGAGCAACACGTGTGTAAACGTGCGACCGGGTAATTATGACCCAGCTCAACGGCAACGTTACTATTTTGTGCCATATTTTTTTATGTTTTATTTAGTTTTACTTATTTACGATACTTTATTTCCAGATACTTGTCTAATATGGACCCGGAAGAACGTGAGCGTCGTCGAATACTGGCGATACTGGAAGAATCCTCGGATAGTGACGAAAATGGACCTAATGCATCTGATTCGGAAAATGAAGATCATGTTAGTGTTCGTAGCCAGGAAAGTGATACCGACCAAGAAGTAAGTGACAGTGAAGATGACATTCCATTGCAACAATTACGTCAATCCAGTTCTTTGAATGTAATGGCTCCAAATGACGACATATCTGAATCGTCAGACCCCGAGGTACGAGGTCCCTTTTATAGCGGAAAAGATGGTACTAAATGGTATAAAACTCCTTTTCGGCAAAATGTCCGCACTCGAAGGGAAAATATTATTACACAGCAGCCTGGAGTAGCACAAGAGGCAAGGACGGCTAAATCGGAATTAGAATGTTGGCAACTTTTTATACCGGATAATTTGCTCAACACTATACTTATGTACACTAATAATCGAATAAAGGAAAGAATGGTTGCTTGTTCAGATCTCTCGAAACACTTATATGAAAGAAGTCACCTTGAGTGAAATCAAAGCTTTTATTGGGTTGCTGTACATAGCTGGATTCCATCGCTCTGGAAGGCAGAATTTGAATGATTTATGGACATCTGATGGCACTGGTGTGGATATTTTCCGCATTACTATGTCACAGCAGCGTTTTCATTTTATAAACAGCTGTCTTTGCCTTGACGATAAGTCTTCACGCAATTTACGAAAAGAAACTGACAATTTGGCTCCTGTTCGTGAAATATTCGAATTATTCGTCGAAAATTGTAAAAAAAATTATGTTCTTGGAGAACATGTTACGATTGATGAGATGCTGGTTGCCTTTAGAGGAAGAGCTAAGTTTAGGCAGTACATACCTTCAAAACCAGCAAAATACGGTATAAAAATTTTCGCACTGGTTGATGCGAACAACTTTTATATTTCAAATTTAGAAATATATGCGGGAAAGCAACCTGAAGGCCCATTTTCTGTCAGCAATAGGCCCTTTGATGTCGTTGATCGTCTTGTGCAGCCTATTTCAAAAAGTTGCCGTAACGTAACATTCGACAACTGGTTTACCAGCTATGAACTAATGACTCACCTTCTCAAAGAACATAAATTAACCAGTGTAGGTACTTTGAGAAAAAACAAACGTCAGATACCACCAGAGTTTACGAGAACCCGCGCGCAGGAGATTTATTCAACTAAGTTTGGATTTCAAAAAGACTTGACAATTATGTCACACATACCAAAGAAAAATAAAATCGTTCTGCTTATCTCAAGCTTGCATCACGACAGTAAAATTGACGAAACCACTGGAGAAAAGAAAAAGCCAGAGATAAATACTTTTTATAATACCACAAAAGGTGGAGTGGATGTTGCAGATGAGCTCTGTTCAACTTATGATGTTTGCCGGAACTCAAATAAATGGCCGTTGACATTATTTTATGCCATGCTCAATATGGCGGGAGTAAATGCTGTAATTATAAAAAACAGCAACAACAGGGCAAACATGAAACGACGCCAGTTTTTGAAAAACTTGGGCTTAGCCCTTGTGAACCAACATATTTCTTTACGCAAAGATTCAGTAAATCTTCCACGGGAAATGCGCAAAAGAATGAAAGAATTTACTGGAGAGACATCTGAAGAACCTCCTGCAAAACTCACTGGTGTTCGAAGAAGGTGTCAAGATTGTCCCTACAAGAAAGATAGGAAGACTAGTCACTTATGTAACACTTGCCATAAGTTTATATGCGCTGAACACGTAATTTCTTACTGTAAAAGCTGCAGTGAAAGTCTGGTTCAACAATAGTAATTGTACCAAAGTTCCTGATATTACTGTGATTAAAATTCTAATGATAGAGAGCATAGGTAGTATAGATTTGATTTAAGTATTATTTTTGTTAGAAACGATATTGCTTTTTGTTGATTAAAAAAAATAAGAAAAGAGTTACAGTTTTGTTGTATAATTAATAGTGTATAAGAAAAATGAAAAATAAAATTTATTGCATTCACTACCAAGGTTTTTTATTGCTGCTATTGATTATAAATACAGTATTTATAATAAATATAAAATTTTAAATATTAAAAATTATTATATACTAGGCAAAATTGTGACAATTATAACCAGGGTCATAATGACCCACCTCAACGTTAGTGTAACTTTTTTCCGCCACAATGACGCCGGGTTAATAATGTGTCAATAGCACCTTAATAATGATTTTCGAAAGACAATAATTCTCGAATTCCTGAATTTATGAAACAAAAGTCACACATTCACAATAACACATTTTATTCAATCAATACAAATCTATTTATATTTTAGTCATTTTCTATAAGAGTAACACGTCATAAGTAGAATAAACTTAAATCCTGTAATAGGGCTCTCGACAGATGGTTGTTGTTGTGGCGTGGTGGGTTGCACGTACGACTAAATCTACCACTGTATCAGAAAACACCAAACAAATCATGTTTTTAAAACGAGACTGTTGAAGAAATATACAAATCATGAATAGCGAAATGTAGCGTTAATTCAGTAAATTCTTTTTTTATATATGAAAATGTAGGCATAGGTATGTAGCCACTCTACCTGACGTTAAACGGATGCTACCTCACCTTGCCGACCCGCTGTTGCTTGTTATCACGTCGTTTAAAGGACCTCATGTTTTAGGAAGGAGGGAATACGTAAGTATACAGGGATGGGAGAGCATATTTTGATGCAAGAAAAATATTGTTGAAAACATTATCGATGAGACTTTAACACGGATAATATTTATTCACATTTTAAAAATCTTTTTATAATTGGACGTTATCCTTGGCACTTGGAGCATAGATGCACAGCTGTTGTTACTTGTAACCTATATTAGTAAGACCAAAACAACAATATTTAATTTTGTAGATCATAACACCTATTTTCGTGTATCACGGTTCAAGGATTGAGAGGTTATCTAACAATATAAACGAATAATAAGTCCCGGAAAAGTACAGAACAGTTATTTTTGAGTAAATGCACGTTAGCGACACTTTCTTGTCAGTTGCCTGTTGTGATGTAACGTTATCTTTGTATCAACATATTAATTTCTTGAATGTTTATCTGCCAATCCTATGCTGAAGTATTCTTTGGTAGTTTTACCCTACTACTCGCCAACGTGTATATGGAAGGATACTTTTTTAAACTAGTCAAAATGCCACTGGAACTAGGCGCGACCCCGTGTTGTGTAGGATTCTCCTCCTCTTCCCTCGTGTAGCTTCTAAAAGCTTGACGAGTGGAGGGGAGGTATACCTTTTTAAAAACCTAGTAGGTACCATCCTTTCTCTGCCACGGAGGTAGCTCGGGATCATGAATGGCCAGCACCGAGTTACGAGTTTTTGAACCTGCAATAATATGGTGCATTTGTAGCGTCTGGTATGTAACGGCATTATAAAAACCATGAGGGGTTGGTATTAGATGAATCTGGCGGTAAGGATTCTGCCTAGAATTCTGGATAGCGACCACCCTTACACTTATTTTGGTACCAAGCAGAATTGTTTTGCATAGCAGTGTTTCAGTTCGAAGGAAACAGTGATATTACAGGGCACAGAAGCAAAAGAACAGAAGGTCCAAGGCAACCCACGCGTGTAACTCTAGTGTCGGAGACGTCTATGAGCTTCGGTCGCTGCATTCCATCAGACAGGCAGGTAGTAAGCTTCATGGCCGGCTCAGGTACAAAGAGATAAACTTTCAGTATGAGTCCATTCCGAATATCTCGTCACCAAAATGTTATATACTTCTCTATATAAAGACACTATAATTAATAACTATTTTATCGGCTCATTATTGCACTCACAACATAATTTGGCTTTCTTTTCACCTTCCCGCCCAGGGTCACCTCTAAACATACAGAAGAGAGACGAGGTTGTGCGAGAGTCGTGCTTTCACCGTCTAACAAGCCTAATGTAGGCCAGGAGGGGTGAGAATGCTCAGCCAACTCTGGGGAAATCTAAACCATGCGCGGAAGGCGTGAAATCCGAAGAATTTGGCCATGAAAGGGGAGTGTCCCTCTACCTACTCAAGAGGTCACGTAAGCCAAGCCAAATAAAATGCATCCAACTGACTTGCTGTCGTCATTCACTTAGAGTGAATGTGAACAATAGTTTTGGACTTTCCATCACAGCCGTTCACCTTTAGATCGCTTCAGAGAATTGCATGATGACATCATAAGCTTTCGGTATCGACTAGTGATACCAGATCGATTTGTCGATTTGAGACAGCAGGATAGTCTACGAAGGTCACTAACACTTTTGCGCTGCACATACCATACAAGATTCCAACGGCTATTTGGTTAATTTTGGTATTGCTAGTTAATAAGTTGGTGTCTGGTTCGTGGTTATCCAAATGAGCAACATAAGAAAAATTAATTTTGATTTTAACTTAGGTACCTACTAAATAAGTAGTTCGGTACCTTAAAAAGTAGTCAACAGCTATTTTTAGTTAAAGTGTTTTACGAATACTGTTTTTATAAAGTCCCATACACCTAATCATTTGCATCTACACAGACCAAATGCCCGGACATTTCTACTATTATTTTCCCTAATGTGTCACGTGTCTAAAAAAAAAGGGGAAGACTAGAACCCAAGTAGCATTACTAACTGCAATTCTTCACCCAACAAGACGTCTTTTTTCAAGAGATTTCAGTATCGATATAAAATATAGTGACTGCCAATTTCAACATATACTAACAAAACGGTCTAGTTAAAATGTCCCACCAATAGCTTAACCTCTGGCAACTCTACCGCTCGGAAAGATTTCAGACGAGTCGGCAAAAAGACTAGTTAGAAAAAACAACGCGGCTTGAATCACCGGCCGTCCTCGATTCGCCGCAAGAAGTTATTGCACCAGGATGCTACTAATTAAGCTCTTAATTCAATCGTATAACAGACAATACATTTTATTTTCCAAAGGGATACATCATTATCATCAGCCCTCATTAGTATAGGCACAGCTGGACATAGGCCTCTCCAAGTGCATGCCACTGAGCACGACCCGCGGCTACTCGAAGCGAAGATGGTTGCTCCACCTAGTCTGAGGGCGTCTTCATCATCAGCTCAATTATGTCCCCACTGCTGGGGCACGAGCCTTTCCTATGGATGGATAGGGAGAACGGGCCATTAACCACTACGCAGGCCCAGTGCGGATTGGTGGTTGTTAACGACTGTTAATGCAGCCGAGACCAACGGCTTAACGTGCCTTCCAAAGCACGGAGGAGCTCGAGATGATAAATTTTTGGTCACCCACCCCATGACCGGCCTTTGCGAAAGTTGCTTAACCTCAGCACTCGCAGACCGGGCGCGTTAACCACTGCGCCATCGAGCTCTTCGATCGAGGGCGTCTTAAGGAACGGGATTCCATTTTTTTAATAATTTTTTTACGATATCTAAGAGCTTACAAATGTAAAAATAACTACAAAAATTATAACGAAATCCATAATGCGTCACACGAGCAAAGTTAACAGCCATTTTGCGCATACACCGGGGCTAGGAGTGAGTGGTCAAATTTTGCCACACAAATTCTCGTTTTCATTAACCTGATCGAAAGCTGAATATAAGTCGCACTAGGCACACAGTTGCTATGCAGTCGCACGTGGTGTAATGTAATAACTTTTCGATGTAATAAAAATGTTTCGGCCTTTGACACCGCCTTATCACCTCTCTTATTTGACACATAGTTTGGATCTTGGAAATCGTACTGTGTGAGTGGGTAAGGTTTGCCAATTTGGTGAAGATGGTCAGGTACGGTCAACAACACCAAACGATGAATAGAACCGGAATACCAAGGCTAATGATTTGTAAACAATCAGAATAATTTAACTTGAATATTGTACACTTAAACTATATTATAACGTAACATGAGGTTACATAGCTTGGAGCTGTTAATACCACCGAATTTGATACTATAAAATTAATTCCCGAAACCACAGAATACATACCGAAACTTCAATTATTTCTAATTCTCATAGGGATGAGAGAAGTACCTAATGATAATTATTAATGTTGCAATATTATTTATTTAACAATTTAAATCAAATTCATTGCTACACATTAAACCTTAGCGTGCAGCGGGTCAATTAGGTACATGGTATTAGTAAATTATTATCAACATTATCATTATTAGTATTTGCATGTATAATATAGTATTTTTATTATATATATTCGGGTTACAAGCTCTTTCTCATCATGAAGGTGACATTAAAACGTGTAAAGGGAAAATCCCGCTACAAAGTGATATAGTAACAATCTATCACAATCATAACGCAGTACATTAAACGATTAAACTATTGACAGTCATTTGCCGTGCTAATCAGTGATCTAGATATCGCATTATCGCTCATATAGTAAATCTAAGACGAATTCAAATTGCGCAGTGTCTGCGTGGGTATTTTTTGAATAAAACGTCTTATAGGACGTGTGAAGGAGCAACTAGCGTCGGCAAGGTGAGGACGGCTGGTGTGGCACAATTTGCTCAATTAGCATGTGTTAAACAAACCTTTAAGGGTTTTAATACACAATATATGTAATATTTGAGATTTTTTTGAAATGTAAGACTAAATAAATAAAATAAATAAATAAATAGCTGTCCTCGCGTCAGGACTCTGCATCCGCTTAACATCGGAGTCAAAATGTTTGTAAGTGAATTGTTTATAAATCTGTAATTCCGTAAAAACAACCTTAAATTATTCAACAAATTTCATGTTATAAAAGTTGATCAAAAGTTTGATGCCCACAACACTCTTAGATATAAGTACCGAACAATTATCATAGAACACCTAAATTGTAATTTTTTTTACAAAATCAACATAAAGCGATCGCCCATTTTTGCAATGCCATTTTTTACAAACATTTGGCCCCCTTTTTTGGGCCAAATGTATTATTAATGACTTATTAATATAAGGCCACGAGCCTAAGCGTCTTTCTAGCGTTATATGTACGGTAATATACATATACTATAATCAACCGTCATAGAAAGAACCGAAACCGCCATTGAACGTGGCCGAGCGGTAATCGGAATGAATTCGATCGTTTGATCTTAGAATTGCACCTAACGCCGACCGCGGCGTTAACAACTACACAAGTAGAATGATCTCTGCACTGCTGCGATTTGCGATCTCAAGTATCTATAAAGATAAACAACAATTAACTGGTTGTGTCCATCACGGTTATGAGCTATAAACGTCGGAGATATCATGCTCCGATAGGCGCGGAATCCGGATCCTGGGTCACGGGGCTTTCCCAAACCATTGAGGGTGCTATTCTTAAAGCAATGTTACTTGAAATAAACTAGGTATATAGTGCAACTTGCGTTTATTTTCGTATCGTGTGTCGAAAGCTTGCAAGGTTTGCAAGGAGTCTGAAAAGAAATGAAATAAAATAGGCATAATGTAAGGTAAGGTCCGTAAGGATTTGGTTGTCTCTTAATTAATTTGCGACATACTTATTAATCATCATCATCATCAGCTCTTGCCTTCCCTATGGATGGATAGGGAGAACGGGTCATAAACCACCACGCAAGCCCATTGCGGATTGGTGGTTGTTAACGACTGCTAATGCAGCCGGGACCAATGGCTTTACGTGCCTTCCGAAGCAAGGAGGAGCTCGAGATGATAAGTTTTTGGTCACCCATCCGATGACCGGCCTTTGCGAAAGTACTTATTAATAACATTTGAAAATTATTATTATTATTACGTGTCGGGGACAAAGTGGCTAAGCGTGTGACTAGGACGCTTTTACCACAGTACTTATAAGGAGTTGTGTAATACAATTCCTGTGCTTTTACCATTTTTCCTCACTAACGACACGGTAAACATTATTGGAGCTCACACTATGTCATCGTCATATTGCAAACAGATATTACCTACGTTGATAATATCTGTTTGCAATATATAATATGGTTGTTAAATAATCTAATCTTATAATTCAATATTTCATAACAAATACCGATTGAAGATTCCATCAAAACCGCATTGTGACAATATCTTTGCTTTCATAACAAAGACTTAATTAAAAAATATTGTCGTTATATCATAATTGATATTTTTGCGTCAATTAATATCAGATTTACGATAAAAATGTGTGAACTCTAATAAGGCAAATCAACATTTTAAAAAAGGAATATATTTTTTTCTATTCTGTACTAGGTAGAAAACTATATATACAAAAGTTTTGTCAATTCTATTTATATACGATTTATTCCATGGTGGAATTTAAATTGAAAATTTTAAATTCAGTTGAATTACTTAACATTATTTTTATATTATCATCATCAGCTAATTTTTTTAATGTCCCCACTGCTGGGGCACCATCCCTTCCAAAACAAAACAAAGAGAAAAACGGAAAAAAAAAATTTTAAAACATCAAAAATCAACCTGGAGCTCGTCTAACAGATGAAATGTGGACAAGGTGTTGCTTGACTTCAGCCGGGCATTCGACTGTGTGGACATACCAACATTATTGAGGAAGCTGGAATCATGCGGAGTCGGTATGGAGGCCTGTGCATGGTTTCGGTCTTATTTTCAGGGTCGTTGTCCGAGAGTGCAATGCCCAGATATTGAAGGCAAGGTAACGTTGTCAGCGCAACTGCCTTTGGAGAGAGGCGTGGTCCAGGGGTCATTTCTGGGTCCAACACTTTTTTCAATTTATACAGCGAGCATCGTAAAGTCATAGAGTATTCACAACTCCACCTTTACGCGGATGACAGCTGTCGCTAACATTAATAAGGACTTAGATGGCATTATGGATTGGTATTTGAGACACAGTCTTGTTATAAACCTGAAGAAAAGTGTCTCCATAACGCTTGGGACAAAAAATCAGGTACAGAAAATAAAAAATGCCAGCCCGGTTATTAAGGTGTGTGACACTATAGTATCTAACGTGGATTGTGTGCGCAATCTCGGGTTATTAATTGGCGAAAGTTTAAGGTTTGAGCACCACGTCCGTAATAAGATAGGTAAATGTTTCGGGGCACTCAAAAAACTGAATCAGTTTCGGGCATACTTAAAAAAGATAAACGACTTTTGTTGTGTAATAGTTTGGTATTATCACACCTTACATACTGTGATATTGTTTACACTCCTTGTATGTTTAGAAAGACTACAAAGATCATGAAGAGAGCGCAGAACGCGTGTATGCGGTTCTGTTATTCTATGCCTAGACGTCATCACATTACATCAATTTTAATCAGTAAGAACATTATCTGTATGTCCAGACAATCCACCTTAAAGTATGCGTGCTTTCTGCATATGCTTCATCAGACAAAAAAGCCAACTTATTAGTTTAAAAAGCTTTCCCCGTAACACAAATCGTTTAATTCTTTAAGAGATAGGGGATGTCAGTTACTGGTCCCTAAACTGAGATTGGTTAGTGCCAGAGGCTGTTTCATGCACAGTGCAGCCAAAATTTGGATGACCTCCCGCCGCCGGCGCCGCCAGTTTGTTCAGGGTATAATCTCTCGCTACCAACGTTTCGAGGAGTTGTCGCAACTGGCTGCTCCATGAGCAGTCGCTGGCACTAGCTAATTACTAATATAGGTAAACTAGTGGACCCGGCGGACTTCGTACCGCTTTGACAGTTTCCATTCATTCCCGTGGGAATATTGGGATAACAACTATCCTATATGTTAATCCTAAAAACTTAACTTAACTTAAACTATCTGTATGCCGAATTTCATCCAAATCCATCCATCCGTTGCAGAACTTTCGCATTTATAATATTATTGTTATGTGATAATATATTATTATTATAGAATATTGTAAGTAGATTAAATATTGTAAGTTTAGTTAAAGCTATAATTTATGTTTTAATCCATGTATACATTTATAGCTATGGCAGAATGACAGGGTTTATGGGTCTCCTGCAAACACTGAGCCATAGACCTTTTGTCTATGTTTTTTTGTAAATAAATATACTTATTATTATTATTCCTTTATTTATATTTTCTCATATAAATTTACGTTTTCAAATATTTTAATAATAATTATTATTATTAAATCTTCATAAACACTCGCGCTTTCCTAAAACCTCCTACCATCTCTGTGACTTCGTTGAACTGAAAGTGCAGTCGACTTTCAGTTCAACGAGTAATACAAACTATATGTTATGAAGGCGTATTCTTTTTATAGAAGGTTAGGCAAATTACTCTGCTCTGGCTGACGTAAAGCAGGAATTAATTATATGAAGAGAAAATTCGTACCCCTTTTTATACACATTGCGCGCATGGAGGTGTGTAAGATTTGGTATAGGTAGTTAAAGTTTATATGGAGGAGTCCCGAATCATAAAACGTTTGTATGATATTTGTTACAATTATATAATATACCTAATTATAAAACAGTCGCATTTCGATCACTGGGTGATCACTATAAAGGGTGTTTGGTAATATATGTATAATCCCGAAACAGCCATGCAAGTTGCATGTGCAGCCAAGTATAAATAACACCGTGATAACATATAAAATCATATTTATGAAGATTTACTTTTCTATACAAAAACTCAAATTTATTTTATTTCATTTTTTTTGTTCAACCTTGACATGTTTTGACTTCTGTTTCTTTTGGACCATGAGGTTGACGAACAAGATGGTTGTCACTTTGCAATTTTAACTAGTAATAGACAGCCCTAATATCTCGGCCATATGGTGCTTTTCAGGTATGTTTATCTGGGGCTCTACGCCCTGTGCCCTATCAGCCATATTCGGGATTATACAGGTATTTACAAACACTCTGTATAGTATAATAAATGCACCAAACAGGAAGAGTGAATTTTTACAACCTATTTAGTTCCTAAAAGTGCATTTCCACGAATATTAACGAGTCAAATACTACAAGGAACTGACGTGACCGTGATACTGCCTTATAAGACAGATTGTTATCCGAATTTCTAGTGAAATGATGAAACGTACTTGATAAATAGACCTTCTAACAATGATCACGTCGACGGAGAACGTGCGCAAGCGACGCAACGGTTGTGACGTAATTTCTCAGTATGTTAGTGCTTAACAAAAAAATGGGGAGTTAGAGTGACGAATTTTTATTCAAGTACAACTAGTATCCGTTAATCATTAAAATATGTATAATAAGAATACTGCATTCTCTAGTATTAAGTAATTTAATGTTTTTTTAACAACTTCTGTTTTTTTCACTGTATTTTTTATATATTTAATTGAGCTTAAAGCTTTAAGTGATTCAGTGCAGCAATTAGCACTTAAATATAAAAAGTAAAACTTCTGTTTTGATTTTATTATCCATCAAGATTTCAGCTTCAAACCAGGGCTATGCACCGAAAAGTCTGAAACAACACATTTGCTGGACGTGGGAATAGAATGCCGGACTTCCGAATAAATGGTTGATCGCTTTTATAGGCCTAGTAAAACTGCAGCATTCTTATGATCTAGGATAATTACCAAGTTACGTTATGCCCTCGAATCCTTAATATGTAATCATGACGAACTCAGTGCCGCACCAGCTACCAGCTGCTAGCTGGCAGCTAGCACATTCGGGTTGTGATCTTGCAAGTTAAGCAATTCTCAATGCCTGGTTTCAGGATGAGTGACCAATTTCAAATATCTCGAGATTCATTCGTGCTTGAGCACACTTTTAGCGGGTTGTTCAAAATTCATAATGTCATTATACCATCGGTTCATAAGTCTACCTGAGCGGGAGACCTTGTACTGACTAGCAAGAAACTCAGCTGGCTACAGCGTCAAAATATTGAAAAATGCTCTATCATAAAAGGACACTTTCCATTACAAATAAACCTATGAGATTAATTTATTCTAAGAAATAAACACACAAAATATAAAGGACAATCACAAGTCATGTAAAAAAACTAAAGGAGGACCGGCAAAAATGCATGGACCCCAGCCTATTACGCTTAAGCTAATAACGTTGAGCGATATGTCGTTGGAAAGGCTTTTTTATATTCTAGAACTTTTACTATGGCACCTAGTCAAGAATCGCTGTGGGAAAAATTTGGAAAATTTAAGCATTTTAGTATAATAAGTTTTAAGCATTTTAGTATAATAAGTTTAATCTTTATAAAAAATCATTTATAAATTAATTAAATTTTTATGATTGACCACGTGATCGAAAACGCACGGGATTGGTCACGTGATGCCATGACGTCGTTTGCAAGCAAATCAAAGATGTCACTCGAAGTTTTGTACGGTGTGATTTGACAGCTAACAGTTTGTTTACATGCAACTGACGTCACGACATCACGTGACCTGCATGCATCGTTTTGGCGGCTTTTTTATTCATTTGAATTTTAATGGCGATTTTCATAAAAAATACAGAAATTCACAACGAATTAATCAAATTGTAAATATATTATGCTACAATGAATCATTAGACATATTTTTCTAAAACCTGTCAAATACCCTATTGCTTAGCGCTAAATAAATAGCTTTTATTTGTAACAATTTATCTTAGAGAATGAGTTGTCATAAGATTTAGAAGCAGTTAGTAGATACCCACAAAACCGCATTTGACCAGCGTGGTTGTTAATGCGCCATCTTCTCATCTCCCATTGTTTATAAGTATGGGAAGGCCTGAGCCCAGCAGTGGGACGATTTAGGTGTGACGATGATGATGATCATTGTGCCTTGCGACTGTAGTGCTAATTGCTGATTAGGCATAACCTCCTCCGGCATTATCATTAAAAAGCAATAGGTTACCGTCGCATTATTTATCTTCGCATAAATTTTAAGTGGCATAACATTCCAAAGGTATTCCTAGGTATTCATTATCATCATCAGCTCATTTATGTCCCCACTGCTGGGGCACGAGCCTTCCCTATGGATGGATAGGGAGAACGGGCCATGAACCACCACGCGGGCCCAGTGCGGATTGGTGGTTATTAACGATTGCTAATGCAGCCGGGGCTAACGGCTTTACGTGCCTTCTGAAGCACGGAGGAGCTCGAGATGATACATTTTTTGGTCACCCATCCGATGACCGGCCTTTGCGAAAGTTGCTTAACCTCAGCACTCGCAGACCTAGTTAGTTACACTCGTACACCTATTCCTAGGTATTAGTGTCCTGTAATAGCAGTGTTACTTGATGATTTGTACCGTAGCGCGTTGCTGTAGTACTTATGGTGACAAATTACTTATTTATACAAAGCACATATTAATTTAAATGACTTTGATAACGTTATATTTAGTACATAATCTAAATCGAAAATAGAACTGGTACATAGGTACATTAAATACTTTAAAAAAATATTAATTTGCATATAACATAGGCGAATGAGAAATTAATCGACCACATAACGGATGTAGAGCCGGAGATACTTATATCAAAAGCTGCGCTGGCGCAAGCATATACCTACGCTCACTGATAACTCTTGATTCGTACTTACTAAGGGACTAAACCTGGTTCAACTTTTGCACACGAATAGAGGAAATAGATTAAGAGGTCAAGTTGTTTAATTTAATTTACTTATCAAGGGTAGGTAGCTAAATGAAAATTTAAAAATACTAACTTCGATTCCTTGGGCATGAACATTTCGCCCGTTAAAAGCTCTTTCTTTGATGGGAAGGAGGCTCTTATCACATTATTTTGTGCTCTTAGCGTAAATTTCTACAAATTACAGCATTCAAATTATTTTAAATCTTAAAATAAAATTCAAACCGTTTTATTGGAGGTAATTATACTTTTATTAGATAGGGTAAGTGCACCAGGGTTTGATCCCTTAAGTCAGTGTTCGTCACATTTTTCTTCGCCAAAAATTTATTAAATTTTACCTGATGCAGGAGGCAGTTGGTCTGTATTTAATTGTTGCTAAAGACTAAAATAAATTGCTGACCCCTATTTTTAACCCTTTAACAGACAGAATATCAATCTTATCTCAATCATATAAAGTTCAAAATGTTCCCACCACATTATCATATCTCTGACTGTATAAGGGTTGGTTAATGATTGAAACTTTAACAGCCGACTATTTTAAAGGTGAAATGGAGTCATTTGCCGTGCTATGTATAAAAAAAAGCGCTTCTTTCCTGGTACGCCGGCAATTTTGCCGATATTGTAAGATTTATAAAATAAAAACTACTTGTAATATATCTATATTTTTTTTTTATTTATTTCATTACACCGGGGTTACACGTAAATCACGTACCACGGACGTCATTTTAAAACAAACGCCAAGAAAGTCAATGCCGTATAGAGGACGTAATCAGCGTCCTGAGACGATCCCACCCACCCGTACCCAGTACGTGATCGGCGGATAAAGTGTTGAAGCAAAACATGTCGATCACTGGTTCTCGTCGAACACTGATGCCACTACCCTACATTCAACTTCGTCAACGGAAATTTCTAAGCACTTTAGATTTGGTAAGGCAACTGAAGAATGTAACAGGCGCTATTGTCAACTCCTATACTATAAACTTTTTATTTACAATACTTTCACAGTTTTTAGGGCACAGTTCTTCTTGACTGCCCGTTACTATTTAAATAAATGGCTACTTTAATTTAAAGAAATCGCCAGGGTTCCTTTCGATCACGTTAACGAAAGTGGGATTTAGTAAATATGGCAAAATTTTAAATCTGCTCGTTTGCCACCGGGAGACGCTGAGCTGCTGTCTACACTATATTCTAGTTATTGATAACATGAACACACGAATGGCAAATGAAATTTGCACGGGCGCTGATAAACTCGTAAATAAACTATCTAGCAAAAAAATATTATTATTACTTTACTAATAGTATTTTATTTATCTCATTAAAATTATCACTTGTTTTAAGGCGAAGGGTAAGGCACACTAGCGCCACCAATTGATAATTTGACAATTACTAACGGACCGGATCTTTTTTCAAATATTGCGTACCTACCGTCCGATAACAAGAAAGCATCCATAGTATTTAATAATTGTGCACTACTTTTTGTTGCGTGGTTTATTCACAAAACGGACTATCGCATTTATTCACAAACAATGGCCAATTTTGGTGTTAGCGAATGAATACAAAATCAAACCTAAAAGTAGTGCACAATTATTAAATAATACCTAGATGATTGCCTAGTGTCGGAAAGCCCGCAATGTTTGAAAAAATATCCAGTTATTAAATCCATTAGCAGCGCTAGTGTGCCTTACCCTTCACCTTAAAGAAACTATTTTAAATATGTCCTAACTAATTAAAAACAACATTACCAGGGTTTTTTTCTGCTCCAATATTGATTAAATTTAATTTGTCTAGCTAGTACAATGTTGTACTGGCTGGAAGTACAAAGTAAGCTTTGCTCTATGAATATGCGCAGGAGTTAATAAAGCATACAGATTAATGCTTTTGTTTTCAGCCTTTTACGACTTTACGACTAACCTTTAGCCAAATACACAAACTCATATAGGTATGACCTATATAAAAAAGGTTTCAATTTATTTTCGGTTCAGTTAAAGTTGTCTATTTATTATATTGTAATAGTCCAAAATAAATAAATAAGGTAAAGTAATAGTCAACGTGGTCTATTTATATTAAAGTGCACTTTTTAAAATGTGTAGGATCTAACAAACAACAGAACACTGGAGTCCAGTACACTTAGATGCTCACACAGGCGAACATGAAAAGGATAAGAAATTACGGCCTCTAAGGCTTAGAGCATTAAACCCTAAGGCGCATGGCATGGGCAAAGAGCTCGAACTCTTTAAGGAAGTAAAGAGGCCAAAGCTTTGTTATTTCGGTCATGTCATGAGAAATCCAAATTACAACCTGCTCCAGCTCATGTTAGATAGACTGTGATTGAAGGCTAGATAGCTGGCAAAAGAAACATCTGCAAATGGAGGCATTCCTGCCTCGGATCAAGGGACACAGTGGATCACGTGGTAACGATGCAGCTGATGAACTAGCCAGAAGAGGCTCCAACACAAAAGCTGTTGGACCAGAACCGATAGTACCCATCCCCTTCAACCAGTTAAGGAGCTGGTTAAGGGAACACACACAGACACAAGCAACAAAATGGTGGACCTCGACACCAGGATGCAGGCAATCCAAAGAGGCTATGCCATCCCTGGACACAAAGCTCACCAAGTGCCTTCTGCGCATGGACAGGAATAGCCTAAAACTGGTGACGGGGACCATTACTAGACACTGCTCGCTGAATAAACACTTTCACACATTGGGTATTACTGATAGTCCTCTGTGCAGAGCGTGCATGGAGGCGGAGGAGACGGTGGCGCATGTGCTCCTTGAGTGCACCGGCGTCGCTCAGATCCGCAGAGAAACTCTCGGTACACCGGGATCACTCGCGGACGTCCTGAGAAGACTAGGAAGACTGATCTGCTTCTGGAGGGAGGTGGGCTGGCTGGAATAACCGGCCGCCATGGCTCACGTACAATGGTCCACTTTAAGGACTAAATGCGGAAACCATCACCGTTAACATAGAACATAGAACATAGAGGCATTCCTGGCTTAAAAACCTACGTAAATGGTTCGGCTGCAGCATACTGGTTCATTTTTCCGGGCAGTAGTGAACAGGGTGAAAATGGCTATAATACCTTTAGTAAAGCATCAATGCATGATGATTCAGGATCAGAATATCGCGCAATGTATCTCGCTTAAATGTCAATTGAAGCGGCGAATTTATGAACATTGCCAGTCTCATAAATGGTTGTCCTTCCTTTTGTAAAATTATGAGTTCATTTCTAATAATACATTTGGACAACAACAACAAAGATACCACTGCAATGTCTACAATACAATTATAATAATGTATAATAATGAATAACATCTAAATACATATTTTATCAGGCTGCATTTTATAAAATCTTAATTGAAGCTGGCAACAATAAATTGAGTATGAGTTACACGTCAAATGGTTGATGGTGTTTGATGGTGTTCAATAGTGTTATCCGGAATAAAATGTGCATTGTTTGTCGATAAAAGAGCCCTTTTTGTTAAATATTGCTGTGCAACTATAACAATTGAAACACGGGATCATTTGGATGTATTTAAGAAGATACATAATCATTCCTTAGTTGTAAACATTTATGTTGTAAAATAGACTAATCTTATCACAATGGGTAAGTGTTTATTCGTTGTGCGTGAGTTTTATGGGGTTTAAAAGCATTTAATTACATTGTGAACGTTACTACATTGCAGGTGGCCTGTTCAGTTACTTTAGGGGTTTGCTAGGCGCAAGGGAAATGAGGATTTTGATCCTAGGTTTGGACGGCGCCGGAAAAACCACAATATTGTACAAGTTACAAGTCGGAGAGGTGGTGACTACTATACCAACGATTGGGTTCAACGTAGAACAAGTTACATACAAAAACCTCAAATTTCAAGTGTGGGATCTTGGTGGGCAGACCAGTATTAGGTGACTTTCTTTAAACATTTATAGGTTATGTTCTGTGGATGAAATGCAATTATTTTTTACTTCCAATATCGCTTGTTTTATTACTGAACATTAAACTCGTGGTTTTAAGTAAATTATCAGTACAAAGCTGTGCTGTAACATATCTGGCTTTAATCTGTTTATAACCATTGCATATTTGAATGGTGCTTTGTGAATTTCAGGCCTTACTGGCGATGTTACTATGGGAACACGGATGCCATCATATATGTTGTAGATTCTGCTGATAGAGATCGAATAGGAATATCAAAAGATGAACTGGTGCATATGTTAAGAGTAAGTAAGATATGAACTTGTTATATATTATGATACTTGACGTCACTAAAATAGCAGTTTCTATTGTTCCTATATACTCTCCTGAGTTTCTTGCCAGCTATTCTTGGTTATTGGCTCTCTGAAAGTTCAATCTGATGGTCAATTCAGAAGATAAATTTAAATAAAAGTGCCTGTGCCTCTTCAATTGACTTGACAATTTGAGATTTAGAATGAAATTATTATTATTTATTTACTAGAAATCGTTCTAAGAAACAAACAACAACAACATAGCACTAAGAATTTTATAAGCCAATTAGGGTTTCTCATCGAGAAGTCTCGAAGCGGGAATTCCCGGGAAATTTGGCCTTAGTCGAGACGGGAAAAAAAGGTGGGGTACCCGGGAAGTCGAGAAATTAAAAAAATAAAAAAAAATAGCAATTTCACATTAATTCCTGTGTTACTTATTACAAAAATTATTCCATTTTACATCCTTTTACTACCCAATAAGGCACCCACCTCCCACCCGCCCCACCCCGTGATCTCTCTGTTTGTTCAAAAGTCCATTAGCTTAGATAGCCAAAGCTGCTATTAACAGAAAATTGTTGGTCTAATTTGTAATATTATGTATGTAACGGAGACGATTATCAAAAGACTGTGATTTAAATGTTGTTAGTTATTATTACAAAAGTTTTATATATATATATTTTATAACCTAACCTCATTTCATAAACATCATTATTTATTTTAATGAAACATTTTGACTTTTACATTACGTATATACCAAAGTGATGATATTTGTCAGCAACAGCTAATTATAAAAAAATTCCCGGGAATCCCCGGGAAATGGTGCTCAAGAAGTCTCGGTATCCGGGCACAAAAAAAAGTTGGGAAATGAGAAACCCTAAGCCAATGCTTATAGCGTGTACCGCAAAGCTATTAATAAGATTAAGATAAGATGTTAGAGTTGCAAAAATACACCACATTTTAGAAATTTGTCAAACCAAGTAAAGATTATAACTGAAGCCTGTTAGTTTTCTTTTCTTTTTTTCTTTTAATATTTACGGGTAAGCGCAGTGCCTTAATCTCACCTGATGTTAAGTGATGATAAGGCCATTTGGTGGAAACGCACTTCACCAGGAACCCTCAACTAGTGAGGTACTGGCTATCTTATCTCTAGCTGCCTGAACACAACAATGCTACAAACATTGATGTTATGGCGACATGTTTAGATAAGATGGTGGTAGCTAGCCAGGCGGACCAACAAGCCCTACCACCAACCAAACCGAGTACACAAAGATGTACCCCCCGCTGGGAATCGAACCCGGGACCTCTGGGTCTAAATCGGTGGTCTTAACCACTAGACCACAGAGGCGGTTAAAAAGCGGTTTAGTAAGCCTACAATTGTATCTAGTATTCAGTGGTTTTCGTTGGTGACTTAAACATGAATTTACTATACCATCACTAAAGATATATCTTAACACTTTCTAGGAAGAAGAATTAGCCAATGCAATCCTTGTGGTATTAGCAAATAAACAAGATATGGCGGGATGTCTGACTGTTGCCGAGGTCCACCAGGCGTTAGGGCTTGATGCGTTGCGTGACCGTACGTTCCAAATCTTCAAGACATCTGCAGTAAGAGGGGAGGGGCTCGACCAAGCAATGGATTGGCTGTCGAACGCTTTGCAAGCCAGAAAATAACATCAAAGATAGGTATGTATGCTATAGGTTGGCACAGAAAGATGTTATTTGGACATCCTGTGATAGATAGCACTGAACCTTGTGTTGTACAGTTCTTTTTTTTTGCCAATTATATTATCTGCTCCTACTTATAACAGCATAATATAACAGTTGAGTATTAAATAAAAATGTAATTGAGACACCTAATAATTCGCCAATGTATGGAGGCTCACTTTCATTTTGATCAGGTGGGTTACTCTTGAAACACAATTGCAGTAATAAATTTCCAATCCCAAATCTAAAAAATTCAAATGGCACTCTTAGAAGCGATAATAGCGCTACATTGGAATTAAATTGCGTGGAAATTGAGTGAACAAATTATTATCGAGATGGGGCGTTCCGAAATTGCAAAACTTATCCCAATATCGATACATATTAATCGCATTGGAATTGTATTAAGATTGAGTTTGCGTCAAGAGTAGCCTACCTGGTAAATCTGAAATTATTTATCCTACTTTCATTCATAGGGAAAATCAACCAGTTCATTGTGGTGTATGATAATTTGAGAAGGTAGATATTTATAAGCACATTTGGCAGTGGAGTTTCTCCAAATTTCATTGACAACCACCAATTTCTACGCTTTATCTAGTAAAATTACTAAAATTAATTGACAAAGTTTCAGTGTTGTCAGCAAATTTGGTATTGCAAGTGTTCATGGGCTGCAGTGGCTACTTTCCTTTATGCTTTTTTCAGTCTTAGAACCGTATAAAAGCAAATGCTTAAGAATTTCCTATTGTTGATTGTTGAATATAATATTTATGATTTAAATAATATACAATACATATTATACTACTAACACAAACTTTGTTGTAGTGTTGAAAATAATTTCACGAGCAGAATGGACAGAGCTACGATAGCATATTTGGTAGTGCACCTGACCCGGTAGGTCAAAGGGTGCGGGCCCAAATCCCGTTCGTGGAAATGTTTTCAACACTTTAAATAATAATATTGAAAATTAATATGTAGTTGTGTAGTTATGTTATTTCATTTGTCCACAGACTATGATTGAAAAAGATATGTGAAACTAAATGGGGCTGAACTGAATTGTGTGAGAGGGAGAGATGATGAGTTAGTTTGTCACCTGTAACGCCATTAGCTTAGTACTTAGTGTCGTCGCTGAAGCATTGTACAATCCCGGACTCCTAAATCGAGCCAGCTAGCATAATGAGTTTGTATCGTCCATAACTTTAAAAAATGTATGAATGACCAAAAAGTTTTTATGCAGTTTTGTAGCTGGCATATTCAACATTAGGCTCATGTTGTTCTGAATTTTTTGATCATTCAAACCATTTTTAAAGTTATGGACGATACAACCTCATTATGCTAGGTGGCTCGATTTAGGAGTCCTGGAGTATATATGAACGCAAAATATTTTTTTGTAAATTGCAACAATATTGAAAAGCTCATAGTTACCCCTTTAGTAGGCACGGAATGATGAATTTTTCATTGATTTACGGTCTATGTTAAGGGAATTAAGTTAAAATTTCATTCCAATATCTAATGTCTAATAAAGGGGTTAAAAATGAGTTTTTTCACCAACATTGTAAAAAAATATAAATTATTATTAATTTTATCGCCTTTATGGCTAAGTGGTTTAACCACCGATCTCAGGTACAGAGATCCCGGGTTCGATTCCCTGCCGGTGTACATATTGTTTTACTCGGTTTGGTTGGTAGTAAGGCTTGTTTTAAGCCCGCCTTGCTAGCTACCACCATCATATCTAAGCCTGTTGCTATAACAAAGTAACATTATTATATTCGATAGCCAGTTCCTGAGTAATTGAGAATACCTGGTGAAGTGCGCTTCCACCATTTATACCATCCATACAAGTGGGTATCTAGGCTGCCTCACAAAAAAGCCCCTCCACTTATATCTACAGCTTCATGGCTGGACCTACTGTTACTTTAAGAAGTCCACAATTCAGTAGTTGACTGGTAATTCAATAAAGAAACTATAGCAACAGTCAAAATATTTTTTTTAAACTGAAATTGTATAGAAATGTCCAACTGTGACGTCATTATTGTGTTCCTTCAATTGAGTGTTCATTAAAAACTTTGTAGGTTACAAAAATTCATGTTTTGGTCAAATAAAAAATACTTACTTACTTACTCCGCTTGCTCAGTGTTCCGTAGTGGATTTTGGCCTCAAATAAAAAATAGATTAATATTTTTAAAAACTGTCTCGTTGTGTCCTTAATACGATTTCTGGATCTATAATGATATTAGTTATTGTAAACTTCCCTTTTGTGTGTTGGTCGACTCTACTGCTATTTTAAGAAGTCTCGGGTGCCAGTGGCCTCATTTTGTTAATTTTTCCATAGTCGTATTGCCAAAATCAGGCTACCGACCCACTATTGAAAAGCTATTGACTTAGCAGACTTGGCCCAGGTGAAGTAAAAGCCAAGCGCATTTCTATTGTATTATAAAAATAACTATTAGACAAGAAAGATAGAAAGGAATAGTGTTATGTTATTTTTTAATGGATTTGTACTGTATTATTTTACATAATTTATTTTAACAAATAATTAGTTTTATATTCTAAATTTGGGATGGTGTCAATGAAAATGATTTTGAAATTTATATTCTTTCAACTTTGTCATGTTATTTTATCGATTATATATTAGGCTAAGTGCACACGACGATTATTCAAGCGCTGTCGACGCGTTTTTCCCGCGTGCGCTGCGTCCGTATCGATAGAAACGCTCGTGTTGTACGACAAAAAACCGCTATATGTTGCCGCTTGCATCGCCGCTTTAGTCTGCCTGTATCAACGTAAAAGTGCGTTAGTAGTGATGCAAACTTAGGGCCTAACTTATGAACGTGAGCATACGAATAGTATTACCAAATGTACCAATACGCAACAAAAAACGTACATAAAGTTCTTATTAACGAATGCTCTTAGTCTCTTTTGTGATGGTTTTTCTACAGCAACTGTCATTAAAAATAGTTTAGGAGTCATCTAACACTAGGAGTTGTCGTTAAAAACGGCCATTAGTCACGTATTTGCAAAGATCACTTACTCCATTCGCACATTGCGTTTACAGCGCATTTTTATAGCGTTTTAGACGCGTTTACGGCGCGGTAAAAAATCGTGTGCATTCAGTCTTAAAACGTTGTTGAATTATTACGCACAGTAGCAAATAGTAGCAAAATTCTTTAAAGATGATAATTAGAATAATTATTATTAACGGGATTATTACCATGATTTTTGTTGTGTGAAAGTATCCGATATTTTTTCCGATACTCACACACAACAAAAAATAACAAAAATAATTATTATTCTAATGTAAGTGACCATGATAGTTTAAAAAGTTAGAATGTTATTCAATTAATATTTTATTTCATATTAATTGATTGAAATAATATATTGAAGTTTGAAATAAAAGGCAACAATTGCCATAGCCAACTGCATAATAGGAACGCAGTAATATTATATTTATTTTCTCATGACTTTAATTCTACGATTGCATAGTTTAATAACAGCTCTCTTAGAAAAAAAATAGCTTTTCGTTCTATTTTACTGTAGTGTTAGCAGTAGTAGACATATGAGCGTTTGCTTCGCTTTGAAAATGATTTAAGGGGGTGCAGCGCAGATGTAAAACTGCGAGTTTCAAGTTTCTTTATGATAGCGAGCGAGCGGCGCGTGGCAGTGGTGTGACAACGGCGCACGACAAGAATACGCACGCACACTAATATCTGTACAGAGTAGGCTGGTTATTTAATTAGAGCAATGTTTACTTTCGTAAAATCATAGGCGTTTGAGTAAAAAATAATAAAAAGTCTTAATATTTTCATATACATATTTTTTTATTGAAAAATAAGACGCCAGTGGCCTGCGGAATATCAATACAAACATTTTGATGTCGGATCATTGTTTCATTTGTGCTATATTTACAAAGTTTCTGAAGAAATAAGTTTTTAGATATCATTAATTTTACGTATTGTTTATGCAGTTTCTGGATATTTGTATCAAATTCCAAGACAACCATGGCCTTGTGAAAGGATCAAGCTAACCTACACTAGTCCTTTTAATGTATATGACCTATTCAGCGCCTAGCACCAGTGACTTAGAAACACGTAAATTTTCGAAATTCCGCGCGGCACCCCCTTTATATCTAGAAGAAGAATAATCATTGATTGGTAGATTGCCTTCTATTCAGCATTCATCATCTACAGTATTTTGGCGACGACACACATTTTATCTAAGTATTTAAATAAACAAATTTGTTTAGTAGAGAGCCGGCGTTCGGAGTCAATGGATGTACTATAAATAAGTTATTATTAATTACAATTAATTAATATATATATTTTGTATCAGTGACGTTCACCAAGGTAATTTATATTATATTGCGGTAAGCGAGAAAGATTGTTCCAAATACAATATCATGTATTAATTTATGCGTTCGTTATTTATTTTGCATAAACAATCCTTATGTGTTAGTATAATAATAATAATAATAATAATAAAAAGAAAGCCGAGAAGGACAAGCTCAGTAAGTACCTTGACTTGGCTCACGAGGTTACCGCCATTTGGGATGTGGATTCAACCATTATTGTACCGATAGTCGTTTCGGCAAACGGTCTGATAGCGAAGAGCCTCGATCAACACCTAGAGAGGCTCTCGCTGAAAGGTTGGGTTAAGGGTCAGATGCAAAAGGCAGTACTCCTAGACACGGCACGTATTGTCAGAAGGTTCCTCACTCTGCAGCCCTGACCACCGGTAGCTTGGGCCCTGCCCCGCTGCTGGTGGTACTCTAGGATTAGGTTTTTATAATGTTTTATTGTTTTTATATTAAAATATTGTAAAAATCTAGTTTTAAGAAAGAAAATAAATAAAGGAGATAATAATAATAAACTTTGGCTAACGATTATAAATAAATTTATTGAAAAAAGATTCGTGAAAACTCCTTACGTTCGTTAAATATGCATTATGACTGCAAATTCTCGGATCTGGGGCAACCTGCAACTTAAGTGGGGTATTCCCACCGTCTCACTACTTAGTTCGACGGAGCTCAGAGGTCATAACTACCCACTAAAAACGCAGTACCATCCCAACACTTAAAAAAAAGATATCGGGCTAACGATTTTATTATTATACTAGCTGACCCGGCGGACTTCGTACCGCTTTGACAGTTTCCATCATTGAGTTAAATCATTTTTTTTGGAAAATTAAATTTTTGTTTTTAGTATTTTATTTCATATATTTTTTAATATAGCCTATATACTCAGCGCTACTGTAGCATTCTAATGGTGAAAGAATTTTTTAAATCGGTCCAGTAGTTTTTGAGTTTATTCGTTGCAAACATACATACATACAAAAATACAAAGGTTTCCTCTTTATAATATTAGTATAGATTATTATCCTCTTTATTTATTTTTAAGCTTAGATCTAGGTTTTATAAAAATTATATATAAAGTAAAATATAACAAAATACATACAAAAAATACATTTTTTACAAAAACCTAAACCTAGAACACCGCCAGCAACAGAGCAGGACTCAAGCTACCGGCGATTAAGGCTGCAGAGAAAGAAACCTCCTGACAATGCGTGCCGTGTCCAGGAGTGTTGCCCATTTATGTGCATATTATTATCTCCTTCATTTATTTTCTTTCTTAAAACTAGATTTTTACAATATTTTAATATAAAAACAATAAAACATTATAAAAACCTAATCCTAGAGCACCACCAGCAGCGGGGCAGGGCCCAAGCTACCGGTGGTCAGGGCTGCAGAGTGAGGAACCTCCTGACAATACATGCCGTGTCAAGGAGTATTGCCTTTTGCATCTGACCCTTGACCCAACCTTTCAGCGAGAGCCTTTCTAGGTGTTGATCGAGGCTCTTCGCTATCAGACCGTTTGCCGAAGCGACTATCGGTACAATAATGGTTGAATCCACATCCCACATGGCGGTAACCTCGTGAGCCAAGTCAAGGTACTTACTGAGCTTGTCCTAATTATTATCTTTTTAATTACTGATCAAACGAACTTACCTGAAGTGAACTTCGATCATTATATTAAAAGCCGTAACCTAAACCTTTGTTGAAAAGCTCGAGGGCGCAGTGGTTAACGCGCCCGGTCTGCGAGTGCTGAGGTTAAGCAACTTTCGCAAAGGCCGGTCATCGGATGGGTGACCAAAAATTTATCATCTCGAGCTTCTCCGTGCTTCGGAAGGCACGTAAAGCCGTTGGTCCCGGCTGTATTAGCAGTCGTTAACAACCACCAATCCGCACTGGGCCCGCGTGGTGGTTTATGGCCCGTTCTCCCTATCCATCCGTAGGGAAGGCTCGTGCCCCAGCAGTGGGGACATAAAATGAGCTGATGATGATGAAACCTTTGTTAGAATTTTATATAAAAAGCACTTCCTTGTGCTGTTCCGGTGGAAGTGGTGGGCCATCTACCGTAGAAGAGCTCGGTATCCTTTAGCCAGAAGTCTCTACAGTCACTGTTTGTGCCCATTTATGTGCATATTATTGGAAAATGGATTGAAATAAACAATTTTTTAAATGTTTCTCATATAAAAGACATCAACGCGCTATAAAGTTAACATTTGTGATGATGCGTGACTTTGTGTCGGCTGAATCTACTGAAAGACTAGATGTATACGACATGTTCTCGCCTAACCGCCGAAATTAATAACGGTTAGAGGTAGGGCCTATCTTAGTTTCGTTACCAAGCAACCGCTGTTATTTTCCGATAATTAACAAATAACTAAGCAACAAATCTCTAGTAGGCCTATCTCTTGCTGAGGATAAGTTATTAATTTCGGCTGTAAATCGAGCTGGCTAATCCTGCTTGTGACGGAATATAAACTAAATCGGCTTAACCCTTGAGCGTCGATCGACCACCAGGTGGCCGATAACAATTAAAATTCTATTGTGTCTGGTATTCGCGCGCTCGAGCTCCTATGATATAACAATGACAAGGTAATTATTAACAAGACATTTTAAGAAACTCATGTGATGATATTGTAGATTTTAATGTGAATAACTACATCTGCTGATCAACGCGACGAGAATAGAGTCCTAGACGAATACCTAGAAAATTAATCACAAAATCTTAGATGCTGTAAAACCTAGAAACTTGAAATCTGCAGGTAGGTTCAAGGTCATTGCCTTTTTAGTTATTTTTACGTACCTCCTTCCTACATATAAACCCAAAAAGAGTCTAATATAAACGACTTCAATATTTCGTTTTAATATTTTTTTTTCTAATTAGTTATATAATTTATTACAGAACAAAACTTAAAACAAAAAAAAGAAACAACTTAACTGAACTTTAAAAAAACCAAAGAAATAATAATAGCTAATAAAAACTAAATGCCTATAAATAAAAGATGTCTTCCAACTGTGGGCCCATGGGAACGGTCCCAAGAATGCTGGCAACATTGCCCCTCTGGATTGCCAAGCTAATACGCTGGCAGAGGTAGCTGCCAGCCTTCTTGTCACCGGAGGCCTCAATAAGGCGAGCACTTAGCTCTTTAACAAGTTGCCTTGCCTCCGGCCCCCATGGACCCATTGTTTCCACCGCAAACGGAACAAATAAATAATTACGACCCAGGTTCGCGTATTATTGTTTATTGCATTTTTTGTGCATTTATTACGTATGATTTTCATGAGTGTACATAATAGCAAAACAGTATTCCCGAGCAACAAGACAAATAAGGATTCAGGCGTTGTTTCTGAAGATAACCATATTTGTACGAGGATCAAGACTCCGTTTCTTCTTTAGGCCACCGCCGCCTCTTTGGGTCGATGACTGGGCAGGCTGGGTTGTTCTTCTTCTTCTCTTTGTCACGGCACAGATACTTGTAAAGCAACGCTAGCAGCCCAGTTCCAATGGCCAACCCTCCGACGATGGGCAGCCAAGCTGTCACGCCACCACTGTCGCTGTCCCCTGGAAGGAGTGTTCGTACATTATGTCTCCTCATCAGCTCATTTTTGTCGCCACTGCTGGGTCACGAGCCTTCCCTATGGATGGATAGGGAGAACGGGCCATGAACCACCACGCGGGCCCAGTGCGGATTCGCAATCGTCTTAACGAAATTTGTATGACATTGAAGCAGCTCCACCGTGACCGGTGACCGGTGACGTCTGACTTCTCGTAGTGAATGTACAAAAAAATGTGAAATGAAGAAGGCTTTGCGAATGTGCTTTAGTGGTCTATGGAGGGAAATACAGACATGCCAGTTAGCGTTTACACATGGCAGTAGATGGCACTTGCAAGGAGCTGTAAATGTAATGCAAGTGTGCCAGCTACAGTCATGTGTTCCCGGCATTATGAGTGGGTACAGTCAGCTTCAAAATTATCTGAGCGTTCAAACACACCAAAAATATCTGACCATTTGACAAAAATCAACCTTATCTCAAGACGTAGAAATTAGTTTTTATTTGTTGTTTGAGAACAAATGACATTGAATGAAAGTACATCTTTCACGTATTGGGCTAAGAGTGATTTTTGTCAAACGTTCAGATATTTTTGGTAGGTTTGAACGCTCATATTATTTTGAAGCTGACTGTACCTAGTGTAAGTTTTGTTTACTATCCGTATTCATTCGATTACGTTTTCGAAAATGAAAGTTAGTATGGCATTGAAGCAGCGCCTCCTGGCGACAAACGAGTAGAAATAAAATTTTGCCATACCAATTCTCGTTTTTGTTAACGTGTGATCGAATGGCGAATAAAACTCTCACTAGGCACCCTGGATGAAGAACGCGCTTCGTTGAGTGCGCGCATTTATTAGTAGATTTAAGTGTCGACGATCCAAGCAGAGGAACCTGATAGTTATGTTAAGGGGGTTTAGCGCGGACGCTAAACTGCGAGTTTCAAGTTTCTTTATGATAGCGAGCGAGCGGCGCGTGGCAGTGGTGTGACAACGGCGCACGACTACGAATACGCACGCACACTAATATCTGTACAGAGTAGGCTGGTGATTTAACACAGACCTTACTTTCGTAAAATCATAGGCGTTTGGGTAAAAAATAAGAAAAGTCTTAATAATTTCATATTCATGTTTTTTAATAGAAAAATAAGACAACAGTGACCTGCGGAATATCAATACAAACATTTTGATGTCGGATCATTGTTTCATTTGGGCTATATTTACAAAGTTTCTGAAGAAATAAGTTTTTAGATATCATTATTTTACGTAATGTTTATGCAGTTTCTGGGTATTTGTTTCAAATTCCAAGACAACCATGACCTTGTGAAAGGATCAAGCTAACCTACACTAGTCCTTTTAATGTATAAGACCTATTCAGCGCCTAGCACCAGTGACTTAAAAACACGTAAATTTTCGAAATTCCGCGCTGCACCCCCTTAATAATACAACGAGAAGTGATCATGTTTAAGGCTCCGACCACCTATCTGAAAACAATATGTTGTGGGATTTGTCAATGGGGCATCTCACTTGAGACACTAGCCTTATGATTGTCAAAGAAAGCGATTCATTGAATAAATTCTTTGCCACCAAAAATTTTATGCTTTCCCAACACACGTTGTCCTTCCTTCCTAGAAACTAGGATCCTTTAAATTATTTTTTTGGAGAATGTTTGCTGATTGCCTCGGACGGCATTTTCAGCTTCACCGGGCTTTTCGGGGGCGGCGAGAAAGGGTTCCTCAATCCGTGTGAAACGAATCACCTTCGAAGGTGTTCTGCAGGGAACGGCATCGCGCTAATGCGTGTCCCCGTGTCCTATATACTTGATTCTCCGAGGGGTTCGGGTCGGATCGGTCCTATGAGGTGTAAAAAAGCAACATGCGGGTTGGCAAGGTAAAGAAGGCTAGTGAGGCACAATCGCGGTGCTTCAGTAGCAGTCTTCGCATCTGCTTAACATTATTTTATAAGTTTTAAAAGAAAATAAGTAATAGTGAAAATCTATTAATAAGCACTCGTCTGTCCTCTCGTGTCTGTAACGTATAACAATGGTTAAATCAATTGTTACATACCTTAATATGGCGTTTGGACAGACTAGGGGATAAATAAATCATTACAAGCATTTTCATTTTGCCTTACAAAATCTTACAACTGGACTTTTAGTTGGTTGAGCAGCTTTGCTGAAGCAGATCCGAAACCCCAATCCTATCTGAACCCATCGGAGAATCTAGTAGGAGACGGCGACACGCACTAGTCCGTGATGCCATTCCCTTTAGAAAATCTCTTAACGGTGTATTGTTTCACACAGCTTGAGGAACCCTAAAAGTTTCTCGCCGCCCCCAAAAAGTCCAGTGACGCAGAAAATGCCGCCACAAAATTTAATTTTAATTGTTATCGGCCACCTGGTGGTCGATCGACGCTCAGGGGATATATAAACATAATCTCTAAAAAAAGGCTTTGCTGCATTACTTGATCTTGGTGGAGCGCTCATTTTTACACAATTTTAATAGCTTATTTATTTCTTTGTAGTTTTTGTGAACACATAGTGATATACCAGTTTCACGATAACCGGATAGATCTGCTTTTGAGGGTGGTAGTCTTCATCGCAAAGTTTTTGTTACTTGTTTTATTATAAGTTATCTATTTGATGTCCATTTTTGTGGAGATTGGGATGTTCCCCGGTGTGGTGGATCCCGGTGGGTCCAGTATGATATTATTATGTTTTTGCACTCTCAAAATTCAACTTTGGTGGACATAATTGTTGAAAGGATACTGGTCAGTGATGCTGGCCAGCTGCAACATGCTGGCCAGTTGCAATCAACACTCTCTTGACATAAGTTTAAATATTGTCTATGTTCTTAAAAGAAAGAGAATAGAACATATGTGTCTGTGTCATTGTGAATTGAGTCTCGTTGATAGCTTCTCATAGTAAACATGTTCTGAGTCTAGTTTTTATAAGTTTATTGTTATGTTGTTTATTTCGGTGTGTATATAATTAAATCATCTTTGGAACGCTCTCTTGTATTTCCTTTTACAGGTTATGGGCCCAGAGAGCGTTCATAACATTTAAATAGATGTTTGTGTGATTTGTGTGATTTATTGTTTTCGATGTTGTTTTGTAACTAAGGAATAACAGACATGCCAGAGTCTGATAAACATAGCAACCAGAGTTGTTGACATTTTAAGGCGGTAACTAAGGAAATATTTAATAGCCATGGAAAATATAAACAAGTTGAGAGATCAAAGTAACTACAAAAATTGGAGAAAAATAACAAAATTATTCTTGGAGTCGAAAGGACTAATTGATGGAGCGAAAGATTATAATGATGCAAAAGCAAGATTTCTTATAATTAGTCTTATTGATGAAAAGTTTCTACACTACATTATTAATTGTAATTCAACCAAGGAAATTTTTGATAAATTGGATTTGATATTTCGTTTTGATAGCAAAGAATATAATCATGAAAAAATAATAAAATTTTACAGCTACATTTCAAAAGGGAATGTAATAGATGACATAAGCAATTTACAGAATTTATTTTCAGAAATTAATTTAGTAGACCCAAACAGCATAAGCGAAGATATGCTAATGAATAAAGCATTAACAATACTACCACAAAATTTAAATTATTTTAAGACAGTTTGGGATATAACACCAAAATCAGAAAAGACCATCTTCAACCTTATCCAGAAGATACAAAGACAAATAGAAAATTCAGACATGCCTAGTACTTCAGAATGGAGTAATCAAGCATTTAAAACAGACGAAAGAAAATGCTATAATTGTGGAAAAATAGGACACATCGCTAGGGCATGTAAACAAGGCTGTGATATTTGTCATAAGATTGGTCACAATACAAGAAACTGTTTTTCGGGAAAAATTTGTAAGAAATGCAATAAGAAGGGTCACATAGAAAAATTCTGCCGCAGCTATAATTACAACAATAATGATAACCCTGTAAGCGAACAATTACAGATTCCAGTCAAAGCTGTAATTGATTCAGGCGCCTCATCACATTTCTTTAGCAATAAAAATTTAATTCAAATTACAGAGAAAATAGAAGTGCAAATTAGGTGTGCGAATGCAGAAAACTTGGTAGCGCAAGGGACTGGTATAATAAAAACCGACTTCGGACAGCTGAAAGATGTACTTTTTGTCCCGGATATATCAAGAAACCTCATCTCGGTAAGCGCTATCACAGACAATGGTGGCACCGTACATTTTTCTGGAGACAAGGTATTTATAAAAAATTTTAATAGAACAATTTTAATTGGTTATAAAACTAAAACCGGACTTTATGAAACGAATTTTTTGGCTAATTATACTCGCGAAGCGCTACTCACTGAGAGTACCAATATCTGGCATCGGAGACTAGGTCATCTATCCGACGTGCCTCGTCTGGCAAAAATGGTAAATGGTATAAAAATTGGGGGGGAATATTCAAATAAATTTTGCGAAATCTGCGTAAAAGCAAAAATGACTCGAAAATCGTTTGAAAATAATAGAATCAAAGCAAAATTCCCTTTGGAAATAATTCATACAGACATTTGCGGTCCAATTGAAGTTCCCACTTGGGACAACAAAAAATATTTTATCACGTTTTTAGACGAGTTTACGCATTTCTGTGTCGTGTACTTGATCGCCTTCAAAAGTGAATGCCTTAGCAAAATTAAAGAATTTGTATGTTTAAGTGAAAATCATTTCAATAGAAAAGTAAAGAAAATTCGATGCGATAATGGGGGTGAATATTCGAGCAATAACCTACATGCGTGGTGCCAGGCTAAAGGAATAGTATTGGATGTAACCATACCTTACACGCCTCAACTAAATGGAAAAGCCGAAAGATTGAACAGAACCCTGATGGAGAGAACGAGGGCTTTAATGTTTGACGGCAAGGTTCCGAACTATTTGTGGGGGGAAGCACTTTTAACAGCCAGTTTCCTGATCAACAGAAGCCCAACGGAAGGTAGAAACGAGACACCAGCAGAAATGTGGTTCAAGATAAAACCTAACCTATCGAACATCAGAAGATTTGGATCTACAGCTTACTACAAAACAAATTTTGGATTAAGAAAACTTGACGAAAGATGCAGCAAAGGAATACTCATTGGCTATGTTCGAAATGGCTACAAAATTTGGGTGGACGACAAGAAACAAATAATAAGAGCGAGAGATGTAAGAATAAACGAAGAAGAACAAGGAATATGTTTAGATGATGAAGAAAATATGGTTAAAATAAATGGACTCTGGCAGATGGATGACGATAAACAAATAGAAGAAGATGAAACAAGGCAAAACTCATCAGACCACAATGAAGGGTGTCGAGAAGGTGAAGATAGGAGAAGAATCATCAATATAGATAGTGATCGAGAAGGAGAAAAGTCTAGAAGATTCAGGAAAACAGTTGAAGTTAGAACAAATGATGATGAAACATTCAGGAAAACAGTTGAAGTTAGAACAAATGATGATGAAACAAATGGTGAAACAAGTTACAATCAAACAAATGAGAGTGAGAGAATAAATGAAGAAGCTGGAAATGAGAATAGTGTAAATAATAGAAACCTTTTTGAAAATGAGTTAAATTTTGATAACGTTTTACAACCAGAAGAAGATGAAGAGTTTTTAGATAATGAACAAGTTGAAGAAAGTCAGAGTCGAGTAGTAGAGATTGAAGCAGAAAATAGAAATAGTAATGAAGAAATTGAGGGAAGTCGAGCAGTGGAAAATAATAGTAGAAGAAATCAACCTGCGAGAGAACGTAGATTACCAGAAAGATATAAAGATTATGTTATGGAGTATGATACGGAAGTTTCCTTGTTAACGTATGAAGAAGCAATAGAATCAAGAGAAAAAGGTAAATGGAAGAAAGCAATAGATGAAGAAATCAAATCGTTAGAAGAAAACAACACTTGGACTTTTGTGGATAAGAAAGAGGCTGAAGGAAGAAAACTAATAACAAGCAAATGGATCTTTACAATAAAGTCAGATGGAAGATACAAAGCAAGACTAGTTGCAAGAGGATTCCAACAAAAGTATAAGATAGATTATGATGAAACTTATAGTCCAGTTGTAAATACAAATTCTTTGAGAGTTTTATTGTCAATTGTTGCAAATAAAAAATTGAAGATGAAACAGTTCGATATTAAAACAGCCTTTCTACATGGAGACTTAAAAGAGTGCATTTATTTAAAAGTTCCAAAAGGTTATAGCGATAAAGAAGATAAAGTATGCAAACTAAATAAGAGTCTCTATGGGTTAAAACAAGCACCATTAATGTGGAACATAAAATTTACAGAACATTTATTTAAAATGGGTTTTAAGCAATTAAAGTTAGATCAGTGTATTTTTGTAATGGAAGGTGAAAGAAAAATAATTCTTGCGATTTATGTTGATGACGGACTAGTAGTTGGTGAGAGAGAAGAAGACTTGGTGCATGTAGTGGAAACGTTAAGAAAAGCTTTTGATCTAAGAATCTGCGAAGAAATATCAAACTATATTGGGTTGGATATAACACAAGGAAAGAAAGGAGTTAAAATTTGTCAGGAAAATTATATTGAAAAAATGTTGAAGAAGTTTAATATGAATGAAGCAAGAGAATGCAAAACTCCAACCATTTTGATAGAACAACATCCAAAATTGAAAATAGATACAGAGAGTCATGAACTCTATAGGGAAATGATAGGGTCTTTGTTATATTTAGCTAGTAAAACAAGGCCAGACATTAGCTTCCATGTAGGGTATTGCTCGCGTCAGCAGAGTACTCCAAATTTAAATGATTTAAATAACGCAAAAACTATTTTTAAATTTTTAAAAGGTTCGAAAAACAAAGGTATTCATTTTGGTGAAGGTGATAAAGTGCTTCGAGGATACTGTGATTCAGATTTCGCGGGGGATCCAGATACTAGACGTAGCACGTCGGGCTACGTGATTTGGTTGAACGGTGGACCAGTGGCATGGAGCTCAAGAAAACAGCCGATCGTAGCGTTATCGAGTACGGAAGCAGAATATATAGCCGCAGCAGAATGCTGCAAAGAACTTCTTTTCATCAGAGATTTCATTTTAGAAATGACTAATGAGAAATTAGAAATTGAAATGAAAGTAGATAATCAGTCCGCTATTTGGCTTATGAAGAAAGGAATTATGAATAAAAGAAGCAAACACATAGATGTGAGATACTACTATCTAAAAGATCAGATTGATGCAAACAGAATAACGGTTAAATACTGTCCAACGGGTTCGCAGATAGCAGACATACTAACAAAGTGTTTGCCACCTGTGAAATTTGAGAGGTGTCAAAGAAAACTCGTATCAGAGTGAGTGTTAGGTAGTGATAAGTGTGGGCTAAAGTGAACTAAGTGTTTTTTCGGTCTTTATGTGGGGTATTAGTATGTAAGTTTTTATAGGGGTGTAATGTTGTATAAGAAAGAACTTATATAGAGTTGTGATGTAAACTTAAGGAGCCAAGTCAATTCATATTATCAGTTAAAGAGTTAAGGGGTTGCGTTAACATACAATGTTTAAGGGGGTGTAATTTTTGGCATATATAATGATTAATTTAAGGGGGTGTAGAGTGGATATTAGAAGAATTTTTAAACTAAATTAATCATTCTTTATAAATACTATTAGAAAGGAGCTACCAAACGAAACACAAAACTTGTAACTTTGAATAATACTATACAATGTTTTTTTTTAGTAGATTGGCCTTAGGTTTATTATCACATTTATTTTTTATGAATTACTGTATATTTGTTTTTTATTTTTATTATAAAGATGTGTTGAGTTTTTTATTAGTTGAGTTTGTGGAAATTTTGTATTAAAGCAGGTCGAGTAGGAGATGTGTTAATGTTATTAGTAGTTGAGTCAAATAAAGCAGGTCGAGTAGGAGATGTGTTAATGTTATTAGTAGTTGAGTTTGTTGAAGTTTTGTATTAAAGCAGGTCGAGTAGGAGATGTGTTAATGTTATTAGTAGTTGAGTCAAATAAAGCAGGTCGAGTAGGAGATGTGTTAATGTTATTAGTAGTTGAGTTTGTTGAAGTTTTGTATTAAAGCAGGTCGAGTAGGAGATGAGTTTATTGGAAGTTGTTAGTCGAGTAGGAGTTAAGTTAGGAGTTAGATTGAAGGTTTGTTATAAAGCTGGTTGAGCAAGAGATAAGTTAATTGGAAGTTGTTATTTTTAAAGTTACCGTTAAAATTTGAAATGTTTAAGTCTAAGGGGAGACAGGGGTAAATGGGATATGAATATAAAAAAAAAAAAAAAAAATATTTTCTTTGTATATGGAAGGCAGTATGTCAAGGGTAGTTGATTGAGGGGGTGTGTTGAAAGGATACTGGTCAGTGATGCTGGCCAGCTGCAACATGCTGGCCAGTTGCAATCAACACTCTCTTGACATAAGTTTAAATATTGTCTATGTTCTTAAAAGAAAGAGAATAGAACATATGTGTCTGTGTCATTGTGAATTGAGTCTCGTTGATAGCTTCTCATAGTAAACATGTTCTGAGTCTAGTTTTTATAAGTTTATTGTTATGTTGTTTATTTCGGTGTGTATATAATTAAATCATCTTTGGAACGCTCTCTTGTATTTCCTTTTACAATAATTGCCAATGGAAATGTCATTTGTGTACATTGACACAAAGAGAATTTAACACTATATATTGACATTGACATTCAATAGCGTTCTTCCATAGATATGTTTCATGCTTTTTCTTTGGATAAGTAGGTATCTACATTACATATCTACAGCTTCATGGGTACAAGTTGAACCCATGAAGTTCAGAATCAAGTGGTAAGAAAATTAAAGAATATAATAGTTGTACCGTACAACTTTTATATTCTTTAATTTTCTTACCACTTGATTCTGAACTTATGCACACAAATGGCTGTGCGAAGCTGAGCGGGGTTCCAAATAGCATTGCTCGGCACCGTACAGTCCCGCTCGGCTCTGTATGTACATCCCCGCTCGGATGCGTACATCCCCGCTCGGTTTCGTACATCCCCGCTCGGCTCTGTACATCCCCGCTTGGCTCCGTACAGCCTTGCTCGGTTCTGTACATACTCGCTCGGCTCCTTACAGCCCCGCTCGGCTCCGAACAGCCCCGCTTGGCTACGTACACCCCCGCTCGGCTCCGTACATCCCCGCTCGGCTCCCTACAGCCTCGCTTTGGGTTGCCAGATGCAGGCATTTCAGTTCCGGGACAATTTGAGGGTTACGAATTTTCTTGGTAGGAAAAATATGTGAAATAGATAGTTATTTTTGTAAATCACTAAATTACTTGTAATTTTTTTTAAACATTATTACATCTAAGGAAAAACTAACTTACCTACCTGTCTACCAAAAAAACTAGTGGTAGGTATTCGAAATTCGGGACTATAAAGTGTAATTTCTGGACATGGGACAAGACATGTAATGCCGGGGCAATCCCGGATTTCCCGGCCGTCTGGCAAGTCTAGCCCCGCTCAGCTCCGAACAGCCCCGCTCCAATAGAGTTTAGGTGCGGTTAATACCGTTCCGCCCAGCTCAGCCCAGCTTAAATGGAGTGTCACCCTTACACACAGAAACGTGTTGGATTGGATATGGTCCTGTAGTTGTCTAACCCGCAAAGTATTTGGCCTCTGTTACATTTACTTATTACTCTTATAACATAAACAGATTTAGAAATGAGTCTGTGATTATATTAAGGCTTGTTTTTTGTTATCGGCAAAATTAGCAAAACTTCGGTCATTAGCAATTGATACTTTCATTTATACGATCTTCATTCAATATAAAATCATCGACTACTACTTCTATCATTGAATTAAGTTTATTACTTAAAAAGACTTAAAAAGTTGTTAGGTTTATACCTTACAACTTTTTAAGTCCACCTTCTACCTCTTGTAGGTCTAATAGGGCCATGATCTCACACATCTCTCATCGCCAAATGAAATAAAAGATACAAAACAGTTTCAATAAAATGTGTATTTATGTGTAAAATATAAATCCACTAGTTAACGTTTAAGAATACCAAGTTCTCTTTGTTTCAGAGCAAAAGGCACTTCTATGTGAACTTGGAGTTTTGTTTAATTTCAAACTAGCAATAATATTTTCTTAGTTTACAGTATCTTCATTAACAACCATCCACAGGCCATTTTCTTTTCTTCGGGTCAACATAGACGTAACAATCATGTTTTTTGCCACATCTCTTACATGTTATATGAACCTTGGGGTCTTTAGAGACGCAACAAATCTCTTTTTTATTACATCCCTTATCAGTTTCCTGACCCTTGGGATCTACGAGTATATAGATGCCACAAACCTCATTTTTATCACTTCCTATCCATTTTTCATGGATTGTAATATTTGTTTGCGAACATGTTGATCTCGTTCCCAATTTCCTACTACCTGTTCCAAATAAGTAAACGTATGTAAGAAGCCCTGCCCCCAGTATGATTGGCAGCAAGGATCCGATTCCGACTACTCCATCGTCTCCACCATGATCCCTACCCGGTCGTCCTTGGGCCATGTTTGTGATTCAAGAGATGTATCAGTTCCTTTGCCGGGTTTCTAAAGAGCTTCAAACCCATGGTGGACGGTTTTTTTACATTTTTTCTTTTGCTTTCAGTGTAGGCTGTCCATGAAGATGTACCTATTTACTTAACATGCGGTTGGCGTTATTATTCTAAGGCGGTTGGTTGAATGGTTGGTTGGAAAATAACCAAATTGTTCTTTGAAGTTTTGAAGTTGACTGGTGTTTGACATAATATAATTCAGTGACTCTCAGAACATTATTGTTCTGGTAAGTGACTAAAGACCAAAGACTAGGTAGGACCGATTTCAATTTATTCTTTAAAAAGTCTCGTTCTTTACTTCGTTAAGACATGTTGTATACACGGATAATCAAAGATACCCAGACGACTTGAAGCTAAATCAAGTTGCAGCTACCAGTCCTGTAAAGCTGTGAGGTATTGCAGTTGGTATATAGGTAGGTTTTTATAGTAAATTTTATTATTCGCAGTTAAAATGTTTTTTTTAGTGAAGGTCCTATCAATTATCTATTACAGACTACAGTCGTGTCAAAGTCAAATTCATCAGTTGACTTTGGGTATGTTCCGATATACACTGCGAGCACTGTAAGGTGTGGTTCAATTTAGTATACGGCGAAGCCGTTCCTTTATAGTTAGCTATACTGGTTACTATTTAAAACGGACCGCAGTCCAGTATACTGTCATCCATGCTGTCATAAATGCTCTTAGGCTGTCATCCATGTCATCATTTCTGGACGCTGTTGGACGCTCTCAGTGCTTTGATCACGTGATCAAAGCACTGAGAGCACCTTACCTCGAAAATGCCAGTGCTTACAGTACAAAAATGGCGACGATTTATGACGTCATATATTTCCCTAGGATACTGCGGCAGTATACTGTCAGTCCATAACGGAACAAGTTTCTCGCCAGATAGAGCACTGGACAGTGCTCGCAGTATATATCGGAACATACCCTTTGTTTCTGTTTCTGTTTCAGTTCTGTCAGATTTGACCATTATTTTAACTGTGCCATGATCTATTAATAAATTGAAGACGGTTCACAATAGTTGCTCCTAAAATGCCCAAAAATTATGAGCCGAAGAGGCGATAGTGATGGAGGTACAGACTGGTTACCAATCATAGGTATGTGGTAACTAATTAGTTGATAGTAAGAAGCCGCTACTAGGTTAGTAACCTTGGTAACATACTAAGTTTACTTGAAAAATGCCCCTTTTTATTCAACAACGCGAATGCATCAAGAGAACGGTTCGGTGCCGCTAGGGTGAATACTTGTGATTGCCATACTGGTGATCCCAATCACTTGCACGAAAAGGGAATGTGTAGTGGTTTTTAGGGTGTAGGCCCCTTCTCCTAAATCCCTGACGAAATATTCGGGCCTGGTCAGAGGCAGGAGCTGCAGGTGAGGAACCCACATAACCATCTGCACTTCCCAAACGCGGTGGTACTCAGATGACGAGATTTCCGCTGTCAACAAAAAAAAAAATGAGGCTAATGGTCCGGTGCGCATTTCGCTCGGAATCCTCACCTACTGAGGAACTGGCTATCTTAGAACTGTTTCTAAGACAAAACAAATAATTCTATGACCGGAGTTCGAAGCACTGAACTAGAGGCGTTGAACGGCCTTATCCATTTACCATCTGAGTACTTTATAATACTGGTATCCTTCGATCAATCAATAATTAATCGAAGGTTCCGTTGCTGGGTATCATTTACAGTCTTATGGAACCTCCTGCGTCTTAGACCTCCGTGTAGTTAGCCCTGGAAGGGCTTAATAGGATTGAATGGTGCAGAGGTAAGGTGAGAGTAAGGTGGGGAGTGACGCGCCGTCCTAATTGGCAATGATCGTACGATGACACGATGCGTTTTCGTCGTACGATGAAAATGATCGTAATACCATGATCGTGCGATGACTTGTGAACTGGATTAGGACACTGAAAAAATCTGTACTAATAAATAAATGTCACTAACATCCGATCATAATATTTTACAAATATTAAAGATCAGTTAAGAAGTAAGCAAGCTATTTATAAATGTTCAAATAATTTTTAACGCTAATTTTGTTGCGAACAAATTAGTCGCAACAAAATTTGCGTGAAAAATTATTTGAACAATGTACCTACACTTTGTACTAGTTTTAAGACTGGTGTTTCCTAGGTGGAATAGTGGTCGGAGCCGGCGTCCTAGCATTGATTTACAAGATGTTCTTCACCAACAAGGTGCGCTGCATCCACGAAGAGGCGAAGCGCCCCGTTTATGCGTGCACACCTACTAAGCCCACTCCGCACCATAAAACAGCATCAAAACACTGACGATGATAGTTCAATTTGAAAAATAAACTTTGTGATTTTATATTTTGTTTGTTCTTTCGTTAGCTCCCATTTCCCGAAGATTAGGTTCAAAAGTAAGACTAGAAAATAGTGTCATAGAAACAAACTTACTACTACTTGTTGAAAAAATTTCCACGAGCAGGATTTGAACCTGCACTCTTCTGACATTCCGGGTCAGGTGCTCTTCCAATTGAGCTATCGTGGTTCTAACCAGCCCGCCGAAATTATTCAACACTATTAATGAATGGCGCCTTTAGCTTATAAAGTAAAAAGTAAATATTTTATATAATTTTTTCAACATTTGTGTTTTTGTAATTTGTTCGCAACAAAATTTGCGTTAAAAATTATTTAAACATTTTACTACTACTTACTTAATGTCTCGATTTTTCGCTAGGAACGTTGCTAGGATTAAAAGGCATCCAATGAAAGGAATTTAGACCCCTATAGGAACCTTAAATTATAAATATTTTCTTCTGTCGACATTTCTATAATTTCTTAGTCCCCGCACTATTACGTACACACTATATTCGTAGGTGTGCTTCGTGGAATAGAAAATTTATTATTTTAAAATTTTATTTGAAGCGTAGGTAGGTACCTATGGGTGTGCTTCGTGGAATACTTTAGATGTGCTTCGTCTGGGTGTGCTTCGTTTGGGTGTACTTCGTGGAATACCTCATATACTCCACCTGTTCATCATTTTAGCAGTATAGACCTCAAACCAAGTGTATAAAAACTTTTAAGTTTTTGAATTTCTTTTTTTACCTTATTTTAATTTGACTGTCTATGTCTCAGAAATCATTTAATTAAATTAATGTGCTAAAATATGATATACAAACTTCAAATTACATATTGACATAGTTATAAAACTAAATAAATAAATAGACAGTTTCTTAGAAGTTTGATGATAGTCCGCTTCCAAATATATTCTGAGAAGTTTATTTTGGCCTCATTTTGAATTTATAACAATGGTAATTTATAGGCTAAGTGATGTTTTGTATGCCTTTTGTTCAATTTATACTATTTATTCCTAAGGAAAAATCTATAAAATTAATGATAACAAGTTGCTAGGTAAGTAGGTATGCTTTTAATCGTCTGCCTTCGCTGGTCAAACTCGCGCTATGAAAGTAAATGTAATAAATAAATCATTAAAAAAATAATTTGCGTTTATTCATGCGTGTTCTTTTAAAATAGGTATTCCAATCTTTTCTTAACACTAATCTCAATATTATTGCTAGCAAAAACATGTACAGTCGCCAATAGAGCGTAACAGTTTGAATTTGAAAATCCTTAAACGTCCTTATCACGTCCGCAATAAAGGCAGAATTTGCAATGCTACTATAATAAATAACACTTGATATACGGTCTACTGTACATAATTTCGTGGATGTTATTAACTTTTTAATGATGTTGTCTAACGAATAAAAAGGTCTATTCAGTAGGTACCAAGAGTCAATCGAGACAATTTCCTTTAGTGGGTTTCTTTAATCATTATCATCAAATAATCGAGTGAATGTATTTTTTGTACTGTGCCTTTTGTTTCAGCTGCTTGACTCTCTCATGACCCGGTCAACTCGAGCCGAGGTCCTAGCTTTTAGAGTCCCCCTGGGGCTGTTCCTCTCCCAATCCGATCCGAACCTCTGAAACTAGTAGGGATCGGAGACCTGCTTGTGTGATAACATTCCCAGTGTTTCGATCAGACGAAAGGAACCCTTCAGGAACCCTTTAAGTTTCTCGCCGCCCCCAAAAAAGTCCAGTGACTTTGTAAAGGCCGTCTTAGGCCAGCAGCTGTAAAACTAGCTTTCCTTATCGTGCAAGATTGGAACCTGAAAGCTAAAGCCACTGCGCCATTGCCTTATTGGTTCTAAAATTTTTACTAAAGCGAGAATTCGGTAATTACCGCGGCACGGCCCGTACCATTCTATTCTCGAAGCAGTTCAGGCCATTTTTGACTCCCTATAACTTGGTTGTCGATATAACTAGAAGCCTGAATTTTCAGTAACCAAGCAGGCACTGTATAAACACTATATATTTTAAATTTCATTCAATTTGGACCAGTAGTTTAAAAATTATAACTAGTCAAAGTTTCTAATTTTGTCACTCACTCACTGACAGACCGATCATCAAAACTCTAAGGCACTTTTAGCAGACATAGAAGCTTCAAATTTAGAATACAATTAGCGTTTAGTTTACAAATCAAGGGAAAACTAAAAAAAAATGCAATTTCGGTCCAGTTTTCTAGATACACCAACTGCATAAATAACTTTGTAACCCCATATAAATGTATAGGATTACAAAGTTACATTTGCAGTTAATTAATATAATGGAATAATAGGTGTGTACACAACCCCATCGAGTTTGGGATCCTAGGTATAATTCGTCTCGACGAGTACTTTAGTGCTAGATGGTAACCAGGGTCTCATGATGGAACCGGAAGGTGGCCATAGGAACTCGGTAGTTAAACGACACAACCCCATCGAGTTTGGACTCGTTTGATCCATCTTGACGAGTACTTTGGTGCTAGAAGGTAACCAGGGTCTGATGATGGAGCTGTAAGATGGCCATAGGAACTCGGTAAATTAACTACACAACCCCATCGAGTTTGGGCTCGTATGATTCGCCTTGACGAGTACTTTGGTGTTAGATGATAAACAGGGTCTAATCATGGAGCTGGAAGATACGATTCAAAAGATCGATTCAAAGCAAAAGATCGGGCATCCTTATGACCACAGAACACCAGAATGTGTTCTGTGCTTATGACCGACTGATAAGATGTGCAAAGGTAATAAAGGGTTACAAAGGTGACAAAATAGTACTGCTCTACAATATAGCTTTTCTTTCTTTCTCACCTTCTACATACGTTAGTTCTTTTTCTGGCTTTTACCTGCGTTGGCCACGGCGGTGCGGCGCCGGCGCTTAGTGTTTGTGTGTTTACGTGTTTCACATAATTAACAAATTAAAACAATAATACAATATTATTAATGTCAATATTAAAAAAAAACAATACTAATAATATCTTTGAACTTTTTAAAACATCTTGTTTATGTAGGCACTATGTAGTTAAATTAAAATGTTAACTAACATCTTTGCAGTCGTCAACAATGATAGTAATTGGTTGTGGGATGAAAGCGGAAAGAATTATGGGTTGAAAAAAGGTTTTAAAAATTAGTAGGTTGAAAAAGGAATAGATTTTGGGTTGAAAGCGGAATTATATTGAAGTGGGATGAAAAAGTGGAATGAAAACGGAAACACTCGCTAGTATACCTATATGTAAATTAGTCCTAACTATTCCGATCATGGTTATCAGGTAAACTATTTAAAAAAAAGGTAAAGTTTGAGACTTTGTTTGTTTGTTTGGTAATCGTTAATAAAAACGATGTGAATCATCTTGACATAAGACTTTTACGGCATAACATACTTATAAACAACAACTAGCACTTTACTCGCGACATCGACCGCGTTGATTTAAGATTTTTTTTAAATAAAACATAACCTTTGTTACCTGCACGGAATGTAGCATTCTATCAGTTAAAGATTTTCGAAATTGGACAAGTAGTTTCAGAGATTACCCTCAGTGATCGAAATAGGTAGGACTACTTAGCTAAAGTCGGCGACAACATACGACGTACAATAGAGTGGTTAAAACTCTAAAATAATCTACTACTGCGTTTAACAACATGCTAAACTCTTTTAAAAGAAATTGAAGGAGAAATTCTTTCAAGTTTTTCGTCATGATGAAGAATTATTATGTACATATGTATGATAGATAAATCGAGTCAACGCTACATTCGATTGGCTTAAGCTTAATAATCACTCTTGCTAAGCGGTTTGGTGATCCATAAAAAAAATGCGAAACACTTATTTCGTTGGGAATTGACCCCAGGACCTCTTGACATCAGATTGAACGCTATGCCACTCGTCCACCAAGGTGTTGAGTTCGGTATTCAGTATAATGCAACGCAAAAGTATAAAATCTTATGTTCACATCGATTTCAACACGATTGGTCATTACTTAAAGCTGAATATGGCCATAAGAGGTTTATCGGCCGCTGATCGCAGTGAGCAAGCAAATACCGAAGCAGTTAACGCTGTCTTCACACCAACCAACCACGTGTCTCGTATTCGACCGAACCCGGTAAATATTATTGTCGGCGTTGCAACGATTGTAACCGGTAGCACAGGTGGCTGCATTCCTCCCGGCGGAATACAACTTTAGACCCCCCCATTACGGTCGACAATACCTTAAGTTTGGACAATTACCGACGGAGCCCCGAACGGCATGTCTTATACGAAATAGCAACGATCCTCGCCTACCAAATGTAGAACGACGTAACCGCCATTTGGACGTTTGTGATTTGAATCTTTTTGTTGGATAGAGGATGGTGCTGTTTGGTATGTGAATGAGACAGTTTGGGACACAAGTGCGCGGCGGGGGCGGGGGGCATGCGGTCGAACTGGTTGCCCGAGCGACGACCGGAGGCTGCGCACGGGCCGAGTACAATCTGACGCTTAATTTTTTAATTAAAACCCACGTGGTTATTTGAAATATTTATATTTATTAACCTACTCAAGTTATTTAATAATAACTTTACTAAGACCAGTTGTATAGCAGCTGGACACCACCACCACGCTGGTTTCAGCTGAGCCATCAAATAGAATTATATAATGACAAGTATATTTTTTCAGAATTTAAACTTCTTTGATGTATGAAATGAAATATGTAGGTATTGAAGATGTACTTACTACTAATATTTAAAAAATTAAGATATATATGATCCTGGACTCGCTTTTTAGTGGAAGATCCTTCATTACTATGAAATCAGAAATCTTTATCGTAGGACAATTATTTGTAATAAATAATATAAAATACAGCATTTATTACAAAATTTAAAACAAATCAACTAAACATTTTGTGTATCTATACTAATATTATAAAGAGGAAACCTTTGTATTTTTGTATGTATGTATATTTGCAACGAATAAACTCAAAAACTACTGGACCGATTTAAAAAAATATTTCACCAATAAAATGCTACATTGGCGCTGAGTAACATAGGCTATATTTAAAAAAAATTAGATGAAATACTAAAACTACAATTTAATTTTCCAATACAAGATGATTTGTTTGTTTTGTTGTCATGGAAACCATTGATATATAATAATATTTAACTCAAAGATGTCAAACTGTCAAAACTGTACGAAGTCCACCGGGTCAGCTTGTTGTAAATAAAATAGTAATTCCAATATGATATAACATTTAATTGCTCATAATTATATCCATGCTTTCAGTGGTTGAACAGTGGGAAAAGAATCTTTGAAAATTCTCTAATTCTTTAAACAAAACTCTAAAGAGCTTAAAGCTTCAAAAGCTTATTTATTATAGAATAACAATCCAAGCAATAAATAATATATAAATACACATTTGTTAAATGTAAAAAAATCATAACAACAAATAAATACTTTTGTAATTTGTACAAATTAGGAAATAAATAGTAATACAAAAATTTTATAATATGTAATTGCTTTTATTCATATCACTTTGAGAGAATGAAACGAACCCAGAAAAGTTGTAGAAAAAGAAAACCAAAATCGCTAACGTAAATCAATTCTCGTAAAGCTTAAAGTTTCCAAAGCTAAGGGCTTTGCGCCCGACAGTACAGGGCCCGGCCCGGCACGAGTCTTGTAAAGAATTTATAGGAGAGGCGGGCGCGGGCGGCGTCAGTGTTGCGCGCGCATCGAGTGCGCACTGCGCCCACGGCCGCGACGCACGCGCAAAAGTAAAAGTACAGTGCAGTGCAATTGTGCAGTGACAGTGCAAGACGTGACTGTGGAATGGATGGCGAGGTGGGTTGCTCGTTGCTCCCACTGTGGGACCTAATATACTAATTGATAAGGGAAAGTCTATGCTTACTCGCGTTAGCTGGCAATTGCTTGTTTTTATTACTGATGAAATTGCACCGTTGACAGTTGAAGAGCATTGTTCTTCTCAGTTCGAGTTGTTGATTGTGTTGGCAGTTTAGCTTCGCCGTTCATTAGTTGTAGTACTTTAGTTGGATGCATGCAGCGGTTCTGTCTAACCGCGGCGGCCGTTACTCTAGCACAGATTTCTTAGAGTCATGGTTGGCGTACATCTGTGCTGAGTCAATCAATCATAAAGTAATTTAGAATATAGTTTTTATAAATATGCTTTGTGACTTAAAATTTTATCAAAGGTATAAGTAAACTTAGTTGTTATATTCTATTATCTTCCAATTTATTAACCAAAATAGGAATTTACGACTAATGATGTCCTAACTAAAGTAATCCTTAGCAATTAGTGACAGGCAAAAACTTCGTGAAAGATTTTTTAAAGCTTTAACAGTAAAGTTTCCAATAGAATGGCCATTACAAGATTTTACTTTTGAAACCTGCGAATATGTCGGAACAAAAATATCACATGAAAAAGGCATTTGCCTATGAGCTTTTGCAATCCGGGAGAAAGTTTTTCCAACTGAAGTTCTTTTTAGGAGCTTTTTTCAGTTGCAACGTTACGTAATTAGGTACTCGTATCGCATTGTAAACACAAAACAAGCAATGTACTTTGAATCAAATTCTTTCACATTTGAAGTTGTCAAAAGGTTGTATTTTTCGAACTAACTTCAAAGTTTAATATTTTTCGAACCAGAGCCAGTTCTAATGAAACTTTCAATGCTCAAGGAAAGTGTAATAAAAATTTAATGAATACGATTTAAAGAAATATTGAAATTTGAAATTTTTTGTAGGATATCGTAAATGCAACTTAAATAGTTAATATTATTATACCTATACATACATAAATACATGTCTCGTTAACAATAAATTTTTATCTTCTTACTTCTACTTTTTTGTATTTTCCGTTGGTTGATTAATTAAATGATGAAGATCTCGATGTCGATGATAAGTAGCAACATTTGTAAACCTTTTGTTTCTAAGTGCTAGTTGGCATAACTTGTGTTAATTAATACGTAAAATGTTAAATAAAAAAACAAAAATTATGTGGGTTTTCATATAAAGTAGCTATGATGTCCTGACTGTCGGTCGGCCATCGCTGATAGCACTTGTTGTTTCACTTGGCCGTTACGGGTACAGTCGACGCCTCCAACAGGTTCCAGACGTTTTGATCAGTGAAATTATCGGCCTGAGGCCACGCGGTCTTATTAAGTACTTTATTTTATTGTTAAGAACTTACTCTTGTACTCGTGTCTACTGAAATCAAGCATGCTGTTACTATAGAGAAAACTGTACTCTATACTTATAGTTAAATGAAATACATAGGTACTACAAAGTCAATTAGACGAACCTAACCTATCTAGGTTAGGATAATGACCTGCGAAAGACTGCAGGCAGATGCTGGATGCGTCAAGCTGAAGACAGGGCGCTATATATGGCGCTCATTAGGGGAGGCCTATGTCCAGCAGTGGGCTAAGATAGGCCGATGATGATGATGATGATGATGATGAGCCTATCTAGGTTGGTTATTTTTCAGAGTTATTCCTCGTCATATCACATAAATTTTAAGACAGTTCCGTCATGATTCCACTATTTTAAATGGTCTTTATTAGTGTGTCAGTAAAGTGTTGATTTTAACAATGTTCCCAAAGCACGAATGACAAAATCAGGCTACCGAGACACTCATCTTCATCATCAGCTCATTTTTATGTCCCCACTGCTGGGGCACGAGCCTACCCTATGGTTGGATAGGGAGAACGGGTCATTTAGAAACCACCACGCGGGCCCTGTGCGGATTAGTGGTTGTTAACGAGTGCTAATGCAGCCGGGATCAACGGTTTTACGTGCCTTCCGAAGCGCGAAGCACGGAGGAGCTCGAGATGATAAATTTATGGTCACCCATCCGATGACCGGCCTTTGCGAAAGTTGCTTGACCTCAGCACTCGCAGACCGGGCGCGTTAACCACTACGCCATCGAGCTCCTCACCGAGACACTATTGAGCAGACTTTAGGCCCAGCAAACTAACCAATCACATCGAATCCGAATAGAACCTTTGCTGGAAATAAACCTCAACACCCCTAGATCTTATAGATATATACCGCTGACCTTACCAATAATAGACCACACATTGCTATTCTCTTATTACGCCATTAAATTGTAAGCAACTAACGGTATTTTCTCGTATAAGCATGAAAGTTGTAGGCTGTAACGGGGAAAGAAAGATAGAAGAAAAAAATAATAGACTGCATGTGTGAAAGATGACATGGCAAAGAAAAGAGGAGAGGATGGCTGATCGATGAGGATGAAGTCCGATGACACTGAAAATGCCGCCTGAGCACACCAGCAAATTCTCTCAAAAAAAAAACAATTGAGGATGATGGAAGAACAAGAACACATTATTGCACCAACCCCAAATAACTAGGCAGGCGAATTGAACGATGAAATGTAGTATTGACAAAAATAGTACATTGTTCACCGAGAGGAGAAAGTGAGCTATCACCGTCGAGGGTGTCGTTTGAAGCCCGAGCCGTAGGCGAGGGCTTTAAAACACCCGAGATCGGGAATCGCAGTTTCTCTCGAGTGATACATAGTGCTTTATACTACACCTGCTTGGAAAGTACCTTGATACTTTATCAAATTTACGGTAGACAAATATGCGGGGAGAAAACGCATCTGAGCGGGAGAGAAAAGTGTATGAAAATCCATTTCTTACGTGGTTTTGCAATGACGTACTTTCTACCGTAAATTTGTTAAAGTAACAAGGTACTTTCCAAGCAGGTGTAGTATAAAATAAATTTCAAACGCTCCTGCCGAGAATTGATCCCGGTAACATCGGAGAAGAAGGCATCACAATCGACTGCATGCCGTCAACCAATCAAATGAGTTACTTGCTTACTCACTATAACCGCACGCTACAAAATAACGAGAGTCATTCAATATAAAGAGTCTTAACCTCTACTTTCTACATTAGGTACTTATACATTGTCTTAGAAAGATAGAACATTGTACTTCAAAAGCCAATGTACAAGATTGATCAAGCGAATACGCCTTCCGATCTTATCCGAACCCCTCGGAGAATCTAGTAGGGCACGGGGATGCCGTTCCCTCTAGAAAACTTCTGACAGTGCTTCGTTCCACACGGCTTGGGGAACCTTTTAAGTTTCTCGCGGCTCCAACACAGTCCGGTGACGCTGAAAATGGCATTTGAAGGGAGCTTTTAAAAACGTGGCGAGTTTACTTTGATGGCGAGTTTACAATAACCCCAATCAGCAAACTGTCTCCAAAAAAGAAAAAATATTACGCCTTGGAATATTTAGAAGAGGGGGGGGACATGCTTGCGTGATGTTATTGTATGTCCTATATGTATAATTGTTTGTTTCCCAAATAATAAATAAAAAAAATGCCATCTCCTATGGAAACCTTCTGAGGATGTTAGATCACCACGGCTTGGGGCACCTGTATTTCCTCGCCGCCCACAACAGTCCGGTTACTCTGTTAATTTTATTTTTTTACTTTTATTTTTAAGTGTTATTTGCTATACTTAAGCTGAATTAAATATTTATATAAAATACAGTGAAAAAATTAAACGCCCACCCGACCTAGCCAGGAATCGAACCTGAGTCTTCCGCAATCCGGGCGGCTGCACTGACCGTTATGCTACCGGGAAGGCTGACGTAAGCGCTGAATTTTGTCACTGCTTTTTGATTTTTTGAAATGTTTTAGAGCGACATTAGTGCCATCTATCCAAAGGTATTTGCAACCCAGGTCCGATTCCTGGCTGGGTCGGGTGGGCGTTTAATTTTTTCACTGTATTTTATATAAATACTCTGTAAAAGCTAAACAATGTGGCCTACTTCGTTTGTTCATTGTCACGTTACATATAGGGCCGTCGATTCAGCTTAATGTTGAGCGAGTAGAGTGTGGAAACAAAAGCGCCTTCTAGAAATCGTTGCAAAGCTAAGACACTGACGAGACACTGACGAGCAAAAGAATTGCGTTTAGAAAATTATAAAACTCTCATCTGATCTCAGCCAAAAGACGTCCACTGCTGGACAAAGGCCTCCCCCACGGATCTCCATGAGGGGTATTTGCCGTAATCGCCACGCTTGGCAGGCGGGTTGGCGATCGCAGTTGGTTAAGAGTAACCTCAGAGAGATGCTGCTGCCCATCCTCTGAAGTGGTCCCTTAGTCGGCTTTTACGACACCCTCGGGAAGATATGGGGTGGTGCAATTCTTTATCCCCGGCACCACACAGGGGTATTTATAAAATTATATTATAAAACTATTATTTTTTTAAAGTTTAAATGAATTAAAACAGTTTTTTTATAACGCCAAAATTTTTTTTACTGTGTTTTTACAACAAGTAATTACATTACTGTTTTTATAACAAAACATTCTACACACCTGTATTTGATTTTTGAACTTAACTAAATCGAATATGTCTTAACAGAATCTGTCCTATACCGATCAACTCGTCAGAATTTTATTTATGTAGGTAATGTAATATATTTTTTACAAAAATTTACTATAGTACATGTTGCAACTTGCAACGTAATTACATTACATTATTACGATACCGCCCCTGTTAGGAAACAATGATTAGGTACCTACTATAAAAACAAAGTATTTATAACATTCCTGTATTCACAGTACAACATCGATTAAAAAAAAAGTTATATAAAAATTTTGTCCTCAGTGACGACTCTACATTATTGCTCGCAAGTGTATCTTAACTATAGTATTACTGACATCAACTTAATACGAGTGTTTACGACTTTATTTACGACTTAATGACATATTGTTAGCCGGAGTAGGCATACTAATTATGCTAATACGTACATTCGTAGTCTTCATTAAACAGGTTTTAGTTCATTAATCATGTTTTAAATGTCTGCGTAGAAGAACATTCCATTCCGTACATTATAAAAGTGGCCAACATAATTATGGCCCTTTTCATGATACCGTTAAACGTAATCCAACAAGACTTGGAGCAGGAAGTGCAAACAAAGTAGACACTATGAAATAGACTACGTTTACAGTAGTTAATACGCTTTCTACCAATTTAATTTAATACGCTTTCTACCAATTCGCACTGGGCCCGCTTGGTGGTTCATGGCCCGTTCTCCCTATCCATCCATAGGGAAGGCTCGTGCCCCAACAGTGGGGACATAAATGAGCTGATGATGATGATGATACGCTTTCTATCGGTCATGGTAAGTGCTACGATGCCCAACCAACTTACAATTGTGTCAAGCAGCCACGGTGATAAGTAGTGTTAACCCCCCACGCAAAAAGGGGGTTATAAATAAATGTATTAGTATAGTGTCAAAAACTAGGCAGACTTGAGAGTCTACCTGTCGTAGCATTGTAGCTAAGCAGGTCAGTTCACCAGATTTCAATGCGGTTTTATTTAACCTTGTGCTAGGCACTCTTGGTCACGGAAGAGCTCGCATTTATTTATTTATTTAAATTTGATTTATTTTAAACGAGCAGGCGGGTCACCTGATGAAAAGTAATCGCCGCCGCCCATGGACACCCCCGCATAACCAAAGTAATCGCAGATGCGGCCTTGAGGAAGGATTTGGATCTTGAGGAGGAAGTAGGAATTGGGAGGGGGGAGAGGTGAGAGATGGGCCTCCGGTACTTTCACTCACCGGACGAAACACAACAGCAACGAGTGCCATTGTTTCACGCCGATATTCTGTGAGAGGGTGGTATTAGGTACTGAAACTTTCACACACACAGAAAATTTAATCCAAATCGGTCCAGCCGTTTAAAGGAGTTCAATAACATAAACACGCACAGAAGATTTATATATATAAAGATTCATGGCAAAATTTATTTAAACATAATTGTTGACAGTCATCGATGTACGATGCATCGATTCACCTAATACAACTCCTCTCTACAAGCCTATTTTGCGAGGCGCTCGTACCTAGATCAATTGACCGCGATTGCACAAAATTCCTCCCAGCTGCATGCGCCGGCATTCTTCGCCCGCTCATTGTAGCATCAGGTATGTGGCACGGAACCAATTGATTTAACATTTTATTTATTTATAGGTAGGAATGTTGTCCCAGCACATTTATTTCCCTCGATCCTGCAATATGGATTCGTGTAAGCGAGATGCGAAGCAACTTGCGCGGGTTGGCGAGGTGAGGACGGCTAAGTAATGCACAATTGCACAATCCTTCTCCACTGTCTTTGCATCAGGGTGCCAAGTGCGAGGTTTATTCGCCATTCGATCACGTTAACGAAAACGGGAATTAGTATGGCAAAATGTTAACTCCTCTCGTATGCCGCCTAAACATAAACGTAAACATGGACTCCGTTTCTGCTTAATATCAGATGAAATATCGAAAAGAATATCGGCGTGAAACAATGGCACTCGTTGCTGTTCTTTCGTCCGGTGAGTGAAAGTACCGGAGGCTCATCTCTCACCCCTCTCCCCTCCCAATTTTTACTTCCTCTTCAACATCCAACTCCTTCCTCAAGGCTGGCAACGCATCTGCAATTTCTTTGGTTTTGCCGCCTGCTCATTTGCCTCCTTTTAATATATATTAAAAAAAAAGAAAAGAAAATAAATAAATAAATGCGAGCTCTTCCGTGACCAAGAGTGCCTAGCGCAAGGTTAAATAAAACCGCATTGAAATCTGGTGAACTGACCTGCTAAGCTACAATGCTACAGACAATCAGACTCTCAAGTCTGCCTAGTTTATGACATTTATTTATAACCCCCTTTTTGCGTGGGGGGTTAACACTTCTTTTCACACCCGTCCATGCGCGGCGATGATTACTTTCCATCAGGTGACCCGACTGCTCGTTTGCCTCCTTTTAATATTAAAAAAAAACTAAACAAATGTTGAAACCAGATTTTGTTATCTCGCGTCGCTGAACATTTTTAAGTTGAAATGTCCTCAGAGATGGGCAGCTCGTTTAAACGGCTAAGGAGTCGTGCAGACGCAGTGAGTATTCGATGCTAAAATGCACTCGGAAATAAGTGCACATAAAAATCGGGTCGTAAACCCAAGGGAGTAACTCGTGACTATAAAATATATTAGTTTAATAGTGCTTTTTCCTAAAATACATATTATACTATGATGATACGTAATCCTAGTAGTTATAGTGAAAGACTTAGTTTGCTATGAAATAATATCTTGATGGATGTTAAATTTAAAACGTCCGCAGTAAATTTTCGTTTCTAAACACAAGTGTCACACTAATATTATAATTGCGAAAGTTAGTGTGTATGTGTGTATATTTGTTGCTTCTTCACGCTGCAACGGATGAATGGATTTGGATGAAATTCGGCATACAGATAGTTTATAACCTGGAGTAATACATAGGATATTTTTTATCCCGATATTCCCACGGGAACAGGAACCACGAGGGTGAAACTGCGGGCTGCCGCTAGTTATTTATAAAACAAAGAAAAATAAAAAATGGTATGTATTTTTTTAAATAACATCAAATAGAACCACTATAAGTTACGTTTATGAACTTCGTTCAACTTGGTAAACTTTTTAAACTTCCTTTACATAATGTGAATGATGTAAAATCGTTCTTAAACCATCAAAAAATATTTTCGTATTATTATTAATTTTCAAATTAAAATTCAAAATCATTTATTCAGTTAAGGCTACAAATAGCTCTTATGAACGTCATTACGCCATCGGTTCATAAGTCTACTCTGGGCGGGAGACCTTGTACTGAGAAGAACCGGCAAGAAACTCAGCAAGTGTCAATAATACCTATTGATTGTATTTATTTGAAAAACAATCAGTAGGTATTATTATTTACATAAAACAGGCAAAGAAACGGAGTTGTTACAAAGCTTAGTTACTTGTATCAGGCAGAGTAACAAAGTTGTAGTGTGATATGAAATAAAAATAAATGTTTTGTATTTACATTTGAGTAGTCACGAAGCTTACGGTACTCTTCAATTCAGGCAAAGTAACGATGCGAAAAGTGTGGTGCAAAAAGTAATTTATTTAGTGACATCGTTGCAAGTGGCGATGTGCTGATTCGTCCGTCCCGTCCTGTATGTATGTATGTATGGTGTATGTATGGTCGCGGGAATGCGGGGAATGTGGTAGGGATACATAAATCGGGCATCGCTGACTTTTTGTGCGTTTTCGGATGCCTTTGTGTCAGGTATACGGCGGTGGCCGCCCGTCACGGGATGTTCGGGACACAATGCAATTATAAAATTATCCCGTGTTGTTGCGTGTGCATGTCCAATTTTATTGTGGTCGGAGAGTTTGCTTACCGCTTTGTGAGGTTGGAAGTTTCAATTTTGGTTTATTAATTTTTTCCTTTTTTGTTTAATTGGGTTGTTGTCAGACATTGTTCGCGTTCAATTTTAGAGTCATACGTTATTTTAATTGATTTGTTTTCCTGTGTTATGACTTCGTATTATATATAATGTGTAACAGAAAGATGTGGTAAATAAAAATGAAACAATCCAAAGTGTATCCCATCTAGATCTAGTATGCCGAGTTGCTTAGACATAATTATTAACCATAATTTGTTATGCAGTTTTAAATTAAATATTTCTATTGTGACATCACATCAAAATAAACAAGTCACAGTCCTAGTGGTTTAGTAATTTAGTAACCTCTGTATACTTAAATTTATGATCACTGCTGCTTGCTTATGCGCGCCTGACGCGCATGACTTTACTAATATAAATATTTAATTTAAAATTGCATAATAAATTAAAGTTAATAATTATGTCTTAGTAACAATACATACTAGATCTAGATCGGATACACTTTGGATCTTTTAATTTTTACCACACCTTTCTGTAACACGTTGTATATCTATACAGGTCGACTTTTTTATCACCATCCAAACCTTCTGAGATGACTCCCGTGATACAAACGAACAACTCTTTCTAATAGACCAACTCGAAAAAAAAATCAGCTGTTCCATACATTTTGGTCGAATGAATATTGATGTTTTGTATGGAACAGCTGATTTTTTTTTCGAGTTAGGAAGTTGGGCCAATAGAAAAAGTTGTTCATTTGTATCACGGGAGTCACCTCAGAAGTTTTGGATGGTGATAAAAAAGTCGACCTGCATAGTACAAAGATAACCCTGGACTCACCTTCACTTTACCTGTACTCCACAAATACCAAGGCTTGAGGAATGTTAAATATTTATAAAATAATATATATATATATATATATTATAAATATTTAACACGTAATTTAAAGGGTTGTCTTATTCCCACTCACAAAACAAGGACGTGTCGTCATCCTATCGTAGGAGCACCTGCTATCGAGTCGTTATTAATTGATTTCGAACATTATCGATCGAAACTTAGATCCCCTCATTCACTTTAATGAGATTTAAAAGGGTTCGATTTCCATATCGATATGCATCGCCAGGAATGCGCTTAATGGATTATTTGTTTTTGTGGTGCTCGTAAAAAGTATGGACTCGAAAGGGAACAATCAAATGTAACATAAGTTGATCAGATAAATGAATTACATGTAACTAACATAGATAATTATAATAATAGCTAATATGTAGCAACGGCCTTCACATTAATTTTAACCTTAAGTAATGTGTGAAAGCTACACTGTAACATGTGCATATTATGTATAAATAAATAAATAAACAGGTTAACAAAAAATCTACGTAAAATTTCGATAAATTATGAATCCAAAAATTTTTGTTTAAAAATTCGCAAATTAAAGTGCCAGAGAATAAGAATAATAAGAGTAGTAATAAGAATAATAAGATTATATTTATTTTCTGTATAAAACTTAGTCTAGAAGGTGTGATCTAACACATTAATTTCGTATAGGTTAACTCTAGCCAGATATTTACTTTTTATCTGGTTTGCCTATCCTATATATGCCTATGCCTATTAAACCTACTCGTAGGTACCTATGTTGCTAGAACAAGGTTGTGCCGCAGTATATTTACGTCTATTTACATGTACTGACCACTGAAAGGCGTGCAGTTTACTATTATCTCATCTATGATTCTGAAAACAGGTGGATAAAACTAACACTAGAGATGGTGCAACTACCTACTATCAACTATAGGATGAATGACGTAATGGAACAATAGTAGCTCCAGTGTCGACTATCATTCATCATACATCACTGTCTAACTAATTCGTTAAAACGGGGTATGATATACAGAATACAGACAAATTGCTCCCGCTACAGATGACTCGGCAGGACATGCGGGTTTCGTGCGCCGGCGCACGCGTGTCCCCTCCCCCCCTTTGTTCCTCTTTCCCCCTGGGGGGAGGGAATGAGTGATTGATGACACGGGTCAAGCTACTGGTAGGACCCACTAATGTACCAACGTGTTATGGACTTATGACTCACGATTGGGTCGGATAATTTATGAAAATTATGTGTAGTGAGTGCATTTTAAATTGACAAGGAATGTTGACGATTACAGTGAAGAATTTTTGTAATAATGAACTTATCTTTCCATTTATTAAATAGTACATTAAATACCACAATTCAGGTTTCTACTACGTACGTCGTACACCAGAGCTGTGGCACCACCACCAATTATTAAAAAATACTCAAAAAGTGCCTTCTAAGGGAAACATCATTATTATGTAATCTGTCTTCCAATGAATTAACGCATTTCTGTAATATGAAAGACTTCGCTTCAAATAAACGCAAAAGATTAGCGTAAAAGTACTCCAACGGCTATTTGTCGGATGACATTATATCAATAAGTAATAATTATTAACAAAGACGATTTTGTTAATTTTAATGGTAAATATTTAAAAACTTTTGATAAAAAATAATATTGTCATTTAAATAAACTGACCAATTGAAGTATTAATTTTAACATTCTTCAAGCTAATTTGCTTTTCCGTCGGTGGATGTGCGCGACCGCGTAAAAACCGTTTAAAAAACCGCGTCTGCTTCCTACTTTTACACAATTTTACAGGAGGACGAAAAAAGTGAACATTGAAAGTCTTGTCGTGTTGGTTATTCAAATATGTTTTTCCTTCTGAACTTGTTTGCCACATCTTTGTGCAATTCGTATTCTCTTTTTTCGTCTTCCTCTAGAGGAAAACACGTGTAAATTCAATCGCCTGAAAACACATGTAAATTCAATTATTTAGTGCGATGGCCAAGTCTCAATATATTTATATAAAACATTAAAGAATTTTAATAAAGTAGAGACTGAATAAATTAATAACCAACTTGGTATTACATGGATCTCACAAATTTTTACCGCAGAACAACTGAGTTGCGAGACTTGGTTTTTTTGACAAGTATTGTTTTTGATGGGATCTCATTTCTTTTTGTATTTTGTAGAGACAGTTCTACTTTTTTCCTTTCGATTTGGCAGGGGCACTACCATGCGCCTATAGTTATATGGGACTAGCTTAAACCCGCGGCTTCGCACGCAATAATAATAATTGCCGTAAAATAAATAAAATAAAACATCGTTACGAATAAAGCCAATATTGAAAAATTTAACTGAAGACTTGGCTGTATGGGCTTAATTTTCTTTGCGGTCTTTTCTAGATTTTTTAGTTTTTCCTTGATTCATACACCAAACACTACTTATATATTTCAAATTTGAAGCTTCTAGGTCTGCTAGAAGTGCCTTAGAATTTTGATGATCGGTGAGTCAGTGAGTGACAAAATTAAGAAATTTGACCCGTTATAATTATTAAAATACTGGTTCAAATTGAATGAAATTTGAAATATACGTGTCTTTACAATGCCTGCATGGTTACTGAAAATTTCAGTCTTCTTTTTATCCACAACGAAGTTACAGGGGGTCGAAAATGGTCTGAATTGCTTCGAGAAAAGGATGGTACGGCCGTGACACTTTTTTGCTCGACTTGGTGGGGGCACGGCCGTGCCCCCAGATACAGTTTGACCATTCTAGCTTTTTTGAAAAGATTTTTAAAATTATTAATAGACTTTTTTAATCTCAGGCCAATAGCAACTAAAAAGGAGCAAATTAACCTTGCCTCAATGACGCCGGATTAAGTGTAGATTGGTGCTATTTCTGAAACAACGCAACGATATTACCTCGATCGCCTGACAATATAGGTACTACCACATAATAATTGAACACAATGTTATTCGGTGCGGATCACTCGAGTCGAGAGGTTGACTCCGTAATTATATCAGGACGCTTTGTACAGCGGTGCGGTTTAATTAACA